>CAOKZL010000179.1:372500-912180 GCA_948472985.1 Iguana delicatissima
AATCCCATGTGGCTCATGGATGGCATTTCTTGCCAGCTTAGTGGGGATCTTCCCCATTTCCATTGTGCAGAACATTAGATTTTTAAGAACATGCTGCAACTTGACTAGTTTCAAGTTAAAGAGTTAGCTCTAAGTATTTAAATTCATTTCTTGGAGGAAAGCAGATGTAATGCCCTGTGTGGAACCTGATCCATTTCTATTGCTTACCTTCTGTAGTGTCTGTTTTAATAAAGAGTACGGAATCTGGGTTAGGACTCAAATTCACATCTTAATATGTGAACAGAAGGGAGAAGTAAAAGCTTTCAGATTTGTATGAGAATTGCTGTTTATACAGATAAAATGGCGCACAAGGCATTTTATAACAGCAACAAAAATAAGTGGGCCCTGCCGCATGGAGCTTACAATCTAATATCTGATATTATAGAGAGAACAGACAAAAGAGAGAGAGCAGGTGGGTTGGAGAACCAAGAGTAAAAAAGGGGGCAGATGTGAGCAAATGCAGTCGTACATCCTTGGTTGCATATTCTGGTTTGAACATTAGCGTGCGCCCAGAGGATACTCATTTTGCAATCACTACTTCGTTTTTGGAATTTTACTACTTTTTCTGTTTTTATTTTTTATTTTTTTCTCGTCCACTAAGTACAGAAAGACTCAATAGATGTGCACTGTCCATTTGGTAGCATTAGGTGTAGAAGAACCTTCCGCAGAAGGTAAAGGTGATGTTCAAGACCGTACTTGAATAGGTAGAAATAGTTGTAGTGGTTTCCATGGGTCTGTTTAAGTGGTAGAGCAACCTAAAGCTAATAGTGAAAAAGAGATAAATAGATAGAACAAAAATGGTCAGAATATCAACAGCAGTATGCCAAGAAGAAGAAGAAGAAGAAGGAATGCTCATTTTATCTTGCTTTAGAACCATGGGGTTCTGTCATCTGTGTTCCCTGAATGTAATAGACAAAGAGCTGAGTGGGGAGGGAGCAGCTACAAAATGAACTGGCAGCATAAAGACCACAGAAAAACCATACTGTATTTCAGTGGACTTGAAGAGCCCGCACACATTTTTCAATTGAATTGCCCTCAGATACCAAGAGTTCTGAATACTGATTGTTTCATCTTGTTCTGTTCGGAATTCAGTTTGTCTGAGCAGATGGGAAGGTGGCTGCAAGAAATGGATTTCAGAAATAATTTGCTAAGCTGGCATCTAATTGTTAAAGAATGCCCTTCTGAAACCTACCCACTCACATATCAAAGTATGCGGTATGTGTGCATACTGTACTGTTTTAGCCTGGCTGCGCTACATTCCTACGTGGCATTCTCCTTCTCCCCCATTTTTTTTCAACACATTTAAATTCCTGTACTATTCCTGCACTGGAATATTTTTTCTATTGTTGTTGTTTTCTAACACAGTCTTATTCATCAATTGAACTGGAATCTCAAAATAAAAATGTTTAATGCATTTTGAAGTACTGTGTATGAAATGGAAATATGTTTCCTGTTTATTTCGGTGTGTGTGTGTGTGTGTGTGAGAGAGAGAGAGAGAGAGAGAGATAAATGCCTTGGTCCACTTTAAGCCTGAGATAACCCTGGCATTCATTTTATATGGTTTTTATCCTGCTGTCCTTTTTTAAATAGCTAGTCCTTCTTCACTGATACTCTGAGTACAAGATGCATGCTATACAGTACAAGCTGCTTCATTTCATGCAACTCATCTTTTACATATTCTCTTTTAAGACAGAGAGAGACACACCAAGGATTAATAAGAAAAAGATGAAATCACAGGATCTTGGTGGGAAGCCAATAGGCATTAAACTTCACTGTTAGACTGTGTGTGGTGGTTGTTGTTGATGATAATGATGTTGTTGTGCTGTTGTTGGTTTTAAAAAGAACAGATTTCTTCGTCTTGGTCTCAACATTACTCCAACTGCTGTATACACTCTGAAGGCTTTGAGTTTGTTTGCAGTGAAAGATTTGTTGTGGATTTTCAACAGGGCTTCTGTATATGTGCACCATGCTTAGTAAATCTTGACCTTCAGGGTATTTTTTCAGTTGCAGTGAATAGACTGTTAATTTCCCCCAAACTACAAAGTGCAGAAAATCCATTTCCCTAGATTTGTGTTGCCGTTGCAATTGCATCACATTTTTTCCCTACACAGAAGCAACCTGGGGTGGGGAGTCTTACACTGCAAAGTCAGAAAGATAAAAGACTTGGACATCCCCTTCCCAAAAATAAATCCTGCTTAATTTACAAGGTCTGCCTTGGGAGAATGACAGGATGCAAATAAATAAATCATAAAGTAGGCACAAAAATGCATACTGATGTAACTATCATAAACATTTTATTTTGTCCCCTTTTGCTGATTTTTTTAAAATTTAGAATGACACAAAAATCATTACATGTCATTCACTAATAACTGAATGTCAATTTTTATCCCAATATGCTATAAATTACTAAGAATTTTCCCCAGAAATTTCCCTTGCAGTATAGGACTAATGATGCAAATAAACAGCATGTTTTATTGCATATTCTGTATAGTCTAATCAGGTGCATTACACAGAATATCTTGCTTGTACTATACAATCTAACCAAGTGGAAAATGATAATTAGATGAGGATTTTGAAATTTAGAGAGAGTTCTTTATTTAATAATTTCTGAGGAACAAGCATTCAGATGAGCCTTCCAGATATGGACATGAATTGAAGCATGGCTGGATTCTTCCAACTGCTCTATTAAAAATCAAGAACTTTGTGTACTTGATCCCTGTTCGTGATACTGAATTAGAGCAAAGGATTTCAAACTGTGTTCTAGGAAACATCACGGTTTCATGGTTTCCTAGAAAAGGGATTCCTCAAATCCTATGAAGAATTCTTCAGTGTGAAGAACAGAAAGGACAGACCATCTTCCATAGAGGAGAGACTTCTTCCCCAGTTTCAGTCACCCCACACATATGTTCTGGTACATATTCTCTGTTTATTTTTGGTGATGGAGAATCCATGCAACTTCTCCAGTGTGTCATGTATGTCTAGTATGGCTGATAGGATATGCCCTGTTGTTGTACACAACATGCAAGACTCATATAGCAGCTGTCCAACAGGCAATCTAATGTAGTATGGGTCATCACATGGATGTAAATGTTGAAAACTGTTGCTTTGAAGGAATCAGCTCATTGTTCTTATTCTGTAGTTATAAATTGTATCAGTTTGCTATTGTTTCCAAACTTCTCTTAATTTAAAAAAAAAAGTAGAAACAAAATACCAATTTTTGCACCACAGTGGAGTTGTATGGTAACAGTACAGTTGTTCAGATAACTTTATTGAAATGCTGTGGTTAAACAGTATAACATTGTTGAAGCTTCAGAGCAGATGCATTGTGCTCAGATTAATCTAGAAGCAGAGGTTATTTCTACCCTGCATTTTCCCCACAAATAAATATTCTGCCCCCACCCCGAAATTTTCCTTCGCTTCCTAAATTTGTAGCATTGCAGTACCTTAGAATTCCAGTTGAACATTGGGAAATATAACAGAGATGTCCAGAGAACAGAAGCAGGCAAAGTTACCAAAGGACTTCAAGAACAGCAAATTGAGTTTGTAGATGTGCATGGTTTTGGAATGTCTCAGTCTCTCTAATGCTTGAAATTTGGGGGCTGAAGGAACATTTTTCTAGGGGAAGGCAGAATTCTTATTTGGGGACAGTGCCTTCATTTTGCCCCCTCTGTAGGTACATGCCTGTCTCGAAGAATATATTTGACAACTTAAAAAAAAAAATTCTCATCTATCCTGCACATTCCTTGGTGGTGACTAGCTGGAAAACCTTGTTACACATGTTTTCTGCTAAAGGGCAGCTTTGTAAAAATATTGCCTAGAATTAGCTTCTTCAGTCCACGTGTTGCCCATTTGCTTGTCAGGGATAGTTTAAGAGGGCAAAAGAGGAGGCTTGAGTGACTGCCAGTCTGTCTTAAAGTATGGTAATGAGGCTAATTAGAAGAGATGAGAGCTCAACCAGATCTGTGAAGGCAATTATCTGGGAAACTTTTGTGTCATGTTTTATCTTTATCAGGTGACTCTTTCTTTGTTTTGGCACTTACATACAGCTTCAGAGAGACATTGAAAAGGGTACAGCATTTTTGCTTTTTAGAACACTCAAAATGAAATATTCAGGTATAGTACACATTAAACCAGGACATCTGTGTAGCCAAAAACAGGAACATGTACCTCAGCTGGAATCCCACTACCTTTTCTTGTACTCCTCAACTGAGTTGGCGTAAATGAAAGTGAAATCATGTTTAAAATTAACATGCCCAAAGTCAGTGGTACCTTCTGCTGTTTTCCTTCCAGTTGTTTCAACATTGTGCCTTTTATGTTACTCATGCAAGATTAAAATTTGCCATGTTTGATGGGAGACTACACAGTGGGTGGGTTTGGGAAGAAGCATGAAGTGCTTACTTTCTGAAACAATGAAATAAACTTTAGTTTTCAAAGCAGTCCCCTGGAAATAAGGATGTAAATTCTCCATATGCAACAAAGAATAATTACAATAATTTTCTTTACAATGAAGAGAAAATGAGTATTTCTACACAGTGTTTCCCCCATATTTGAGCATTCCAGGTGATTATTCTGCGCAGAAAAACATGTAGAGCTTCTTTTGGAACAAACACCATTTTTTTTTCTGTGCACAAAACACATGTTTTTTGTGTATAGATAATCCCCTGGAACACTTCAATATATTTGAATAACTGGGAAAAACTGAAAAAATGTTGCTGCTCTGTTATTCTTTCCAACAGTATTCCCAGCTTTTTGGGAAATGAATCTTTGACCATAAAACAAATAACAGAATATTTTTTCCATCCCTACCTCAATGCTTCTGTCCATTTTTGAGTGAAATGAATGACACTACTAACCCTTAAGCAAAACCTATCTATTTCAGTGGGCTGTATTCACAAAAGGGTTCTAGTGGATTGTGCCCTTTTGCTTCTTAATGCATCTGTCTTTGACATCTCATCTTGCACAGACACTGATTAGAAAGGAAACATTAAACACTGCAAATTAAAAACATGTGTCCTCCATGTTGATGGGACCTTCTGTAGGTCTTACAAAGGAAAATGAGGGGGCATGGGACATGAGCAGAGGCAGTGCATTAAAGAGGCCCTAACAAGGCTTGAATATGTTTGACATTTTGAACAGCAGTGCCGACTTCACAAACCTGTGCCCTAGGGAATGAGAGTGCGTAGACAGACAGAGTTGGCACATGCGTCTTCTATAACTCAAGCTGTATTTGACAGTACTTCTCTCTGCCTCTAGAAGAGATATTATGTTGTACTTGGCAGAGGGAATGGACAGAAGATTGGGCAAGTTTGTGTGGTGGATTTGGGATGGGAGGAGTGCTTTCTGTTACTTTTCTGTGTTGCATACAGTGATGTTCATATTGTGACTGTGTATGTTTTATGTTGTTCAAGTGTGCAATAGCTTACCTTTTATTACAAGCAATAACAGAGGGAGTAGCTTCCACTAATGTGGTGTTTAGAAATGTGGGTTTAGACTGTTGGATTATGAAACAGATGTGGGCTATAAAGTCTAAATCCAATGCCTAGTTCCCAGCTAGAGTAAACCCACTGAATAAATAGTAATTACTGACTTACCATTCGGCAGTTGATTCTGTGGGTCTGCTGTAGTTGGGTTGTGGTTGGATTCAGGAGTTTAGTTCAACAGGTAATATTTATTGACAGTAAAAGAGCAGCCAGTATGGTGTAGTGGTCTGAATGTTAGATTATGACCATGGAGGCCAGGGTTTGATTCCCTGCTTGGCCATGGAAACCCATTTTGTGACCTTGGGCACATCATGCATCCTCAGCCCCAGAAGCCCTCATGATAGATTCACCTTAGGTTCATCATAAGTTAGAAACAACTTGAGGATAGCCAACTTGAGGCTCAACAACTTGAGCAAGCCACACTCTCTCAGCCTCAGAGGAAGGCGGTAGCAGACTCCTTGGGTTAACTTGCCAATAAAAACCAATGAAACAACGACAAGTTTCCTGTGTCGTCTAGGTGTAGTGAAGTTGTCTCTGTCTGGAATAGAGGGTGATTGCAACTGGTACTAGCCTTAGCTATTGGAAAATACTTCTACCATCTGTGTTACCTGGGCATCAAGAGATTTAGGTTTCATTCCCACACTGCATATCTGATCTGTCAAGTTTGGTGCAACCTCATGCCAATCAAGCAGAATATTACTTTTCCACTGCATTGAAATATCCACTTCTAATACAGTTCATTTTTTAACCCTGTTCAGGCATTCTCCTTCATACCTAAAGGCCTGAAAAGATGTTAGGAGAGTGGTCACATGTACAAACCCCCACTCCCATTTTCCCTATGCACTAAGGAGAATACTATACCTTCACATACTGAGCGCAAAGGTATGTGCCCAGAGGTCTTTGCATTCAACTGTGAACATTTGGCAGACTTTAGTCACAGAGCCCTTGAAATCAGGAATCGTTTATTAGGTTCCAGATCACAGAAGCTCTGTTTCTGTGTTCATCATCAAGGTTACCAAGCCATCTACAGATATTTATGGTCAAGATGCAAAGGTTTCTGACACTGTTTGGGGAGAAGTAGCTATAAATGCTGGCACATAGTAGTGTGTTATTGAGCCACCGCCTCACCTGACTTGGATAAAAATAAGGAATAGATCTGGATGTCAGGAGCAACCAGCAGCACACCTTACCCAGATCTTAGGTGTTGTTATTAGTTCTTCATTAAAGATTTTTCTGTACCAGAATAAAATGAGTATGTTTCTCATTTTTGTAGGTACCACATTACACACACAAAAAAAAAAATACAATGGTTCAAATTCCTGTGCCTAAACTAGAAAAGAGTGTGCTACCACAGGCTGGAGTTATCAAGATATTTGGGGAACTTTTAATGAGCCTGCTAATTGCATTTCTACTCCCTGCCCTCTGCTGGTAGCTTCTGGAAGTCTATGAAAATCAGCTTAGCAATGCCATAGCTAAACAACTGGAGCCAGGTTTAGAATCTTCTGCTGCAACTGGTCCATTATTATCTGAAGAGCAAAACTTGGCCTTTAGGGAAAGCTGATGGGGGTGGGTTAGTGCAGTAAGGAAAGGATGATAGGTTTTGAAACATCTGACTTGGAATGATAAACACTGGCTGCCTGAAAAACAAGAATAATGAGACCATTTTTTTCAGTTATTTTCATTTAATGGATTCCAAAATAGTTACCTCATAAAATAAATAGTTTTAAGTTTCCACATTAGTTTGCCTTTAATCCATGTATGCAGTGAATGCTCGTAAAGGAATAAAGAATGTTCATAGCCTCAAATATTCTACATTGAGTCTACCGCAGGGAGCCTAATTATCTTTCTATCTCAACTATGAGGAATCACTGAACGTTCCACAAATACACTAATTCTGCCAAAATTGCTCTTGTCCCTAAGGCTGAGGCCAATGTGTTTCATTTGTTAAAGAAAGAACATGGCTGACATTCCTGTCGTACATCTCAGCCTGCCTTGTGTAGAATTTTCTTTTTCAAAAGACTTGCTCGTGACAGTGGAAGCTACTGAGAAAAATGATCTCTATGCATCATAACTCATCATTTCATAATAAAAAAACAGCTTATCCAGCAGTGTTTTGGTTTTCACTGGATCGGACACTCTTATTATTTGACTTAGCTGCTGTATTGCCTCCTCCTCTCACCCTCCCCCATTTCATCATTTGCCTACTTCCGACTTGCCTACTTCAGGCACTTCCTTTAGTTGACCTCCAGCAGTTGGTACCCTTCCCCTCTGGTGAGAATATCTGTGTGGCAAGTTCTCACTAGCTCTGCAGCGTGAGATATGGATATCTCTTGATTTCTGGCCGGCTTTTATCTGGAGGAAGTGATTATCCCCAGTGAAGTCCCCACGCTGCAGGAGACACCAAACAGTGTTCCTTTCCTGTACCTCTGGGTGCACTGTCTCCTTCAATACAGTTGAAAAGGTGTTAGATCAGAATTTAAAACTCTGGGTTTTAGTCTAGACTTTAAAAAAATGTCAAGAAAGTGTGCCAAGGAGCTGAATCCTATAACAAAAAAGCCACCTTCAATTCAACCTTCAGTCTCAGTTTTGGGGGGAAAGCCAAGGAATACTACCACTACCACTACTACTACTAGCAGCAACAACAACGACAACAACAAGAAGAAGGCACATTCTTTAAAGTTCATACTAAAACCCAGAATGAATTGAACACCCATTGACATTGGAACTACCCGTCTCCCTTGTACACAGTATAATCCCTTACGTGTTTATTCCCGATGGCTTTGAGAATCATGATTTTTGTTATTGATTTTCAAGATGAATTGTTTTGTGCATCGGTTTTTTGCAGGGCTTTTCAGCTGACTTTTTCAAAAAAGCTAAAATGAAACATTGCCTCTTGATTGTTGCAATTTTTAACATGAGTGATGCCCCCGTCATTCAGTAAAACTCTGTAAGAATGTAGACTGTACTCAGTACTGTAAGTACAGAACAAGCAGAAACTCTCCTCACATATTGCATGACGGTCACAAGGTTGGAGGATGAGCACTATCTCACATTTGAGCAACAAGGGCAAGATCTGCAGCACAGTTTAAAGGCCTGTTCTTCAACATAGTTAAGATTCTTCCCTGCCAAAGAACAGCAGCATTTCATGCGCCTATGGCATGCCTTTAGCAGAGGCGTTGTGTCTCTAAATACCAGTTGCTGCGATAGACAAGTGGGAGGGTTCATTTCCCACCTTTGGGCTTCTTATTGGGCATTTGATCCAGCAGTTAGAATTCACCCCAGAACCGTAAATGTTTCTGAAATATAATTGTTTATTAATAGTGTGCACCCCATTTTCCCCAAAAAGGAGCCCTTATATGTACTGCACTAGATTCTCTAATACAGTGGTTCATAACCTATGGTCCAGGGTCCCAGGAATCTGCAGAGCCCTGCTGCTGGACATCAACAGCAGCAGTAGCAGCAACAACAGGGATGTGGCAGCTGGGGTGGGGAGAGTTGCGGGGGCTGAAACTGGTTCCTTGTTTGCAAATGAGGAATCAGTTTAGGCACATACACGTACCCCTGCTTCTGCATCCCTGATAAAAGAGGCACAGCAATAAGCATGTGTATGTGTCCAAACTATGACTCTGGAGACGAGAGTTTGAATCCCCACTAGGCTGTGGAAACCCACTGGGTTGCCTCAGGCTAGTCACAGTCTCTCAGCCTCAGAGAACAAATCTTGCAAAAAGACACTCATGATAGGTTCATCTTAGTTTCACCATAACTCAGTTTTCATAGGGGGGAAAGACAAGATGGCTATAAAGAACCTTCTTGTGTCAGCAGCGCTTTGTTTTTGTGTGTCTTCAAGTCACTTCAAACTCATGGTAACCCTAAAGTAACTTATCACAGGGTTTTTGTTTTTTGGTTTTGGTTTTGGTTTTTTTTGGCAAGATTTTTTCAGAAGAGGTTTGCATTTAAATCTTGACTTAAGTCTTGGGGGCCCCCAGCAAAAGATTGTATTTGCAGGGGGTCCCCAGTAAAAGAAAGGTTAAGAACCACTGCTCTAGTACAAATATTTTGCCAATGAGCCTTGGCAGAGATTTCAGTGCAACACCACAGCTCCTTTGCAGCTGCTTTGCCCCATTCAGCTCTCTGTAACAGCAGAGACAAGGCTCAGACAGATCTGCTTGTGGAGTGTTGTTTTCCTTCATCCATCTACTGAGCTGTCTCCAAAGGATTGCGATGGTACAGGATTGGCTTGTAAGTCACATACGTTTTGAAACATGAATTGTCACAATTAACTTAGATTATCAGTCTGATTCTTGGATGTAAAGACCGAGTAAATTGAGCTTGCTTCATAGTAAGTAGAACTTCAGACTGTGTGAGAAATAACTGGAAACATTAACGGATAAATCAGACAACCCAGAACATAGTATGTAAATAGTTGCTGCCTTTGTATTATTGCAAAATTAGTTCCTGTATAGTAATTAGTTACTGTTATGGTTGTATTTTTAAATAAAGCAATTCTTTACTTGCCTGCTCTGCGGAAGTAATTAAACTGTTTTTTTGGAGACTTTTTTAAAAAAACACAACAAGCCACTGGCCTGTGATTCAAAGCTCTTCTTATCCTTTTGTTTTTGTCTCAACACCCACAACAGAGCATCAGGCTGTAGCATAAGCTAGCCTTTGAATTATGTGATACTTCTACAAAAGTAACTTTTCAGTAATATAGTAATATGCGACAAAAGGTCTTATGCTCATTAAGTTATAATCGTAATCCAATTCAACTGTACAGTCATTATTGAAAAGAGAAATCAATGACATTTAATTTTATTATTAACTGCCATCAAGACTTCAACTTAAGTGATCGTGAGAATGAAACCTCTGAGTCACCCTGTTACCAACAGCCCTGCTCAGATCTTGCAAACTAAGGGCTATGGCTTCCTTAACTGAGTCTATCCATCTATAATGTGGTCTTCTTTTCATACTGCATCCTACCTTGCCAACCATTATTGTCTTTTCTAGCAAATCATGTGTCCTTATGATATGTCCAAAGTACAACAGCCTCAGTTTAGTCATCTTGGCTTCTAGGGAGAGTTCAGGCTTGATTTGTTCTAGGACCCACGTATTTGTCTTTTTAGCAATCCATGGTATGTAATTAGTTACTTGTAATTCATTGCTTCTAAGCTCTGGCCAGATAAACAAAATGACTGCATGAAGAATAAAATTGAAATATAATAGGAAGAATAAAAATCTGATTCACATGGAAGTAGCACTTGTTTCCTGGTATTGGCAAAGTAATATGTCTTTCTAATTATCCCAGCAGCTTTTCTTTACATACCAACAATCAATCTGACTGATCCTGTTGAAGCATGTTTGCCTGAATTGAAATATCCTCCTCACTTTCTTTTAAAAGCCAGATGAAGTTTGTAGTGCTGGATAATTAAAACAAATCTTGAGTAAACCGTTTCGCGGAGATAGGAGTTTGATGGCTGGGTATATAAAAATTGTAACCAGATGTTATGCAGAAGCCACAGCAATATAAAGATCATGGGCCTTATTTTTTTTTCAGTCCAAAGTAAAAATATTCTAATTGAAGTTGTCAGCAGGAGTGAGACTAATGTGCCTGCATTTGATTAAATAATAGTTTATTTAAAATTCAGTGTGGCCCAGAATTGGATGAGACCGAAATAGGAAAAACTGGAGTAGGCTTCTTTTTATTTTCTTTTTTTGGCCAAAATAAAGGGGGGAAATGGGCCTTGTGAAATGTTAACAATTTTGTGTAATATTGCCAGTTCCTGTCATTATCAATTGAGCATTCTCACCCCATCAGAGTTCTGCAACATTGCCTGATGCTTGGAGTTTATTTCCCTTTCACTCGTTGACTGGTTGGATGAAAAAAAAAAAAGAGAAACTGAACAGTGCAGCATGGAAATGTTAGAACTATTATAGATGGATGGTTGGGAATGCTATGTGGAAAGGTTTTATTTCACCTGGCAAAAAAAGAAAAAAAAACATAATTTCATAGTTATATCCATATAGCAATATGGTTGAAACATAACATGTTGCTTTCATCTTTAAGAGAAATGCATTTGAAACCAAAAAGTTCATCCTATAATGAAGACAATATCTCTGTGAAGAAAAACATGCCAGTATGACTATAAATTTGAACTAGAAAGGGCTACGATAACGTTAGGATATCAACTGCCATTGTTTTGAATAACCAGTGTTCTGATTGCTTGATTGCTCACATGGAGTCTTGTTCATGCCCTGTCTTCATCACAGTGCTTCAGAAATAATAGAAATATTATGCACCTCTAGTATCTCCCATTATTGCAGTGACAATAGTTTTCAGAATGCTTAGTCTGGACCAAAACCAGGCTATATTAGACTTAATGTTTCAATTAAGTTTGCTGAATGTTGGTAAAGCAAATATTAAAGGCAGGTCTGCCTCATAGAAACATATACTTAATTTGCCTCAGGCTTCTTATCAAGTTATGCCCAAGGGAAGTAGCAGCTGTTAATGGCCCCACCGCTCAACTTGTCCATGCATGGAAATTTGATCTGGCACTGGTAAATAAACAATATTACTCCCCTCTCCAATGAAGAGAGCCAGTGTTGTGCAGGGGTTTGACTGTTAGACTAGGACTCCAGGAGATCAGGGTTTGAATCCCCACTCAGCAGTGGAAACACACAGCGTGATCTTGGGCAAATCACATTGAGCCTAAAGAAGAAGACAATGACAAACCTCCACTGGATGAACCTCACCAAGAAACTTAGGATAGTGTCTCCATAAGAGAATAGACTTGAAGACAACTAGCATAGAACCTACAAAGAGAGTGGCCTTAGTGCTATCTTAGCTGTGGTCTCCTGGAATGCTATGGGCTTGTGGTCTAGAAACATAAACCTTACTTTAATAATACAAAACTTGCTGTTTTGTTTTTGTTGTGTGCCTTCAAATAATTTTTGACTGAAGCGAACCAATCATACTGTTTTGGGGGGCTGAAAGTGTGTGACATGCTCAAGTGGGTTTCCAAAGTTGTAGTCCAACACTCAGACTAGTGACTGTTTATTCTCTGAAACAGGAATTTCCACATTAAAGTAACTTGATTGTATTGTCTGAAATGAAACTAAAACCTGAACTGTGGTAGGCAGAAAGTTTCCTTGATTTAAGGAAAGAATGCTCAAAATACAGTACCAGAACCCTAATATTTGTGTAACAGATCCAACCAGTGCATGATGCCACAAACAAAATAGCTGGTGTTACACATTTGTTTCTGCTTCTCACTCCTTTTCATGCCATCCAACCAACAAGATAACATGAAAGGATCAAGCCTTACAGCAGAGAAATAATGATAATTTTATTATCCACCATACAAGTGGTTAGGCCACTGGGCCCAAGCTTGACATCAGTCCTGGAACACTCAGGCAGCTGCCAGGGCCCCTGTGTTGATGCCTGCCATTGATCTCTCATGCTTGGTTACTAGGTCTGGATGTTTCCCACATTGCCTCTGATAGAAACCATGAAAGGGTTCTGCAATGAAAATAAAGTTTGTTGACTGATTTTGTTGAGTGGAGTAATATTTATAAATTACAATGTCCCTTTCCTCCCTGTGTTCCAAGTGGCTTCCACCACTTTTGAAAGCAGCCTCCCATTAAGCAGTTAACCTGTCTCAGACAATATCTCGTTTGTCGACGACTGCATCTTTTCATATAAGACAATGCCACATGTGCCCACAATAATATTTCCTGTGGCCGAGTGTACTATCTCAAATGTAAGTGAAAGATTCAACATGAATTGTTTTACTTGGTGTTTGCTTAAACATTTTTCATTACATCTTAATGGTTTTTGCTTAATAATTGGTTAATCTGTTATATGCTGTTACTGGATAGACTTTTCGTATATGGTTGGGTACGTGTTTCCTTTAGTGCCAGTTTGCTCAGTTTTGAATGTTTACATGTCAATAAATAAACTGCAATTTCTGGTTCATTAAAACCTCTGTTCTTGAACTCTGAAAAGGGCAAGATTCTCTTACAATACTCATGCAGGAGCAAGTCTGTTTAACACAATTAGACTTAACATCTGAGGAAACATAAATAGAAATGAGTTATACGACATTTACTACAGCTGTGATTTGTTACATTTCCACGTTTTACTTTTATACTGCTATTATTCTACTTTCAACATCCTGTGGAATTCTGGGGTTTGTAGTTTACTGAGGATTTCTAAATGTCCCTCCCTAAACTACAATTCCCAGGATTCCATGGGATGTTGAAAGTGGAATAATAACATTATAACAGTGTAATGCGGAAATGGCCTTGGTTGTGAATCTGTGAGTGCTGTAGATGTGTGTAAAAAAAGGAGAGGCAAATCTGTTGAATTTGATATTAAACATAAATCCTAAAAAAAATTACTGTTTAATTGCAAGTTGTTCTTTCAGCTCAGCTTTTGGTTTGTTGAAATAAAGACAGTCTGAGCGAACATAATTGAAGAAAAACCTAGAGAGCTGAAAGATACTGGTGGAATATGACCTGATAATTGAAATATCAGTTGATAGGAAAGGAAGATTGTACTAAAGAACTAGAAGTTGGGAAGATGCAGTTTAAGGTACTACTGAAGAAAACCTGAGGAGGAGGGGGAGATTTTCAGTAATAAACCATTTACACCTACTTTATTTTTGCGTCTAGATATTAGCCTGGAAATTACACAGAAAACTTTCATTTATCTGTGAAGTTCTACAAGTAATAAATAAAATGTTCTCAAGTGTTATACTGATTCAGTTTGAAAAACTCAGGGTGCTTTAAAAGGTGTTTCAAGATGTTTCAAAAATGTGAATAATTTCCTAGCAGTAGGCAGAGAACTTCTTATTTTCCATGCATTTCTTATTTTCCATACATTTCCCATTCACGAGCTGGCTGCATATAGAATGTTACCTACATTTGTGTGCTGAGCTGTATGCTTAGATGAGCGTGGAGGTATTTTGCTTGTGGCACCCCTAACTTAAAATCTGGGAGAGAAATAGGCCCTACGGACTTCTTCCCAGCACTGTTGTTTGGCTTGGCTTTGGTTTGCCTTTTTGTTGTTTTATGTTGCTGGATTAAAAGCAGAGAAAAGAGAGAGAGAGAGAGGTGGGAACCAGCTTCCCACATTGAAGGCTGCTGGGCAGTCTCATGGTTTCAGCACACTGCTTATTCATAGAAGATTTTTGGATGGTGTGGTTAGTGGAACATGCTCAGAGATTAAATACACTCTTTCCTTTTAATCCTCTCTAAAGCTTTCTTTTCTCTGAAATTAATGTATCAGGAAGCATTCCTCTTAGATGCATTCGGTATTTCCCTGGACACTTAGCTGCTGTGGTTCAACGTTTAGAGGAAGAAGGGAGGGGAGTTATCCACAAACCTGAGAAATTTTTCATTGTTGGCTATTCTCCAAATTATAAACAGCTGAACTGATTTAAATAAAAGTTTTAATTTTTTTTTAAAAAAAATGCTCACATCTGTGCTGACCAGTTTGTGTGCCAAATTTCAGCCCAATGTGATTTGAGACGAACTGATATATTAAACATCCAGCCTAGGAACCAAAATGGAAATACTGACAGCCCCTTAACTGTAGTGGTCCCTCCAGGCAGTGTTGTTATAATGTACTGGCTATAAGGATCCACATAATTAAAGATTGACTTAGCAGTAATGTAGTTTCAGTTATAGACCCTTTGGGCTTATTTTCCCAAGCACGTACAGGAAATTTGCATGAATAAGTCCAATTAGTAACAAGTGGCATTGATGGAAATTCAGACCCTTTCATCTCTGTTCAGTGACTGTTTACATTAGATGTGTTTAGAAGTGCAACTAGGAAACTCTCTTAGGGTTAGGATAAAGCATGTCTAAATGAAATGGAATACCAGTTGTACTGAACTGCAGTGGCACTTGGTGATGTTAAGCTATGGCTTGCTGATTATTACTAGAATGTCTAATGTTGGGCTGAAAATCTTCGTGTGAAGTAATGTATGTGTGTGAAAATCAGCCTAGCATTTATATAGATTTTGAAAAAGAGATTATCCTTTCTTAAAGTGTGGATGGCGAAGGAATGACTTTGAAGGAAAGTGACTAAGGCCATTTCCGCACAACGAAACTCTGCAAAGTCCTTCTGTTGGAGCCCCAGCAGGGAGGGGAGCATGCCAGGAACACTCCCCTCTGCATCTTGCCAGATCACTACAGAGGGGAGTGCACTGACCCTGCCTCTTCTCTTCCACAGCGTAGCCAGGCACTTGCCATTGCTGTGCTGGGGAGGGAGGCGTCACCTGCATGCTTCTGCCCTTTTGCATAGCCAGGAAGGGCAGCAGCACAGTGCAAGGGTAGGTGTAGAACGAATTTTTTCCGTTTTGCAAATGCAGTGCACGAACACCACTTGGGTGCAAGAGGGAGGTGGGCTAGTTACAATGTCATGAAGAAGCACGACCAGCCAACTGCTGCCATCCTGGCCCCACAGCAGTACGGCCCCCTCATGCTGAAAGGGCCTAAGTGATCATGATACGGGAGCATTCTTGGCTTGATTGGGAATTTCAAACTTTCTCAGTGCACTCTGGGAAAAGTCATCTGTGTTCTGAGTGTCCTCTCAGCTCATCATGTTAATGCATCAGGAATTAGCATCACTGGCCACAGACCAAGTCCAAAAATTGTTCATCCTCTGACTCTGCCTTGGCTCGTTTGCTGCTTTTTGCTGATGCTTCCCATTTATTCACCAGTCTCCTTCAAGAAAGCAAGTAGTGGCAGGAGCAAGAAGGAGGAGGAGCAGCCTCTTCTTACTTTGCCTGCTATCTCTGGTTCTCTGTGGATTAGGCTCAAAGGGACAATCAAAATCAATTAGCACAGGCAATGTCAGTGAAGGTAAGGTGGGCCCACTCAGGAAAGAGAGCACTGAGGGCATCTGGTGCAAGTGTCCCTGCAGTTTCAGAGCCAGCGCTACAGTGCTTGCTTGCATTCTAGTAGATTGCCTGATTTGAGTTGTAGTTACCAGAAACTGCCACAGTAGAAAGCCACATGGGAATCATCTCTGTCCACAGAAACGCACAGCAACAAGATTGTACTTGAGCAATGAATAGGAGCAACAATCACATTTTGCAGGAAATGATCATGAGAACCGACCACAATAGAGTTGGCATTCACCCTCAAAAATACACTTTGATAAATGGGCTGTTCGTGTCCTTTCCACCAACAAAAACGTTAAAGAAGATTTAGGCATGCACCTAAAGAGCAATTATCTTTTACAATTCACATAATTTCATAGTAGTCAATTTCAGCAACAGTAAGGGGCCTGACCTTCAAGAACTTTTGCATGTGTGCTTACAAAGTAAGCTCTTTCTGCACCACACATGCAATGACTCTTTTTTCATATTCCAAGTCCAGGAGTGGACTTTTGGAAGAAATGTCACTCAATTCATAATACAGCGAAGCATTATAAGAGACCCCAAGTTGTATTGTGAACCAAGAAGCTACAAACTTCAGTCTAATCATTAATAAGTGTCTTTTCACCATTAGCTTACAATCAGAAGATGTAAAAATAATTAGTTTATATAACATTGGTATCCAACAGTGGGAAGAAATAGATTAGAATGATATTATTGCTTTCAGAACTGAAAATAATTTCCCTGAATAATCCTTTTTTCCCTGCAATTTGTTGGTTCTAAAAAGTAATAAATAGCTTCATTTATCCTTGAATCTGTCAGACTTTGCATCCTTTCTGTGGTCATAACTGAGTTCACTTAATGAGTTCCACAGCAATCCAATGTGTATGTTAGAATGAGATGGTCAATTTTTTTTTTTCCCCTGTTTGGAAATTATTTGCATTCTTGTTGTGCATAAAAAAATTCACAATAATCTCCCTGTCTGCTTTTTTTTTTCATAATCTTTGACATATTCAAGAAAGATCGCTTCCAGTTATAGAAGTAATTTTATACCATCATGACTTGGATGCAGGTTACAGCACATGTGAACTGCATGGCAGAAGGTTGGACTGGATGGCCCCTGTGGTCTCTTCCAACTCTATGATTCTATGATTCTATACTGTTCTCCAGATGGCCCAAATTTGGGAGGAAAAAAGGCACAAAACTTTTAACATGAAATCCACTTTATTGGTTTAACAAACAAATTGAATTTAAGCTCTCTGTTTTCCTCACCAAGTTTTTTATCTGATACCTCTTAATCCTAACCAATCAACAAGGCAACTAAGGCAAGCTACCTAACTTGAAGGCAAAGATGCCTTACACAGATTTGTTGAAATAATTGTACCTAGTGTGGTTATGGTTTCTCCACTAAATTTCACTAGTGGTTTCTCCACTAAATTTCCACAGAAAGAAAGAATATTCTTTTCTTTTCTTCTTTTTAAGAATCACTTAAGGTCAACTGAAACTCAGTTGCAGTCTGGTATGTAAGATGCATGGACTTTCTTTATCCAGTATATCTACAGTAACTAAGCCATAAGTCCAAACCAGAGTACTTTATTACACATCATTTGTTCAACATATTTCCTTGGCTTTAAGAAAAAGGTTCTGCAAAAAATCATCGCTCATAAACCTTTGCAAGCATGGAAAGTCTCGTGCAGTGACTACACCTTAATCAACATGCCACTGCAAGTACTCATCATCTCCCCCCTCCAAAAAAAAAAATGTTCTTCAGTCAGATCCAAATGGTGGGCATGCAAAATAGTTTCCATTTAATCTCTTTCTTTGGTCAACAATGAACCTACTTAATTAAAAGTTTATTGATCTCCAGGGAAAGAGTTTGGCAGTCTCTTGTGCTCTTCCAGTGATAAGTTAGCCAATCCTTTAAAGAAAAAATGGTTTAGATACTTCTTATACCAATCCATAAACTAAAGTTAGGCTATTAAGTTAGCATGTATACCATTACACTATTGTGCTTTTTAATGTCAGATTTTCTTATGATTTCAGTACAGCGTAGGATGCCTTCTGTGTGCTTGCATGTCTGTAATAAGTAATGATTAAACATACTAACCATAAGTCTAAAGGCATATTGAAGGTGGCTGCTTAGGAATTGGCCTTATTGTATAAAGATTTAGGTGAGACAGGGAGGTGTAATTATGGTTCTGATTTAGTGGTATTGGGTCGGGAGGCTGAGAACAGGAGTTTATTCTGTTGACGTTCTTGATTTTATTACCTCAGCTTAAAGTAACACAACCTGCTACACTAATGAAATTGTGTTCGTGGTTTAAAAGGGCAATTGTTAGTCTGACTTTGGTGCTCACTGAAAAACATTTCCCCAATCTTGTTAAATTATTGCCCTCATTTTAGATTTTTATGGCCGTGTAGGTTACCAGCCCTCATTTCTCTACGTTTCATTCATTTTCCTCGTATTGATGATTAATGGGGGATGTCGAAAATGTTAGAGTGAGCAGGCATCAGCAAACGCAAGATCATAATTAGTTTAGCTGACGAGGGGCCTCTGATAGCACTTGCATCTGGATGGAAAAATTACCCTATAGGGAACTGGCTGATCACCAGGTCTTTTTAGTGATACATTGTGAAACACCCGATGAATCAAGTGCCCTTTCAATGCCAAGAAAGTGTTCCACACTCCCAGCCAAAATTATGTCTGCAAAAAGCTTTCCATTTGAAATGTATCAGAGTACAATTATAACCATTGTACTTTCTTGGCACCAACGCACCCCCTTCCCTACAGTATGAAGTAAAGTTAAATAAATTACTTAAATTTGATGAAACCTTGAAATTTTGATTTACAAGGCTAGTAATTTTTTAATTTAGAACAAAATCAGTCTAATCTTTTACTGAAAGTGTTCTCCCTCCACACTTAGGGGAGGTGGAAGAGTTTTAATAAAAGTTTATTTTAAAAAATGAAATGGTTTGCAGTCTTTTTTTTTTTCTGGGGCATTGAGAATAGCCAAACAAGACAGCTATGTCATTGTTGTTAGCAGTTGTGCCTACAAACACAGCCTGTTCTTTTTTAAAAAAAAAAAAAATCCCACTGTTCTTATTGAAATGAAAAGTTTAATCGTATCATTATACCACAGATTTTCTCATTAATAGTGCCCAGTGATTGAGCATGATGGAGTGTTAAGTGAAGCTGTAGAATTTGGTCAGTAGCCCAGTTTTTTAAAAAATGTTTTCTTTAAAAAAGAAAAAGTATCCACTGCTAAGGCTGTGTTGCCTATTTTCATGTCAGGTTTGGAAGTGCTATCATTAGCAACATTATGCTTTTTTTGCTGTGGAAATGGAGTCATGCTCTCACTGAGCTGTGGGAAACAGAAAGTTGTATATGAGGTTTTAGAAGTGCACCATGCTGCAATCCTATACAGTGTGTATTGTTATGGATAGACTTACAGGAAAGAGTTGGCGTATAAACCAGAATTATTCAGAAATATGATGCATCATTATTATTGTTGTTGTTGTTGTTGATTTGTTATTAATGATTATACTTTAAAATAAAGCCACATACACACGAAAAAATAAGTAGCTTCAAGATTAGCAGGAACCATTCTGTGTCAAAACAGAATGTTAAAATTCAGCACTTGGAAGCTAGTCATTAAAAGGCACAAACTCTAAAAGTTCAAAAAGTTAAAGCTGCTGGCATGGCGGAGAGGGGGTTGACGCAGTGGCATTTTGCACACCTCATCCATCACTGTAGGGTAAATTGTAATGAAAATCAGCAGTGCCTATTAAGCACAATTGAACCTGACCTCATTATGGGCAGTGTGGTTTTATACTATCAATTGTTGCCAGTCTAGAAACAAAACTTCTGTGCTGATTTGTCCTAACTCCACAGATCATGTGACTAACCTTTGACCTTGTGTCCCCCCCCACCCTTCCCCTCTTTCAGAGACGTAGAGGCTCGGGTGTTTTTTGTGCCAATTGCCTGACCACAAAGACCTCTCTCTGGAGAAAGAATGCAAATGGAGGATATGTATGCAACGCGTGTGGTCTCTACCAGAAGCTCCACTCGGTAGGAAGAAGTTACTTGTTTTATACAGGAAAGGTTTTAGGCAGCTCAGCTGAAACTGGGCAGCTGCGGTTAATTTCCTAACTGTGCTTCTCCTTCCCCCTCCCACCTTCAATGTGGTAACTCTGGGATCAGATGTGATTCATTACGGAAGATGCTGATATACCATGGAGAGAAGTCTGTGTTGGAGATTACCAATGAGGCATTAATTATTTTGATACAGAATAAAGAACAGAATGAAACTGTTTCTTCCTCTTACCCCAGACTTTCACAGAAATCCATTGTCACAGAATTTGTCATGATTTCTTCATATTGGTTAAAGGTAGGCAAAGTGTGACCCTGGGATCTCATGGGACCCCAAGACTGGTTTTGTAGCCCTCAGCCCCTCCAGATTCCCCAAGCCTCCCTTTTTCTGGCCCAGAAAAGAAAAAGTAAATCATTTGTCTTGGACACTTTCAGGAGTGGCAGTTTTAGGTACGTTGCAAGCCATCTCTGCACTGAAGGCTAACAGCTATTTTCTTTTGTTAAATACCTGTTTGCCTTCAAAAGTAGAAGTGAAGTTCCAGTTACTTTGGAGTTTCATTTAATTGTTTGTTTGGCATTCTCAACACATGAACCCCCTTCCAAAGGGTCCCAGAGGTAGAAAATTGGCCCCTGGAGTTGTCCCGTTGCCAATAATGAAGGGAAGCCTTGTAGCTCAGTGGGAGAACAAAGGCTTTAAATGAAGAAAAAGTCCCAAGTTCATTCCCAGGTATCTACATGTAACATTCAAAAGAACTTCACCCAAAATCCTGAAAAGCCACTACAAGTTAGTGTAGGCCAGAGGTGGTAAAGTGTAGTCCCTAGGCACCATTTTTGTGGTACCTGTAGTTACCTCCATTCCAAAAAAATTGTTTTATAAATTTTTCAGCATGGTTTTCTGGAAACACTTGCTCCAAACTACACAGAAAGTCCTCCAAAACATAAAATATCCCCCCTAAAAACACTCCTGAGCCCTATACTGCCCCCAAAGGCTTCTGTTTTCCTCTTATTTTCTCTCAAAATGGTGACAAGAAGTGATACAACATCACATCCTGTCACCATTTTGAGAGGTTGCAGAGGAAAATAGAGGCATTTGGGCTTGCTATTTGAGGTGAGTGGCATGTGGGGGCTATTAAGGGTGAGGATTGGCCCCTGGTACACTTGCCCACTCCAGTGCAGACAAACCAGTGGTTTGACTTGGTATAAGGTAAATTGGTAAGATTCTGTTGAATAAGAACATGTGTATCCTGGAAAAGAAGACAAGAGAAAAAATAACTTCTGATTCAACATATGCTCATCTATGAATTGCTCCATGTTAGTACGGTGCATTTCTGTCCTAAATTGGGCATTATTTAGGAAGAATTTTTAAGGTCTGTAATGGAAAAGAGAGAGAATTACATAGGAAGTAATTCAGAGAAAAAATCCCATAGAAAGTTGGGCAAAAGATGACTTTGCAATCCCTCTTTTCCCAGAAGAAACTACTCCACAAAAAAATCCCTGGGTGCGTTGGGTGACCTTGCTGAATAGGGTGGGCTGTGGGTTATGAGGTTGTGGGGGCAATTCCCAAAAATTGTTCAGAGGCACTTTCCATGAGTCTTTTGCTGTAGTGTTCCTCAGTTAATTCATATTCACATGCATCCTACCTCTCGTAGTAAGAATATATGTATGTAATTACACCAAAACTTGATGTATCATTCTATGGATTCTCCACAATTCTTCTAAAAATATCATTGGTTGTTTTCTCCTACCAGTTCAGTATAGTGCTGATAACTATTGGAGGGAATTCTCCATCGCACTAGGGCAGTGGTTTTCAACCTGTGGGTCCCCAGATGTTCATGGACTTCAGCTCCCAGAAGCCCCAGCCACTATGGTCAATGCTCAGGGCTTCTGGGAGCTGAAGTCCATGAACATCTGGGGACCCACAGGTTGAGAACCACTGCACTAGGGATTATTCTTATGACCTTTTTCTGCTTTCTGTTAAAACTGGTATTTTTGTTTAGTCCTAGCTGATTTCCGTCTATGATTTCTTAAATGTACTCTTGTAGCAACATACAGAAAAAGGCTGGTCTGAGTTTTATCACTGCATACAGACATCCAACTCAGTGTGTGAGGAGCTCTGAGCTCATCAGTCTGACTATAGCCATGTACAAAAAGAGTCCTGCTTTTTAGGAGTGCTTCACACATTTGATCTTTGCAAATTCTGGCATAAACAGCCTGATCTGCATCTTCTACGCCAGAAGTGTGCAGACCGTGGTCTTGTCAGATCTGCAGTAGAAATGAGATGTCCATCAATCAGAGCTAGTGCAGAAGACACAGAATGTTGCTCCTAAGAACTTGATTGTGTTGAGCAGAGTTTATGATCTTTATGCATACACGCACACACAACTACATACAAGTCATTCCTGGTTACCCAAAGCTTTCTTCATTTCAGCAGTACTGTTTGTGACAGGCAGGTGAGAAGCCCTTCCATTGCTACTATTATTTTTAAAGATAAAGAGGGTGAGTCAGAAATCTTCTAAAGATCTGTCAACATATCCAGATCTATTTTCCGGCAAACCCTGTTCTAGATTAGTGTTTGGACTGCAACTTAGTTATCCACTGGCTTCTGTGCTTACCAAATGTACCGACATCGTTCTTGGCTCAAAATATATCACTTTCTGAAAAAGTTTAGAAAAGTTGAGGAGAAAATAGATTTAATACCTATTTAAATAAGATTGTGTATGTGTGTGGATGTTTTTAAGAAACAAACAAATTGTGGTTTAAGATGGTGGCTTATTTTGTCTTCATAAACATAGTTTCACAGTTCAGACTTGGCAGGAAACATGATGATTTAACCCAGAAAGTGTTAAATCTCAGTGTTAAGAATGGAGGACTTAAGGGACAGCACAAAGATAGGCGTACAAGGAAGGGTTTGTACCTATCTTGAATTAAGATATACATCCCAGCTAGGAGCATATGGACATGCACCATATATTTTAGCAAGTTTGCAATGGCTTATATGAAGAGTATATAAGTGTTTAAAAATATAAGTTCATGTAATATTATGCTCTGATAGTTTTTACCCCTTGAGTGTAAAGCACTGAATATGGCAGTGGTTCCCAACCTGTGGGTCCCCAGATGTTTGTGGACTTCAGCTCCCAGAAACCCCAGCCACTATGGTCAATGCTCAGGGCTTCTGGGAGCTGAAGTCCACTAATATCTGGGGACCCACAGGTTGAGAACCACTGGAATATGGTATGGCTTTAAGAATAATTTTCTTCTGATGAGCTTAAAAAAAAACCCAGCCTCCCTTCTCATAAAACATAGGAAGCAATTCTTATAAATCTATGCTGGCAATACTACTAATTGGTAATAAGTTATAAAACCTTTTATTTCATTAGCACAGAAGTAAGATAACACCATTTTAGTAGCAGTATTGGAACATGGTAGTGAGCTGTCATTTGATGTACACTGACATTAATGAGTTTATTTAACATTTTGCTGAAGGAGTATGAGAACACAGGGAAATTCTCACTAGGGTCCTTTTCAGAGATTTACACTGGCATAACCAGTGATAAGGATGGAGGGTCTATTTTTTATGACATTGCACAAGGAGGTATCCAGTACCTCCTTAAGCATTAGTTTGATTTGACAGTGCTATAGCTGCTAGGTAATGCCCAGGCCAGTTGCATCTCCAACACAAATAATCACAGACTGGCCATGAGGGTGTACCATGAAACCTCTCTTCCACTATCACTTGGTCTTTGATTGACTTTTTCCTGTCTTTCTAGTGACTTGACCTGTGTGCAAATATACTGACAAAACAGGATCTAGGCCTCAGACTTCTGTGTACCAAACTTTAACCTGCCAGTACATTATTACACACTGCAGCACTATGGGTGGAGGGCTCTTTTAGGAATATGGTACAATTAATTCACCAACTGATCGATTCATTAGTTAAGTTTAATTTAAGTTAAATTGCATGCTGATAGTCATCTCTTATCCACTTTTTAACAACTTCAGATGTGGTTTCTTTTTGCCTAGCAAAAGAATCATGACCATCAGGCATATAGAGAGAGATTTCATGTTCAATCCATCTGGGAATAGTCACACTCAGTTGCCTCTTTTTGGAGATCGAGCTTGGAAATGTTACCTTTTGGACGACAACTCCCATAATCCCAAGTGTGGTCACAACCTCTGCTACAGACTAGGCAGGGTGTTATGAGTAGATTCCATCTGACCTCCAAAACAGACCCTTGAATTCAGTGCTTTCTTTCCTTTTCCTGGAAGTGTTTTCATGGAAGGGATTCAATTAATATGAGGTGGGCTACAGGAATACATGGAGATAATCAAGGAGAACACAAGAACTAAGTCTGTCCTCTACTCCAGTATCCCTGATGCCTAGATTTATTTATTCATGGCAAATGGCAACTTCTTTACTTTATCACATAGAACATTATGTGAACCATTTAAACTGAAGTTCCATTTAAAACAACCGGGGGAGATTGGGCATGTACTTTCCATAATGCATTTATTACCGTCTAAATCAGAGTAAAGTGTTGCCTGTGGATATTGCATTGGCCCCTGAATCTCACCACCAGTCCCTCGAAGCCTCCTAATTTTCCAAAATTTTCAGTGTGTTTTCCAGGGAATTTTTGCCCCCAAACCATGCAGAAATTTCCCCAAACTATGCAGAAAATGTGTGAAAACATGTGAAAATACCCCTATCTCACTGCAGCACCCCCTACTATCCACAAATACACCCATTTTCTTCTACAGTTCCCCTCAAAATGGAGACATCACTTCCTGTCATCATGTTGAGAAGGACTGCAGAGGAAAACAGAGGTCTTTGGGCTTAGGGGAAGCAATCCATGGGGGAGAGGTAAATGGGCCTTAGAACCCCACACTGCTGTCCACCCCTGCTCTGAATCTTCCTACTCCTTTATTTCAATAAGTACATGTGTTCCTTTTCTAAGTTACATTCCTTATTGAGTGCAGGAACTTATCTTGACTTTTTTTCCGTGATATTAACTGAAGACATGGCATAAATAGGATTTCCAAGCAATATCCCATACAGATACTGAATAGCCTTGTACCTGCTTAGTGCTCGCAAAATTACTTTGTCATCTGCCATAATCTCATGCCCATGGATGATACATTTGTGCATGGTGAGCAGCTATTTTGTTTCCTTTAAATAAGTGTCATGCTTTTCAGAACCATGGAATCTGATTCAAAGCCCCATCATTTGTTCAGGCTGATGGAGGAATCATAGTGTAGAGTGCTAGAATTCATTACTGATGTCTTCCAGATTGACTGGCATATCCAGATAAAAGAATCTCAAACAGCAAGGCTGATAAGAGGCATCCTGATAGTCTAGAGAAGAGCTTTCCAAACTTTTCATGTTGGTGACATACAATTTTTAAGACATGCATCATTTCGCGACACAGTAATTCAGTTTTACTAGCAAACCGGAGGTTAAACTAACCCCTTATAAGAGATACAGGCACATACATAAATTGTAATAACAAAATGTATGGGGACACAACATTTCTCATGAAAACCTTTCATATATTTTAAAAAATATACAATTTATAAATAATAACATACATTTCCAAGATCATAGGCGACACACCTACACACTTCAGACGAGACAGTGATGTATCGCGGCACACCATTTGGAAAGCCCTTGTCTAGAGCCTATATATATATATATATATATATATATTAATTATCCCACTTTTCTTTCATCATGGGATTCAAGGCAGTGTACAGCCTACAGTTTTTTTGGACTACAGTCCTCAGAATCCCTCAGCCAGGATCAGGATGTCAGGCTAACTGCAGGATTCAAGGAGTTAAAGTACAAAAAAAAAATATTTCCAAACTCTACGTTAGGCAAATTTGACTATTCTGGGGTACCAAAATTCTGCTCAATAAAAGGCAATTTCATATATTTAGGATATCTAAACATGTGAACCTGTGGTTCTTCTGAGCTCCTGGAGGGAGGAAAAGGGGGTTGCACTACATTTAAGAGCTCATCCCCATGACCAGGCTGAGGCCAGCTGCGTCTCCATGGTCTGAAGCATCTTTCCCTCCCTTCCTGCCCCACCAGTAAGCAGAGGTCCTTCCAGGAGCTGGACATATGCTAGTTGGAGGAACAATATGAACTGCACTTGTAGAGCTATGCAGCATTGCAGGATCTCAACTATAAAGTGAAACCCACAAAAGTGGAAGGTTAACTGTGTTATAACAAAGAAGAAGATATAAAAGTAACTCTGGTAAAAGAAAACACATTGTCCATATGTGTTTAAAGTTTGGGACCCAGCAGTAGAGTTATGATTATGACACTCTTACTCTTATTTCTTCATTGGGGAAGATGCATTTCATTCACTACTCTGGTGCCAAATTGCACTTCTCATTGAACATCTAAATTATAGTGAATATTCACTGTGATTTAGATGTTTCATAGGATAAAACTTAACAAGTAGCAGCCATAGATATAGAGACATTCAGGACACAAATATTTAAGTCCAGGGAAAGAAAGAAGCAAAAAAGGAAGCTTGTTGAGGGAATCAATTCAAGTGAATAGACAACTTGATGATGATGGTGGTGGTGGTGGTGGTGACGACGATGATGAAGATAATGTGGATGTGTAAGTGATGAGGATTATTATAAAGTTATTATTATAGTAGCCACTTTGATGTTAATTTCAAGCTGCTCATATGAGTGACAAATGGTTCACTATCTTAGCCCCTTTGAACATACAGTTATTACTTAGTGGGACTCCATCTTTAAAGGGGTTGCAACCTGTGGGTCATACACATGGTAGCAACATATTTGCTGAAAAGAGACAGGGTGAGGAAGAAAGAGAGGGAGACACAGTTTGGATATGCCAGTCCAACAGACTGTGGTTTACTAGCAAGGCATTCTGGTTGCCTGTAACATTCAGACTCTGGAAGTGTGGCTTAAGAACCTCCGTCAAGATTTTAAAATATAGTATAAAAAGCTGAGGTTTAGGGCTTGTAGTTTTGAGCATCCTCAGGCAGATTGGAAGTGATTATATGTGCTGAGGACATCCTTAAAAGTAACTTCCGAGTTTTTTTCTAGGTAGGGAGATGACATACCTACTTTAGTATTTTGATGCCAACTAAAGAAATTCAAAGGGCCACATGAGACAAATTTTATGGTTTAAAATTAAGGAATTGAGTTGTGGTCCTTGGTTGGACCTTGTAGCTTCTTGCTTTGAGAAATGCCTTTCTTTGCAACTGTTGCACTGAAATGGCTTGATAGGACTTTAGGAACTAGAACTTGGACAGGGAGTTCTGCAAGCCTTTGCTGAGCATTGCTTTTATTTATGATGTTTTTGTGTTTTATATGCAGACTCCGAGGCCTTTAAACATCATTAAGCAGAACAACGGCGAACAGATCATTAGGAGACGGACAAGAAAACGCCTTAACCCGGAGGCACTTCAGGCTGAGCAGCTAAACAAACAGCAGAGAGGGAACAGTGAGGAACAAGTCAACGGCAGCCCATTAGATAGGAGGTCAGAGGATCATTTAACAGAAGGTCACCAGAGAGAAATCCAGCTTCCTAGCCTGAGTAAATATGAAGCCCAGGGTTCATTGACTAAAAGCCATTCTGCTCCGCAGTCAATATTGGTCAGCCAATCTCTGGATATTCATAAAAGGATGCAACCTTTGCACATTCAGATAAAAAGTCCTCAGGAAAGTACCGGAGACCCAGGCAATAGTTCCTCTATATCAGAAGGAAAAGGAAGCTCAGAGAGAGGGAGTCCAATAGAGAAATACATGAGACCTGCTAAGCACCCAAACTATTCACCACCTGGAAGCCCTATTGAAAAGTACCAGTACCCACTTTTTGGGCTTCCATTTGTACACAATGACTTTCAAAGTGAAGCTGATTGGCTGAGATTCTGGAGTAAATATAAGCTGTCTGTTCCTGGGAATCCACACTACTTGAGTCACGTGCCTGGCCTACCAAATCCTTGCCAAAACTATGTGCCTTATCCCACCTTTAATCTGCCTCCTCATTTTTCAGCTGTTGGATCTGACAATGACATTCCTCTAGATTTGGCGATAAAACATTCCAGACCTGGGCCAACTGCAAACGGTGCCTCTAAGGAGAAAGCGAAGGCACCGCCCAATGTAAAAAATGAAGGTCCCTTGAATGTAGTTAAAACGGAGAAGGTTGACCGAAGTACTCAAGATGAACTGTCAACCAAGTGTGTGCACTGTGGCATTGTCTTTTTGGATGAAGTGATGTATGCCTTGCATATGAGTTGCCATGGGGACGGTGGACCTTTTCAGTGCAGTATATGCCAATATTTTTGCACGGACAAGTATGACTTCACAACTCACATCCAGAGGGGCCTACATAGGAACAATGCACAAGCTGAAACGAATGGCAAATCTAAAGAGTAAAATAAAATTTAAAAAATAAAATAAACCTTAGCACTTAGCACAATTAAACAGAAATAGGTTTCCTTGATGGGAATTCAATAGCTTGTAATGTCTTATTAAGCACTTCATATAGCAAGCATGCCTTATCCAGTATAAAGTCCTTCATTCTTTTCTCTTCCCTCCTTTTTCCTTCTTATAAACAAAAAAAAAAGTGAGTTCCAAGAAAGAGGGGCAAAAATGGATAGCAGCTGGAATGGGGTGGGGGGTGGGTAGGGCTACAGGATAATCACTTGCAACCCATCCCACCAAAAATACACAAAAGACACTATATCAGGGCAAGTCTCTTTGGAAAAAAAAATCTTAACCAGACAACTAATGCTTTTCTTCTTGTACAAAAAAAACTTAGCTGGCTAGAATGCAAAGATGTATAATGCTGAAGCAGGTGTACAGTAAGATATGCACACTGTATAGCAAAATGGACTTATTAAATAAATGGATGTCCAGAAATCTAGTAGTATTTTTTTTTCATTTGGGTTCACTTTGGCCTAATTAGAAATCATCATTTCTACAATCTGGAGGCAGTACTTCTCTCCGGATGTCAGTCAGTACCTATTACTTGATCGCTACATTTTGCAGTCTACAACAGTTGCTCCCAATCCTTCAAGGTCTAGATAAAGATGGATAATACATGGTCCATGGCTGCATGTGCCCCTCTGGCTATTTGTGTGCCCCCATCTTCATGCCATGCTTCCTGCTGCTGCCACCACTAAAATCCCAGCTATTGTGGTAGGAAACATAAAGTGCAGGAAGCATTCCCTTGTTTCTCAGAAGAAATATGTAAGCTGTTGGGAGTTTGGCCCTGCTGAGGATAAGTACATGCTTCTTACACGCCATGTTTTCCAGCAATATTGCTGAGACTTTTTCAGTTGTGGAAAATTCAGCAGTGGATGGCAAGAGGAAGTACCGCCATTGGATCTTGGAGGAGAGCATGTGGCCATCCAACAAATTGTTCTCCAGGGGGATGAATAACTACTTGCAAATCCAGGATCCATTATTATAAGCACTCAAGATCGTGAAGGCCACAATGTACTGTTCCTTCCTTCTTGAGATGAAAACAAGTAAATAGAATTTCTCAGGAAAGATGAAGTGACTGATTTAGGGGCCTCAGAAAATGAAAATGCTATCTGCAGAAAAGACCTTTTCCTTTCTAGCCTGCCTCATAAATCTTTGAAAGATGGGAAGGCCCTTGTAAAGTGTAGATCATGCTAGTCTTCAATGAATTCTAACTTAATGCAGACCCAGGTGTTGCAGACTACATCTCAGGCGATCGTGGGTAACATTTTTTGGCCAAAATATAGATTTTGGAGTACTCTTCTGTAGTAAAGTACTCTTTTTAATGACCTGCCTTTGGAAGCTATTTTAAGAACTTGATAAGCATAGTTTTCATGTTTCATGTTGTTCCTTCTCAATTTTGCTTCAGGGTTGACTGCACAACTGACTTGGTTATTTGTATGCAGCAGTCAATTCTTCTACTAGACTTAATGCCAACTTTTGCTAGCATTTGCCTTCATGGCTGTTTTTGTTGCTCTTGTTGTTGTTTTAATATTTTAAAGGAAAAAAAAAAAGAAGAACCTTTTGTAAAATTATTCCATGAAGGGAAAGCTCCTCAGCATAACTGCTCAGGGAATTAGGGCTAAAGAACTAAATATTCAGTCATTGGTGCAAGGTGCTGTTAGAAAAGCCTCCATAGATGCTACAAGGATCTACAAAGGATGGACTTCCAATCATTTGCATTATCTCAGCCCAGCCAGTAGTTTAGATTATTTTTTACGAAGGGATATACAAGAGATATTACAAGCTACTGGATGCACTGTCAGATTAACTTATTTCATTTAAGAAGTTGGGAGAACAAATAGGAAAAAAAACTTATTTTTCTAGTAAATATTAATGTATTACATTTCAAATAATGGTGCCTGACATATTGAATAATTATTTTCTACAGTGTACGTATGCAACAAAGATATTCCATCATGCATAAGATTCAGCGCTGGCTCAGCCTCGCTCTGTTTACATTTGCAAATGTAGCAAACAAGGTAATGAAGCAACTTTCTATTGCAGTAGGGTATCTTTTATTTGTGCGCGCGTGTGTGTGTGGATTAAAATTGTAAACGGTAACATGAAATGAATGGACTTTGTTGATATTAATGATATTGGGGGGAGGGGAAAGAAGATGACGAAGAAAAAGAAGAAGAAGAAGGAAATGAAAATATTTTTATGCCTACTTAGGAGGAAGAAAAAAGGGTAGCACTATTCATTCCAAGTACTTTTTTTTTGTATTCTTAAGCTCTTAACTCACATTGTTATGCTTAAAATGATAAACATATATCTTCTTTTTATTGCTTTGTCTTATGTTTCAGATGAAACATTTCAGAGGTTATGTCAAGAGGTGCCATCCGAGTTCTTGGCACTGAAGTTTTTATTGCATTCTGTAGTAGCATTGCACTCCATTTTTACCATATTACACCATTGCTTCATGTTCTCTTGTTTTGATTTGTTTGCATTGGACCTTTATTTTGTATTGCAGAGGCTTAGTCTCTTGAGGTTGTGCAGTACAACTGGTTCCTGAATGTTGCAGCAAGCGAAGTCTAAAACGTCTGTCTTGTGTTCCATGGTTTTTCCTTCCCTCCTCTTTTTTTGTTTGTTTGTTTTGTTTTCTTAAATATCTTAGGAACTTGTTTCAAGTATAGATCCCCAATTCCATTTTTTTTAAAAAAGGTATGTTAAAGGGCCTTCCTCTGATCCCACTTACATCCTGCCTCTCACAAATGTACACATATTTAAAACTAACATTCAATGCAGTTGAAATACGTCATTCTCTAATCTAGAAGTTGAATGGTTAAAATACATGTGAACAAGTAGAATTGAGAAGAGGAACAGAGAATGTTGAGCTTCGAATCATATCTTTACAATTAGTGCTGAAAATATAGAACTATGAGAAGGTGGCCAATACAGCTGTTACATTGAAAAGTTTTATAATGGGGGTGAGGTTGGGGGCCCCTTAATGGGATTCACAAGTCAGCCCAATCATGGTCCTCAAAACCCTTATCAAAACAGTAACTAAGGATGCATTCCTAAACATACTTGAAGTAAAAGCCTTCTCGAATGCAGTGGAACTAACTTTTTTGTTGCCCACACAGCGCTGTCATACAAGGTGGCCTCCAGCTAGCTTCTTCTGGAATTCAGCAGAATTTATATACTGATTTGGAAGAAAAAACTATTGTAAATCAAATTACCATTTGCCAAATGATATGCATGCAAAGAGACCACTGAGTAATCTGTTCATTGTGTTCTTTTCCTTAAATGGAAAGAGCAGCCCTGCCATCTTGTGCTTTCTCCATTTTCTGAAAATAACTACTATCTGGCTGGATAATACAGACAGTCCTGCAAAACAGCAGTTGCTTTATCAGTTTGGCAAGTGGTTATATGCGCCCCATGGCAATTTGTTACCCACGCATCTGTATGCATCCAAAATAAGACATTTCAGCAAGCATGGGAAGCAATCATTGCCTGGACACCAAAGGTCTTGCTAACCTTGGAAGTGTTACAGGAGTTGCACTTCTCATGGGCAAGTTGTTCTTGAATAATTTGTCCAGTGTGAAAGTCTTGTGCAAACCTGCTGTTTGACACGAAGGCTGCACAGTTTCTTGTTCTTCCCATTGTTCAAACTACAGCCACAAGCAAGCCTGAAACAAGCCAAGTGTGAGCCACCAGTTGTGCAAGCCCTCACGGGGTTGATAGACACATCTCCCAGTTTTCCTGAATGCCTGAAAAGTACCTGGCACACCATACAGCATGGATTGTGGATGACATTTGCCTTGATAGGTCACAAATGAAGCAAGCCTGGCCTTGAAAGAACTGCTTGCTCATAATGTTTAACAGCTAAATAGGGAAGGAAGTTGTTTGTGCTCTTTGTCAGGCAGGTGCTATTGTTCTATGTTTTTTCTTGCAGCACCTTGAAGCATGTCCTATATCAATATATGTGTCATGAACAAAACTGAAAGGGCTTGTCCTTTGCTAACTACATGGCATTCTGTTAAAAACTGCAGGCCACAATTCTGTATCACCTACTTATCTATAAAACCACCTTAGTTACATAGCTAAGTAGTACTTCCCATCCCTAACCCCCTCAAATCCTTAATTACCAGGCAGCAGCTGCTGTGATAGGGTCAGACAGAAGCAGGTCTCTGTCACTATTCCCCCTTCAATGGAAATTGCTTACTTCCGAATCAGTGGGGGAGCAGACCTCTGTTGGCTGCACTGGCTGCTGCCCACTAAGTAAGTATTGGGGGACTTTCAGGGTCCTTAAATATTCCCTAAATTAATGAATACATAGAGACTGTGAATACAAACCGGTCATGAATTGTGCCAGTAGTTTTTCTATCAAACTTCAAGCACAAATGCCAATACTACTAATAATAATAATTGTAATCACCTACACAGTTAACTGTTTTGAGATGTGACTTGTTGCATTTAGCAGGGTTTTTTAAACAACCAAACAACAAAATCTTCTCAACTGCTGGAAGGGAACTCTGTGAAAAGATAATCTAGGACACTAAAACTATGTGACTGTGTTCCATTACATTAGGGTTGGCGATGGAAAAGCTTCATCTAACATCTCGCCACATTTTTTTTTTAATTCAAGCAAGCTTTGCAGTAGAGACTTTCAGATAGGTTGCATTCATGGGTGCCTTGAGGCTCTCCCCTGAATGTTTAGCTTTCATTTTAAAAATAGTTAGAGTCCTTATTTTTGAGGAGATTGAAAGAAGAGCATACAATTTTTTCTCCCACCAGTTAGTTAACTTGCTCCCACTTTCCAGTGTTCTGGCCAGTTATTAGGTAAAAAGTGTCATAAATGAAAGCTCTTGGCTGCCATATTTAAATGTCACAAAATTTCATTTTGTTTAAATATGTTCACTGTAGCAAACTACCTTATTTATGTTCCATCTGCTCGGCAGGTTATAGGCCTGAACTTCCATTCAGGGAGCCATTCCTGCATTGATTTGAGAAAAATGGTCTTTGAGGCAAAAAAAATCTTGGAAACATGGATGCCATCTGGGGGCTTTATGTTACCTATCCCTGCCCTTGGCCACCTGTGTTAGACTGAAAGTAGGACACTACAGGGAATATGCTGTCAATTAGCTTACCATCTAAAAAAGTTCCAAAGGACTTCACAAAGACATAAACTTATTAGTATGGGACAGGATAGCATTCTCCGTTCTAATGTTTAATCTATATAAAAGCAAAAAATTAAATAGATTGTCACAATTGCCCTGTATTATATAGGATTTTTGGTTTGACATAACTGAAATGTTCTAAACATTCTTTCTTTACAATATTGTGTTTTATTCCTTCATCAGGTGGTTTTTTGTTTGTTTGTTTGTTTGTATTTCCCCTTTTTTCCTTTTCCCACTCCCCTTTTTTTCTTTCCCCTCTTACTGGAAACAGGCATGTCCCCAGCTTTATTTAAAGGAATGCTTTGGTCAGTACCGGTGAAAGGAAGAGATGCCTTTGTCACTCTGCTTTCAATAAACTCACATAATGGACGACATTATGTGACATTATCCTGTGAACTGACTTCATTTCCACTTTTCCCTGTCCCATATTCCCCACAAGCCTGCTCCAGAGGATCCTCAAACCTTCTGGAGAAGTTATCAGGGGTTTTTGTCAGAGATACTAGGAATCTAATCCACTGGGCCTCTCAGTTTCACTGGCAGAGATAGAATTGTATAGAACCCAATACAGTTGACTCCACGCAAAAGCCATATTACAGCAGACTCATGCTATCGCACGCCACAAATGTCAGAAGGATTACAGTTGGAATGGCCCATCATTTTAAGCTTAATGACCTGCCCTGTACACAGAAAATTAGCAGACAGGATTCTAGCTCTGTCTCTTTTCTGACATGATAATTTTCTGTGTTTAGGATGTATTTTATGTAGAAGATTAGTCAAGCACATACTTCCCTCTTGCACTCTGAGGAGTGTCAGGCTGAAAAGCACTGGTGGCACATGATTCGTCTGTGTGTTTAAGGCAGTGATGTGTCTGAATGTATCCAATTCTGAAAGCTTGTAGTTCTATTTCCTTGCAAATGATACTTCTTCTCATCTTGGGGAAAAAAAAACTGGATCAGTTTCTCTAATTTTCTAATTTGACTTCCAAAAGAGAAACCCAGATTATGCATTTCTCTCTCTCTCTCCAGGCCTAGGTAGAAATTACCACTTTTCTCCCTCCAACAGGAAAGCTGTAGAATGACTGTATGCCCCCTTGATGGATAATAAACATGGGATGGTCAGTCATATATCTTATAAAAATGTGTTCTGTAGACATGAAGTTCTTCTAATAGCCTACAAACTGAAGGCTACTTGCAGGTTTTTATATTTAAGTTTTGTTGCCAATCGATGTGTTACCTTTGCTGAGAAAGAGCGGTGATAATTCCATCTGTGGGAAATACGTAACTCAAGAGTAGGTTCTGAAAGTAAAGGCCAAATAGTATCCACCATAGTATTAGGCAACTTTTTGTCTTTGACATACCAAATAGGGCCTCCTGTTCAAAATCCAAATAAATTATATACAAAATGCAGGTGTGAATCAGAATTTTGTTTCCCTCTAGCATACTTTTCAACTGTCCCAATTTGGCAGAGACAGTACCAATTAATTCACTCTTATACTACTTTTTCATCTGCTTTTTCAAATGTCTCAGTTTCTCTTTCACTTCCTTTGGCTGGTGCAAACTGAGTTCAAAGTGCAAAAGTAGCTTGCACTCAGTTAACTTGCAAGGGGGACAGGAGAGGAGGGGACAGAATCTTACTTTTGCAGTAGTCTCAGGCAAAAGCAACCAGTGCATCCTCTCTTAGACTGTGTATTCCTCCTCATTAATAGCTTTTGCTATCTTGACCGCACTTTGATGTTCCTTGGCCACACGGGTCATGGTTTTCATCTGAAATGTTGGAGGGTATTCTCAAATGCCCTTCATTTTCTAACAAAATAGCTGAATGCAGTAGACCACATTAAATGCCACCCTGGTAATATAGTAAAGGATGCAAATTTGTCAGCTAAGAAAGAAATGCAAGAAATACTAGACTGCCAAAGTGGATTGTAGAGACTGTTGTTTTAATGATGTATGAATATACTGTGGAAGAGATTTGCCAGGCCTTTACAGTTTGATGGTTGTTGAGCAAGCAACAAAGCCCAATATCTTAAGTATATATTACTAGTATTGCCTTGTCCTTAGCTACTGTTAAATAACATTAATCAATAAAGAGCAGTGTCTTAAGCACAGTGCCAACAAAAAGTATCAGTTACCTGTTCATTTCCATGATGTCTTTCAATTTTTTTAAAAAAATTGCATGTCCACTCCAAGAAGATTCTTACATGCTGGCTCTCTCAGCCTGATTATGCCTGTTTCTAATTATCTTTTTAAAAATGCCAAAGATTTTGAAAATCTACCCACTCCTATAAGCGCAGACCATGTTTTCCAGTTTTAAAAGAATTTGTTTCTTGCTCAGGATACCTTCCTCATAAGGAAGGTAGCCACCACCTGCATCCCGATGAGTCCAAGAGTTCTCTTCATAGGACTGAAATGCTCAAGATCAGCCTTTCCCAGCCTGGCATCCACCAGTATATTGGACTACATCCTCCATAAGCCATGGCTTAAGGATGGGAAATGTAGTCCAACACACCTGAAAGTCACCAGGCTGGGGAAAAGTATAGGAGACACGTTGGATAGAATTGCATGTAAAGACTGTTACTCTCACACAGAAGACCACAATAGTGCCTCTTGACATGCACGACTTTGCATACAGCATTGGAACTGTCCAATCCCAACTAATAAATAAGATGCTGCATCCACCATTTTCTTTTTATAGACGGAAGGAAAGACCGACATACAAGGCAGCTTACTCACAATTTTGCTTTCCTATGTTGTCCAGTACTTAAATTTTAAACATTTAAATTGGCAACTATTGTGGCAAGGGGGAAATAAGGCCATGTGATTATTTGAATTTCCTAAAGATGAGAAATGGCAGCCACCTAATACAGACTAACGGCATGTAAAATGTGCAGTTCTGAAAAAAACAGATTATTTACTGCTGCAGAAGCCCATTTTAAATAGCTAGACTATTACATTTTTCCAAGGATTACATTATGGTGTTTCCAATAAAATAAACAAGTTGCTCCTCCTCCTTGACAGTAACTGAAATGATGGAAATGATGTTCTGTAAAACAGGGCATTCTACTGTTCCATCCTCTTTGAAATGAATGCAAGCTCCACAGAAATACTGGTGTGGAGTTTTTTTCACTGGTGGAAACAGAAACTTCCAGTAGACTGTGCCCCTTGAGTAACATCTCTCCTCTCCATCCCTCCCTCCTTCATTCTTACCAGGACCCACTGTCATTGAGGACTTTCTCCATTTATTCATGCTAGGGCCACCTCTGATACTTAATTCATTCTTCCACTTTGCTAGAGGAGGAATAAAAGCCAACTTCTCAAAATGTAATAGTCATTTAACATACCAGCAATGGCAGTTTCACCAATGGAATTAATGTCATGTTCCAAGACTTTTGTTTAAATGTATAGCTCTGAATTGCCTCTAGAATGCTCATTACTGTTCTGTCTTTTACAACACATGGTTATTTTGTTTTGCTTTCTCTAAGTGTGCTTTCCTTCCTCTGGTTTTCATAGTGCATGTTCATTTCTACTCACCAACATGATCCTGGTGTATTTCTTATGCAAACAATTCTTCAGGCAGCAAAAGATGTCTGTTACATCTAAACTTGAATAATAAAGTTTTACCACCAGTTATAAACAAAAGAGAGAAAAAAGTTTGGAGTCTTTTTTTTTTATGGGGGAAGGGGTAACATTGGTATCATGGGGGAGTGGGGAGATCGTTGTTAACATGTCCTGGACAAACAAAAAATGTGGTATGTGTGGTTACAGAGCAAAGTGTTTCCCAAGAAAATATGTCTATGTTTAATGTCAGTAAAAACATTGGCCTTACTTAATACTAATTCTTTGAGTTCTCTTTGATCTATTTTTCTCTTATACTACTATATTTTCCTTCCATCAAAGAACAAGGTAGTATATACAGGACATTTTCTTATTCATGTTGTGGAGAGTAGAGGTACCATTTCTCACAGAGTCAAAATGCCAGGACTTTCTGATCTGTACAGATGATGACATTGTCTATCACCACTAGCTTCCTATGAAGCTTAGGTGTAATGCCCTCACTAACTGAGTGAAAAATTGATTCTCCAAATAAGAGTATATTGCTAAGAGTTACCTCAGTTGCATTCCAAAGTATCTGGGACAGGATCAATCTTCAACAACCATTAGTTTTACAAAAGAACTGCTAATGGTGAAGATGAAAATGGCTAGAGTGGCTTTGTTGATATGAGTCAATGAAAGTGGCCACATCTTTGAACTCTTATTGGTGGCCCAGAGAGTGTCACAATGAATGCTTGCACTTCAAAATTTACCACTATGCCATGTTTCATAACCCAGGACTACTTAGCCTTGTGAGAAAGTTTTTGAACGCTACATCATTTTCAAAGCCTACTTATAATTAGAGATTAATTCTGCACAAAATTTGTATGTTGTTGTTGTTCTGCACAGAAAGCAACATTTTCATTGCAGGAAACTGCATCTTTCATGCGGGAAATGATATCTCTACAAAGAAGTATTATTTCCTGTGCAGAAAAGGTTGTTTTCTGTGTAAATTACCTATGTGGAAATTTTGCACAGAGTACACCCCCAATTACATCATCTGTGCAGAAGAGAAAAATAATATTACCTGCAGAGGAAGTAATATTTCTTTATAGAAATGTTATTTTCTGCATAGAAGATGCTGTTTTCTGTAAAGAAAATTCTGTTTGCTGCACACAAAAGATGACCATGTGCAAATTTTGCACAGAATTAATCCTGAACTGTGAAGATTTTCACCAGTCCAAGATTCTTCTCACCAACATTTTTGAACACATGAAAAACATGTCTGTTGACCATTCTTTTAAATATTTTTGAACATTCATCCCACCCCTAATAGGTTCACAAGTGCTGCCACATCAAAGACTGTGCCTCTGGACCAGTTTTATAGAGTACTTGTTCACAGACAACAATAATCTGGTCTTGCAAAGTGAGCAGGAACTGGATGGTTCATCCCCATAGATGGTAATCTTCCATCAATTACCTTCCCTGCTATTATTCTTAGTTACATTTCCATCTTGTTATTGCTGAAGGTAGTTTGATAGTGTATTGCAACCTCCAATTGCCATTTGATCTTCACAGGAACCAGAACAAAGTCACCCATAGACTGAATTTAGATCTCCTGAGTCCTAATCAGTCATTCTAACCTATCCATCCATCACTGATCCCACTGTTCTCCCAGGCTGGGACTCATGGCAGCTTACAAAAAGAAAGAGAATACAATAAAACACATATAATTAAAAGGCATACAAAATTAAGATTCAAACAATTTTAAATAACAACAGAAGTGAGAACAAGTAAAATCTTACTTTAAAACAGAACAAATCCACTAAAGCACCATAAACCTCTTTGTTAAATACAGTTTGCACCATATCACTTGGTTTAATTAATCCAATCTTCTTGCAACTTGTATTTAGAAATAGGGACCACAGACATCGATCTTGAGGCATGACATAAGTAATGTGAAAATAAAGTGGACTTTTTTCTTTGGTGGCCGCTCAAAACACTCAAGTAGGACTCCCAGGAAAAAACCCATACTTCTTCCCTCATGTCTTTCTGCTAGCAAGCAAAGACCTTTTTGGGTGGTCTTTTGCCATCTGACTTTGCTTGCTGTGAAAAGAGATTTTAATTGAGTGAGTACTTTATTTTCCTTTATTGGTTTGTCTATAAATTGTGTTTTATCTTTTTAATTACATCTACTCATTTGCTGTTTAAGCCACCTTGAGTCCCATACACAAGGGAAAGGCAGCCTAAAAACTGAGTGCATGCGTGAATGAATAAGGCTAGCTCCTTTTTCTCAGTAAAATGAGAGAGCAGGTAGAGTAATTCATCTACTCACTCTTCCCTACCTATCAGATCAGTTGTACAGAGAGTCTCCAAATATCAAAAACAGTTACAAATAATGGCTGTCATTCTGTGTTGCAATTATGGATTCATAACCTAGAGTTACAGAACTGTAAATCCATGATTTGGAAAGATTGCAACGATCATAAATGCTCCCAGAATCCTGCCTTACACGCCAGGGAACTGCTCCAAGAGATGAAGGTCTTTTTTGCTGGCAATCAGGGTATAGCAGGATGACATTTCCAGCCCATTCCTGCCAGCAAAGCAAGGCTGTGGCAATCAGAAGCAATATTCCTGGTGCAATATCTCATTGTACCAGAAATTGCTTGGTGAGAGTGTCTAGAAATGTCATCCTGCTGCACTCTGATCACCAGTAGAACAAATCTCTGTTGCTTAAAGCAGCTGCTGGCTGTTAAGGTAGGGCCAGGAGATGATAGCTAATACGTGCCCTTCACTTATACCCAGAGCAACAGACTGAAACAAACTTATTCTTTATGCATATGAGTAAGTGCTCACCTGCAAGACTGCAAAGCAGCATTTGTTACTAAAATGAAGTCCTGATCTTTTGAGGAAGTGTTACAACACAGGGGTAGCACACATGCACGACATATGTCAATCATCCAGTTCTTGGCCTCTCCAGGTACTACAGGGAAGGAGTCCTTTCTGAAAGAACTCCTAAAGAATGATTGCATTCAGGAAACATAATGCAAGAACTCACTGAATCAATGATCTGATGCAAGACATCTTCCTGTTTTTTTTTATAATAAATCTGTCTTTCTACCCTCAGAGACAGAGTACCCTACATTTTCCGTCCCCAACAGGTCACACTGCTCCCACATTGATCCCAAAAACAGCATTCATCTGAAACTGCCATAGCAAAACCAGAAGTGATATGACATCATTTCCAATTTCCTTTATCACTGATTTTCTTTGTTTTTGTTTGAGGGCAAGAAGGTCTGGAGCTATATAATACCTTCCTTGGGTTTCCAGAACTTAGGGCTTGGCCTTTCCTCTCCTGTCCTCAGTGAGGGAGAGAAATCTCAGGATGAGAAGACTGCCTTGAAAAGTGTGCACAGACATTTGCCTCATTTGTTAGACTTACTGTATTCTGTTTGAACCGTATACTTCATGTATCTGTTGCTGGTGCTTAATTTATCATGCTTAATGATATCACAAGACTGCCCCTTATAACATGGCTCTTGTAACGACATGACATCCCTATTCCTACTCCTAACGTACAAACTAAACACATTGTTCAGAGGACTGTTAACTAATTACTCCAAAGCATAACTTTGCAGCAATGACTCCTAGAAAACAAGGAATATCCTTGAAAAACTAATGTTGCTTCTATCCTTGCCTTCCCTATTTGGTGTTTCTAGCAGATACATGGCATTTCTTTGATCAGCTTCCAAAGATTTTGCCTATTCCATCCCCATCATGATGCAGACTAAGGTGGGCCTTTCTTCATACCACAGCATATTCACTCAAGCAACAGTAAGAATGCCTTGATCGAGTCTGTAGGCCCCAAGGCTGTGAGAAGCCATTTATTTAACTGGTTAGAGTACATGTTCAGCATTCCTACATCTGAGATTCTGCTGTATTTGCACAAGCAGGAAGTGGGGGGAGGGAATTGGTCAGCTATTGAAGTTGAGGACAAGAAAAAAAAGAAACGTTGACATTGTAATCTGACCAGAATCCTGGGGTCATGAGTTCTGCTCTGCCGCAAAGCATAGTTTTGCCCAACTCCAGGAAATAGGGACATCTCATCTGGAACCTCCCACGGACCAGAACCCTTCCAGCAGTCAGCTGAGGGAACTTTTAATTAAATCCTGTCTCTCAAATAAATGAAAAAAAGAGTGCCACCTACAAAGATGCCACCACCACATTTCCTTGCAGCTTCCTTCAGCGATTTCCCTATTTCAGTGCTAACCAGATCCAAGGCAGCTTAACATATTTGCTCTGATGAGATCACACAGCCCATAGTGGTATGGCTGCAAGCCATTTGTTCCATTATACTACAATTTCCTTTCTTGGGAGATTTTTTTTCCCTTGTCTCATTTGTTTGGAAGACAGGCTCTCAGCCCCTATTTGAAATATTTCAAAGTGATATGAAAAATGGTGCAATTAAAACACAGCAAAACAAAAGGAAAAAAAAGACTTCAAGGACTGCTGTTCTTAATGCAGCTCACACCAAATGGATCTGAACTAGTTCATCATTTACACTACTGCAAACGGGAGCTCTGGATCATTGAAAAGGCCCCCTTTAAGTAGCAGCTGGGGGAAAAAAACAAGTTAAAAGAACATCTTGAGAGCAAAAGAGAAATACTTTTAAGACACTTGCTTACATGGGCAGCTTTTGGGGAGTATGACATGTATACACAAACTGCACAGTGAATAATTCTCCACTGAATGTATGAATAAATCTCCATCACTTGTACTACTCTATTTCCAAACTAGAGTTGCCCTAAAATACTGGTTATTTATAGTCATTGTGCATTACTCCCTGTCTCATTGTAATCCTGTATAAAGATTATATCGGAACTTTGAAAGTATCCAAAGTCATACTGGCGTCATGCTGGCATAGTGGTAGAGAGGGAGGTGTTGAAGGGTGTGGATGCTATTTCCCACGCACTGGAAGCAATGGGGAAGGGCGAGAAATTATTTACACTAACTCCATGGTCTCCATAATTTCCTCCCAATATTAGTAGTATGGTTAGATCCACATTCCTAGTCTATTCCCATTTTTTGTTTCTTCTTCGACTGAATCACTGATACTAAGGAGATAAGGACTACAGAACTATGCATATGGGCAGAAAACTGTGCTTAGCTGTTCTCCAAGAGTTGGACTATCTCTGTCTCTGTCCATGGAGGGGGAGCTTCTTCCTATTGTATGGTCCCTGGCATCCCACAGAGAAATTAAGGAAGGGAGGACAAGAGAATCTGCAAAACACAGTAGATATATATATTATCCTTCCTCCATAGAAAAAGGAAGAACATATTGGCAAGAGTCTCCTATTCTCCCCTTTTTGGTAATCTTTCCATGTTGAACAGCAACCCCCTAGTGGGTTTGTGCATCACTGCATGGGGGCTACCTCTTAAAAAAAAAAAAGGTCCACACATCATTCACAAGAATGGTGAAGGTTTCCAAAGACTAGGTGCTACTGTCCACTTCTTTGCCAAGCTACTCTTATACCATTGCCCCTCACCTTCATCCAACCAAGATCCCTTCTACTGCTTCACTCTAGCTTTGCCTATAGAAACACCAGCCCCATCACTTGTGATACATAAATAAAACCCATAGGATCAAAGCTACAACATATATGGTTTCTAGGTGTAAAGGATCATCAGAGAAAAACACTGATGCACTTAGGGCCAGTCTTCCACTAGGTGCCAATACCGCAGGGTAACAGTGGCAGATAGTTGGCTATTGCTTCTGATCCTCCCCATTTCAGGCACTCAGTCCTGCTGGAGGACAGAACTCTATGTGTGTGTGTATGTGTCACTCAGCTTCTTCTGCACCAACTAAACTAGCCTGCAGGACTAGGGTGCAGTGTTCCATCACCAGTATTACAATAGAGAAAGAGAGAAGCTGCGAGAGCTTTACAACATACTGGCATTTGAACCTAACCCTTTCCAGTCATAATCTGACATTCTAGTTGCTACATCACTGAGCAAAGGCTTCTAATTTTAACTGCATCCAAAAGCTATGCCCAGCAGCCAAAGATCTGTGGATGCTTTGGAAGAAACCAACCTTTGGTCAAACTTACTCTGGACCTAAGACAGCATTTGATCATGAGTTGGAGACTAGGCTTCTAAATTTGCTCATGCCTTCAAAGGAGATATTCTCTGGGAAGCAAGAAGGTGAGTTTTCACTGATCCCATCCTCCTCCCCTCCCCCACTGACTTGTACTGCTTGTTAACATTTGTTAACAAAACCATGTTGTTTTTTTCCTCAGTGGCAGACACACTCTTCTGTTTGGCTCCCCTTACTGAAAGAAAAGATGAGCAATTCTAATGGTCATAAGGGATCTACTGAAAGCTTTTAGACATATTGTTTACCATGACACTGGTTTCCTTTGATTTCCCTAAAGAAGACAGTGAATTCTGATGGGAACAACAATGCTTAACAGCCTTTTTGTAAATGAAAGAGTCTCCTACACATTGCAAGGAATAAGACATGCCTTTCACACTCTGCGGTTACAATGTCACTGGAAGTGTCTGATTCGCTTCCAAGTGCTATTAAAGGATTGACAACTTAATGGTGAGATTGATACTGTCACAGTCTGGTCACGTATCTGCCAGAGCATCCTAACAACTCTCTTCCAAGCTGCTGATACAATGTCAGCAGAGGTGGCTCAGATAAGAAGTTAGCATCAACCTCCCTCCCTACCACCCACCCACCCGCACAACCAAGAAACCATAAAGACAGGAAACCATATCATTTACTTTACTTTGTCACCTCTATTGCCCACCCCACAATAATGGGTTGCCTTTTGTGAAGGAAATAAAACTGCTAAGGACCCAGCTGAGGCTACCTTCAGATGAAACAGCTCTGGCAAATATTCTAAATGTTTAGTCAAACAACCTTGTGTATCAGAATTTTTCCCCTCAAGAAGAATTGCAAATACTTTAGTTCCAGGACTCCCTGTGGATATGAAAATTTGTGGATGCTCAAGTCAATGTACAATGGTGTAGTGAAATGGCATCCCTTCTAAAATGGCAAAATCAAAGTTTGCTGTTTGGATATTAATTTATTCAAAATATTTTCAAGCTATGGTTGGTTGAATCCGTGGATACAGATATGGAGGGCCAATTGTCTTGCCCATTTCTGTGTGGTGCTGCTTTATCCTGGCTACTGCTGTTTTGCACCCTTTTTTCCGCTGCAAATTTCCTCTTTGCCCTTTCAAGATTAGTCACAGTGGTGATCCCAGCCAATAAAAGATCCCACCATAAATGAACTAATATTGCATGGCTATGCAGGGAGTGAAAGCCAAGAGTATTGTAGTGATTTGGGTGTCAGACTAGGACTCTGAAGACCAGGGTATGAATCCCCACTTAGCCTTGGAAACCCACTGGGTGACCTTGGGCAAGTCACACCGTCTTAGCTTCAGAGGAAGGAAAAGGCAAACCCTCTTTGAACTAACCTTACCAAGAAAACTCCATGATAGGTTCTCCTTAGGGTTGCCATAAATCAAAAGTGACTTAAAGGCACACAATGACAACAACAACAATAATGCAAGGAGCAAGATTTTCTTATACAGTTTGGTTGGCTCTTTGAAATGTATTTCCTAGCTGTGGGTTTTGGAATGTTTATGTATTATAAATTGATGTAACTGAGATCACTGTAAACAACTGTTTTCACACAACTTGAGACCCATCAACTGGAACACTAAGGTATGGGACCTGTAAGGAAACTACAGCACAAACTTGTTGTTGTCAACCCAGGGCTACAAATATAGGATAGTTGTCAAATATGTAGAAGATTGCAATCTGTGGGAGGTGCCCAGTGCACATGTGTATCACATCTTGGAAGAGATTCAGGACTGCTAAAGTAGAAAAGCCAATACATACTGAAGATGAGAAAGGAGAAGAGGAAGTTGCGGTGAAAAAGCTAAAATCAGTCCTGTTCATTAAAAGATCCATCATCAAAGGCAAAAGCACCAAGCCATTCAAAATAAATTTGGAGAATAAGGCTTTCAAAGTCATGATCACAGCATATTACCTCTGTATTACAGTCTGTATACCTCTGAATGCTAGTTACTAGGGAATACATGCATAGACATCTGATTGGCATCATGGGAACAGAACTTTGGATTAGATAGAGCTATTGTCTGGTCCAACAGGGCTCTTCTTTTCTTGGTAAGCTATGTATTTCATGTCCTATCAGGTTAAAGTGCTGTTGTAATCTCTCCATGAGCAACCTGTGTTGCTGTAGCATGCTCCATCCAAATGACCACAATAGCTGGGAATGGTAATCCACATCAAGTGCTGCAGCTTGTCCTAGACTGTACCACTTCATGCAATGGGAGTGTGAGAAAGGTATTCAGTGCTTGATTTTCATTTTGTTTGAGGTGGGAGATGCCTCCTTACATATGGAAAAGTGTTATATTTGGAAGGATTCTTTATTGCTTTCTCTATAATGAGCCACAATGCTTTAGAAGCGAGAAAGCATTCAGGCTTAGAATTTCCCTTCCTTCTCCCATTTATCTGAAGTGCAAAATAGACCAGTCCATGTAAAACTGTAACATGTAATCATATTGCCTGGGCAGCATACAGAAAAGTTCTCATTCATCAAAATAAACATTTGATATCAATTAAGCAGTGATGTATAACCACATTGCATTTTCAAGCATCCATACCCTCAGTGATGTTGCTGAATCCAGAGATGGTGGTTTTCAGCCCATGTCAACATCCCATGGCCATTTAAGTTGATGGAGGTACAGGGATCTCAACATTTAAACATCTGACCCAGAAACATTTAGATTATCCTCACTTGTGATTGATGGAGCAAAACTAGACTGTCATTATTATCACCAGGCAACTGGCCTGATTTCATCAGAGCATTTGGTTGTCTTCCAATCAGGTAGAAGGGAAATACAGTACACAGATGGTGGAAAATATGGCAAGCATTCATTGATTCTTCTCATTCCTTGCAAAGATTCTTATCTTGAAGTTGTTCTCTGCTGGAGGTAGCTTGCCCACCAAACAGGTATGCTATTAAGTCCCCTACTGCCCTCTACTGGACATATATCCACCAGCTCTTTCTCAGATTATCAATATAGCCTATTGAGGAATTATGTGGTAGGGGGTCTCACCAGCATTGGTAAATAGAAGCCTAAGCCCAAACCAGAGAATGAATAAATTTCCAAAGATAGAATGGACCTCCCAGCCCCAAACACTGCTGTTAACAGATTCATCTGAATTCATCGCCCCATTTGCTACTTTCTCCAAAATAGAACTACTACCAGAGAACACTATGAAAAGCAATTTAAGGGCAGAGTACATAGACTATTCCTGAAATCTGTAATAATCTCTCTTGTCTTGATACTGAGGATTGATTTATCTTCCCTTGTTCTGTCAAGACCTCTTTAGGATTGGAGTCTAAAATTACTCCTAGCTTTGTCCCTTAAATTCCTAAAAACCTGGTAATTCAATTTTTAAAAAAATGAAACCATGACTCTTTCTACTTGGATAGAATACAGATATAACATTGGGGATGTCTGTGAATTTCATTTGGTTTATAGTTGTTGTTTAAAAAATTCGCAAAATTGCCAAATTTCTTCACAAATTCAATGGCAAGAAGACATTAAATTTGAAAACATCCAATATTTGAAAAAAAAAATCAAATATGGTTAGAAAGTGAAATTGACATTATTTCACACAGGAAAAGTTTTTGCATATTTATGTAATAGGAATCTGGCTTTGGATCTCTGTATGTGACACTGAGTGACTTTTCTTTTCTTTTCTTTTCTTTTCTTTTCTTTTCTTTTCTTTTCTTTTCTTTTCTTTTCTTTTCTTTTCTTCCCTATCATAGGTTCCTCTTCTACTTTGCAGGCAAGTACATGCTGGAAATAGTGGTATTGAATTTGGCTGCTGCAGGTGGTATAGAATTTCACTCATTTCATTTTTATTTTGCAAAGAACTTATCAAAATATGTAAAATCTCTTCACAAAAATGACAGAACTATATTTAAGATTTTTAAAATTTGAATGCAGGAGAATGTCTAATTGACTGCTTCAGCACCACAGACAGTAGAACCTGCCAGATGCTATTCTTCCACAATTCCAACTAGATTCAAGTCTGGAGCAAGATTGCTTGGGCAGAATATAGTAAATGAGACCTCCAGGATTGCCATGTGGGATGCTCAGAAAGATGGTTAAGACACAAGACCCCGGTAAGTTCCTCTGTTGCACCGGACTTCCAGTGCATGATGGCTTGGAGCTGCCAGTTTTGCTTTATGTAGCTTGGGGAAGTAATTAATTGCTGATTTTCTTCTGAAAGGAAGCCACAAGTAATTTTTCCAATTTTCTTCACTCTGCAACAAAGTGTTTGAAAGTCTGCTCAGTTTTCGAAGACCATTTGCAGGGCTTATTTTGCATAAAATTTGCGTGTTGTCTATGCAGACAGCAGCAATTTCTGCACAGGAAACAGTATTTTCTTTATAGAAAAGAATGCATGAAAATATTATTTTCTGTGCAGAAAATGTTGTTTCTGCGTATGTGTGGGGGAATGCTCTTTATGATAAAAAAAAGCTGTGTGTAAATTTTGTGTAGCTAAGTCCCATTGTGAAGATTCTCATCAAGATTTTTATTAGCAGAGTTTCTTGCCACTGAAGAAACATTTTTTTTCAAATGTTTTCAAAATAATTATGGGTAGTCTTCCATCCACAGTGCATCCTGAGAAATGAGGATGATGAACCAGTGAAACCAACTCTTCCCATATGCCACAACAATACATTTAAAAATACACATTTAGATGCATAGTTTTGAAAGAATTATAGACTGGTGCAGGTTTGTAGATAAAGATACTGAAACTGACAGAATGAAAAAAGGGTGATCTTAGGTTCAAGATGAAAAGTATTTCTAAACTAGAGCTTATAAATGCTACTTTTTTTGGACTACATTATGATGAATTCTGGGCAATATCACTCCACTAAAAGGAACTTTCAGAGCTTAGTTGTAGAGATGCATATCTTGAGTTCCTTTTTCACATATGCATGAGAAAGCATCTTTTTTCCTCTTTGCCTATAAAACATAAAAATCGTTTTTGTGGTCCCAACAGAGTTTTCACATTTGCAAAGCCAATTTTTGTACAAATTGCATAGCCTTATTGCATGGACCTTTAACAATTAGAAGCATCGGATAGATCGTTTGCATCTATTTGATCAATCAGCCAGTCCTTCTGTGCTTGTTTTATATGGAGACTTGGAGTCACAAAAAGAAAAAAAAAAAAATTTTGCAGGGAGATTTTGCACAATTATGGAAACCTCAGTGGGGGAAGGGGGAGTGTACTTGTTTCAATCTTGTGTTGGAGGTGAAACACAGAAAATAGCCAGCTCTCAGCTGATTGTTGCAGCATGTTGGAGAGACTGTCTAATTGATTATGAGTAATTTAATAAGATTTCTTCATATCCCTACTCTCTTTTGAACACAATGCAATATTAATTTTGCAATGTGCTGCTGTAAGATAAGGTGATGGAGACCCATTTAAATCCTTTCAATGTAGATTGGGTATGTATCTGTCAGCTGCTATTAGCTGAGATTCTAAAAGATGCCCAGCTAATTATGAACCAATATACCACTTGCCAGGAAGCAATAGCAAGAGAATCATGGTCTTCAAGGCCTATCTGCAGATAAGACCTGAATCTTATTTTTTAGTCCTAATTGGTCAGTTGAATGAACTGTTGAATTGGATGTTTGACAATTCAGTGGGTCTACTCTAGCTGGGCCATTTTCACACTTCACTGTTATAGTGCTGTTATTCCACTTTCAACTACCTGTGGAATTCTGAGGTTTGTAGTTTATTGAGGCCAAAGAGCTCTCTGGCTAAGAATGCTAAACGCCCCTCCCTAAACTACAAATCCCAGAATTCCACAGGGGTTGAAAATGGAATAGCAGTATTATAACAGTGTAGTACGGAAATGGCCTGAGACTAATGATAGGATTTAGGACCATGTGTACATGATCATTTTGTTCCAGTTCTTTTTTCAAAAATTAGAATTTGCCATTTAAAAAAAAAACAATATTTGGGGTGGAAAGAATATGAGAAGTTTTTGTTTGTTTGTTTGTTTTTTTACTGAACATAGGAGAAACCAAAACAGATTAATCTAACGATCTAAGGCCTAGATAACTTTTGGTTTCTCCCAGGGCTCTGTGTGCTTCACTCTTAAAAAAAAAAAATCTGGGTTCAAATCCTTCTGTATTCAAACATGTTGCTCTATTAGAATTTGCACCATTTTTTTCTGAGATGTTCTTTATCTTTCACATGGTAATCAAGTAATACTCTATCCACTCAATTCAGTAGGGACTCAGTGTACATTCTGAGCTTGAAGAGAACCATTCAAAGCTTGGGAAAGTTAGATGGCCATGCTGGCTGAGAGTTTCTAGTAGCTGTAATCACCTCCCGAAGTAACTTTGCCAAGCTCTGCTTCAATTTCAATAAGAATTTATCTACATTCACAAATTTCTTTGTATTTAAGAGATAAAAACCTTGAGATGTTAGAAAGCTAAGTGGGCAAAAACAAAGTTGGCATGCTTCTATCTCTCTATTGTGGGCCTCCTGGAGGCATCTGATTGTCCATCGTGGAAAACAAGACAATAGATTACATAGAACTTTGACTTGATATTAAAGAACATATTCTTAATTTATGTTCTGAAAAATGCTCTTATAAAAGGTCTTTCAGCTTTCTTCAGAATTCTTCAACTGTTCCACTTGAAAAAAACTCTGAAATGACTTCAGATTTTGCTTTAGGCAGAGTTTCAGTGGCTTTTCCTTGATGCCAAAACAGCTATTATTTTGCAGTGTGATATCTTCCCCGGATTTCTTTCTTTTCCCCAGTTTCTTGAGCTACAGCCCAAATATCTAGACTAACTGAGTAATACCACCCACAAAATTTTCCTTGCTCAATTATCTCCATGAATGTTCAATCATGTATATAGATATTATATGTAAGAGTTTGCAGCTCTCTCTCACAACAAGATGGTTGTAATTTCTTTGCTCCAGTTCTAACCATGGCTTAATTAATTTGTACTGAAAGGCATTCTCAGCTGTTAGTCTGGACCACAGTCACAAAACAAGAGAAGGAAGAAATATTGGTTGAACTGAATTATAAAACCATAATTTCTGGCTCCAACTGCACAGGTACAGGGCCCGCAACATTCTTCCAGTGTCCCCAGATATAATCCTTAACCTATGTTGCAAGCAAAGGATGGACTGGGCAACTTGGGATTTTGACAGCAAAGAGATTGCAAGCATGCACAATTCAGTTTGTTTCCATTTCCTGGACAAACATCTAAAGCACCCCTTTCAAAGGGGCATCCAGTGTTATTAGAATTACTCAGATAATTTCTCCATTAGATACCTCAAAGTGATGCTACTCAAAGTGTTGATGCCTGCAATATTGCCACTCCCTGAACCATTCGCTGATGGTCTCTGGTGAGTTTCTAGCAATGAAAGAAAAAAATGTAGCCAATGGCTACAAATAAGGTGCCAGTCTCTGGCACATTTTTTTTAAAAAAGGTTTTAGACTTTTATAGATAGCCTGAGAGTCAGACTACAAATAAGGTGCCAGCCTCTGGCAGTCATTAATTTAAATTCATTTCAGAAACAATAATAGACAGCTGAGAATGGAATTCTGGATTCCATAATATCAGCTGCAAGTATTAAAAGGAGAACATATTTATTTTGAGATTACCACATATCCTTGGGCATCGCCAGGAAAAGTCACAGGAAAAGCCACCTAGGCCATTTCCGCACTACGCTGTTATAGCGCGATTATTCCACTTTCAACATCCTATGGAATCCTGAGGTTTGCAGTTTAGGGAAGGGCCGGCCGGCCCCTCCCTAAACTGCAAACCCCAGGATTTCATAGGATGTTGAAAGTGGAATAATCGCGCTATAAGAGTGTAGTGCAGAAAGGTTCCTAGATAGGGCTCCAAAAACATTTACAATACAACAAACCCATAATATCATGTATATGGTTTAAAAGCTCTGAATAATATTGAAGCAAATTAAGAGCAAAGATTAAAAGGAAGGAGAACAACAGAGAAATTAAAATTTCAGGGTTGTTGAAAGCTAGATGAAATTATTTATGCTTTTAAATCAATATATTGATTTATTCTTTCCATTTGTATCCTACCTTTCTCCCATGACTGGAACTCAATGCAACTTACAATTAAACAACACAAATACTGTTATAAGATAAAAATCAATAAAAGTATAAATATTAAAACACAGTTTTAAACCAAGAGAGCAATAAAAAGAAGTACAGCTCCTGAGGAACTGAAAATCTATGTGGCAGAAACATCAGTTGCCAAAGGTGTTATCTGGATAAAGAAGTCATTCTTGGCTGACAAAACAGAACTTCCTGCTAACCAAACTACTTCAGAAACCATCAAACCCAAAATGACTAAACTGAAGTGCTCATACTTTGGACGACGTGTCTCATTAGAAAAGCTCCAGATTCTCTGTTGCTACCCTTTGATGAGAGAGTCTCTGCATATGCACACTATAACACAGTGGCTGGAATAGTTTCCTATAATGAAACTAGCTTCTGCTTAACTAGCTTGTGATTTTCTTTGAATTTCAGTTTCCCAAATTAGGGCCTGAATTCTATTGGTTAGTCCCAATTAAGTTATAACCATTGTATGGTGAATCAGCACATAAATAAATCCCATTGATTTATTTGCTCTAGTTGGAACTAACAATAACATTAAGGTATTTGGTAGATGAGAAACTGCATCAAAGTTGTGTAGCACAAATCTCTGTATGTGGAGTTATGCATTGATTAAATGGCAGCCCTGCAAAACTGAATACACATTCACATGTCCAGTTCAATGTGTATGTATATCTATATGCCCAGTGACACCTCATGTGCAGCTCTGTTCCCACAAATGAAAAGGAATGCCGACTTTCTACATGGGACAAAAATGTTCAGTAGCTCCCATAGGGGAATTAAACAGAAAGGGGGAATTAGGCAGAGTTGCTCATCTAATTAGGCAGAGGCATATCCCTTCAAAGCCTGAAATTATGGGATTTCTATTCCAATGTATTGAGTTTTCACTTTACCAGTCCATCATTATAGCTTTGTGGCATCTATCTTGGATTACCTAGCAAAAACCTGATCAACCCTGCGCAACCATTATGAGTGACCGTTACCAAGAGTTGACTTGCTTATCTGCTTACCTGGATAACTGATGCTGGTAATGTTCAGTCTTTTGAAAACTTGGAAAAAATAAATGTAACTTGTCAAGATGCCATTACAGCAATGAGACTCTACAGATCTATCTTTTTTAGTCCTGCACAATGTCGTTTATTCAAGACTTTTTACTGTCAAAACACAGGGCCCTACAACTGATTTAATGGAATTGATTTATTGATAGGAGGTGTAATTTCTATGTAAATAATGATGTAACACTCTAGAGGGTGGGCTATGTATACTGTTTCCAGCCACAGATTTTACAGAGTCTTTTGGATACTGCGTTTGTAGCTGGCTTTGTAGCTTGCAGAGAAAACATGCGTGTCTCCAATTCCAGCATTAACTGGAGTGAAGCCTAAATTATTGGTCTGTTTTCCTGTTTGGGCCCTGCCACACCACAGGGAAGAATAAAATCTTGCTAACAAGGCAGAGAATTGGAGCGAAAGAGACAGCACACATATGCTACCTTGTGCTGTAATATTGCTAAGAACAGTTCACAGCTCTGATTCAATAGCTTCAAGGTATAGTATTTTAAAGGCATCAGGACTTTCCCTGTTCTTTTCTAAGGCAGCCATGCTTATGGTGAAGGGATTCATGCTGAGTGTTGTAAAGTAGAGAACTGGACTCCTTTGAATTTCTGTAGATACTCATATCCTGTGTAAGGATGAAGAAATCTGCTTATTTAAAATTTCTCTCAGGCTAGAATCCCGTTAATTACATATTCTGCCATAACCACCAATTGTGGCCATTTCCACACAACAACTCTGTTCCGCGTCATCATGTTGCAGTCCCGGGTCCTGAAAGGAGCGCATCAGCAATGGTCCCCTCTACACCTGCTCAGTCCATGAGGAAGGGAGAACAATGGCACCACCTCTTCTTTCCACAGCACAGTTGGTCATATTCCATTGCTGCACTATGGAAGGAATGCATTTCCGCATCACTGGGAGCAATGAGAGCACTGTGCAATTGCAGGTGCAAAATGGATTTTTTTTATGTTTTGAGAAAACTGTGTGAGGGCAATGTTGGGGATGAGATGGTAGTGGGTGGTGACAACATCGTGTAGAAGTGCAACCTGCTGACTGCTGCCATCCTGTCCCAGAAGCGTTTCAGCCCCATCGTGAGGAAATGGCCTGTGACAGTGTATGCATTGGGAGGCACTGCTGAAAGTGTCATCTCCTTGTGTACAACATCCCACACACTGGCTTGTAAGTCAAGTGTGCCTAGGCATATTCCAGTTGCCTTTGGGTATCCTGGAAAGGAGGAGAGCCTTACTCTGATGGTAGAGACTGTTTCTTCTTTTTCCTATTTCTTAGAAGCAAGTGGTAGGAGATGCAGGCCATAGTAAGGACCAGTTAAGCCAGTCCACATCATATACAGGTAATCAAGGGAGTTCATTGAAGATGAATAGAGGTACAGAATCCATCATAAGAAGCCAGAAGACATAATAATCCAAGCTGAAAAAGATAGAAACATAAAAATTATGCAAGTCCAGAGGTCAAGAATTGAAAGAAACCAGAAGCACACTGTAAGCCACTCTGAATAAAACACTGTGAACAACAACATTTCTCTTTCATCAGCTGTTTGGAGATTTATAGCCACCTGGCCTTAAGATCCCAGGTGCCAAATTGCTCAGCATTTCCTACTTAAGCTTCTGTGAGAGATGTTGCCCACTGTGATGATGCCTTTTCTCCAGTCAATACACAACAAACAATGGAGATATCTTCTTGGTGTCTATCAATTCTGTTTGAGGTGAAGGCCCACATTGCTAAAGTTCCTCACTAGCTGAATATGCCATTAAGCTGCTCTGATTAAGGGAGGGAGTTGTCATCTGGAGCCAAAGGGTTTTCTACATATGACTCCTCTGTGTCAGATTCCTCACATTTCACAGGATGAGTTGTGACATATCTCCTCAGGTGTGAGGACCACCAGAGCGCACCTCTGCAGTCCACCAGTGTTTGGGGAGATGGAGCTGCACCCATGAGCCCCCAGATGCTGTTGTGAATCAAGGAAGTGGGAGAGAAAGGGAGTGGTGGAGACTTACATTCCTCAAGGAGGCTTCATGGATCTTGGGCTTGGTTTGTCATTTTTATGAACTTAAATTCAGTTTACCTCAAACATGGAAAAATATTCCAGTCTTAAAATTCAGTTTGGTCTGAATTTTTAGATGTTCTTTTTAATTGCTCTGTGTGTGTGTGTGTAAATTTCTTCTCATTCAAGTGGTTTTCTATGTTATGTTATTTAGCATATCCATTTTCTACAAGTAATTCCTAATGCAATTGATTTCAATATTCCTTAAACTAGCATGCACATTTTTGTGTGCACCTTTCCTGAATATCTGCATTTTGTGCATGTCTTTATTGAATAGCTCAGTATAAGTCAAATTGGTTTGAAAGGTTGGTGTTTAGGGCACTCCTGTAAAGATTACTATTTGTGAACAAATATTCTCTTTTCTTTGTGACTTAAAATTAGGCTATGCAAAGATGAACAGTGGTGGTTTTCCAGATATTGTGTGACAACACCAGTGACCACTGGATCTGCTGCCTAAGGCTGATGGAAGTTGCAGTCCATCTATATCTGGGGGACAACAACTTGCCTATCTCTACTCCAGCAGCTGATGGGATGGTCTCAGTTTTCAACCTAAAGCTACCCCTGGGACTGTTGGATGTAGCCCCTAGGACTGTTGCATGTAGCAAGAAGTGACTTACAGCAAGGATGAACAACTTGGTCACTGGCTCAAAGCATCACCAGAAGGGTGTTTTTTAGTCCATAAATTGGCTGCTCCCAGTAACTTCACTGGCGGGAAAGAGTTAACTAAGGTTGTACAATGTGACTTGCTAGCATATCATATCAGACCCTTTTCCAATATGTATCAGCACAGATTTCTCCATACCTTCTTCAGAATGGCCTTCCAGCAAAATTCAGTCCTAAAGGGTCATATATCAATGCTCCTAAAGAATTTGTGGTCATGTACATTTTAATCTGTAACACATTCTGAGAATGTTTAATCTTGGGTGCAGTTAAGCATCAGGATTATTGTGTATCATCAGTGTGTTGTATATAACTTTTGCAGTGGAGATTATATGAAATGAACTACTATTTCATTCTGTGCACCACAGTTTTCTCGTACAATTAACTTCTAGAAACAGGCCTGCAAGTCTGAAGCCCACACTGAAGTGACAGAATATGAGCAAAATACCTAGAATGTATTAGTTATTTGATAGCCATGAAGTGATTATGGATATAATATGTGAGTACAACCACTATGTAGAATTGAAAGTTTTTTTTAAGAAAGAAAAAGAAGAACATGGATAGCTGATAACTTCAATGGAGAAAAGGTTATTTTTGTTATTCTTGAGAAAAAACCTGCCATTGCAAATACAATTTGCAATTATTTTCTGACTAAAATAGAGGAAAGGTACAGAATATTATTCAATGTGAGACTCCATTCTAGCTTCTCCATTCTGACCTAAGCTTGTTGGTAGCATAGGGTTATGTTAAACAGGCTTAGAAGAAAAACAATAAAATGAAGGTTTAGCATAGCTGGAGAACATCTGTATAGAAGGATATGGTATTTAAAAGTTCTCCCAGATTTGGTCAACACTCAAACCACTATACCATGCTGACTGTCCCCAAATGGTTTCCATGGTACAAAAGCAATGTATTTCTAGGATAGGCAAACATATCAGTTTCAGTTTCTCTTATCATTTGATTCCAAAACAAACAAACAAAACAACAACAAAACCCTTAAGTCCTTTACATAAAATTTATTAGGAAATTTTCAGATTTTATATATTCTCAACAACAGAAAATTCTCAATGATCTGTGCCATTGAAATGCAACAGGTACTGTTATTGCCAGTATGAAAAAGATGCTGATGTTACCTGCCAATTGTGAGAAAAATTAGCCATGAAAAATATCAGGTTGAAAAAAAAAGCTGATGACTGTGATTTGGCACCACAAACATGGCTGAATACACATGGACTGAAAGACAGAATTTTAAGAGTGAAGCATTCAAAACCTTCTCTGCCTAAATGAGAAAACATAATAGTTTTGCTTCAGTCTGCATTTAAAAAATCCCAGTGGGGAGCAACAACTTCAGATGTTGTGATCATTGTACAGGGCAGATGTAAAGGTATGGAGATTATTACACAGTAGACTTTTCTTCTAGGTTAGGAAAATTGCATCCCACAATAAGAACTAAGAAAAGTTATTGGCTTTCAAATAAATTCAAACAATTTTATTTCCAATAGAGATGGACAGGAAAGAGCTGATGATGACAGAAAGTGAAACAGAATTGGGTTTGAACCATCGTCTTCATGAATCATGAAGAAACCAGGGAATTAAAAAAACGGGCTTTTGCAATGACTGTGGAAATGTCTTGGGGTTTAGTTTGACATTAATTTACAGCAACCATATGGTGAAAAATACATACAGAAATAACCTATTATAAAAGAAGTAGATACTTCTGCCTATCTACAACCAAGCTCAAGGGAGATTATACTAAGAAGTCTACAAAGATGACACTAGTCAAATTTTCCTCCCAGATGAGTAGAAAACAAGTACATTCAAATTCTTCTCTCTTTCTTTCCCACCCCACCCCTCCTTTAGGGAAAACGAGGTGTGTGTTTTAATATTATCCTGAAGGCTTAGGTTGCCTTTTCATTAAACAGCATGATTGGCATAAGTTTGGGGAAACCTTCTTGCAGGCTTAATTCTATACTCTCAGGACAATACTAATATTTTCCAAATGCTACAACTGGCATCATCTTTCTCTGTTAGCTAAGAGTTGTCTATTGTATTGGCTTCTCACCAGATTTATGGGCCTTCTCAAGCAGACGGAAATGCTCATTTTTTCCAGTTTTCCAAAGGCTAATAAAACATTTGTCATTGATCTTAGCTCCAACATCCCTCGTGAGTCTGACACAAGCCAAACCTTCTCACAGTTATCTAAATTGTGGTGTATTTTGAGAGTCTGACTCTGCTTTCAGACAAATATTAAGGCTCTTTGTATTGAACGCTGAATCCAACATATAACATCTCAAAAGGTTAAAATGGCATGAGGTTTTACAGTAAGGATGGGCAAAATGTGGTCCAAGAGAGGCATGCAGTCCACCCCCAACATTGCTGTTTGTGGAGTCTTTGATCCCTCAGACTGCCTCTTTTTTGTTCAAAAATAAAGGGCAAATGGTCTCTCCCAGCACCATCCAAGTGCATCATTTCACCTTTAAATTGGTTACAGCCTTGCCTCTCAGAAGTCCAAAAACAAAGTAGACTCCTGGACACTTCCAGGGTTGGTTTTGGGGAAAATCTTAATAGCCTGCCTGGCCCACCCAGAAGCCTCTGAGAAAGAAAATTGAAGACTGAAACCATTGCTTTTGCCCACCCTTATTTTACAAGACGTCTTGCCTGGAAGTGTTGTGGCCATGTAAAATGTCTGAATTTTGTTCTATGGATGCCTTGGACTGGAGCAAATCAAGCTGGAACTCTCCTCAGAAGCCAAGATAACTAAACTGTGGCTGTCATACTTTGGCCATATCATGAAAATACATGACTTACTAGAAAAAAACAATAAGTCTTGGGAAGGTGGAAGGCAGTAAGGGAAGAAGACCACATTAGAGATGGATAGGCTCAATCAAGGAAGATGCAACCCTGAATCTGAAGACCTGAGTGGGATGGCTAAAAATACAACTAAATAAATAAGATGAGAGGGTGGCTTGGAGATTTCTCATCCATAAGGTCTCCATAAGTCTAAGGCAACTTGTTGGCAGTTGACCACACAACAACAAATACACACACATATTTGCATCCATCCACTGATCACTTCATACCACTGAGCAGGCACTGAGAAGGCTCTGTCCCTCATTCCCAGCAGACATGCCTGTGAAGAGGTGGGGGCATGGAAAGGAGGAGACTATACCCTGCCTTCCTCCCCACAACTGGGACTTAAATGGCCTTACAAAATGGAATTACGAGAAAAAACATATGGTTAAAATATACAAGAAGTTGAGATAAAAACAGCATTAGACTAACAACAAAAACAAAGCAATGCAAAATATTATTCTAAAACAGAAAAAGTTAAAACCAGTTCAGGATTATAAAAATCAGTTTTGAAAAGCTTGCTGCCAGAAAGAGAGCAAAAGTGGATACATTCTAGCCTCCTTTGGAAAGGAGTTCCAGAGTCTTGGAGCAGCCACCAAGAAGACCTTCTCCTGTACCCCACCAAATGTACCTGTGAAGGTGGCTGGGTCAAGAGACTCCCCTGGAGATCTTAGAGTGTGGGCAGGCTCCAGTGGAAAGCCATAATCCTGTACACACCACACATAAGCACTATTTATTTATTTATCTATCTATGAAGGATGTTTCAGTTTATTACATTGTTATCCCACCTTTGTTCTGGGGAGAAACACCTCAAAGGACTTAACAGATAAATAAAATTAATCTGAGCAGTAGCAAAAGCCATCTCTGTCAGGATCTTGTGGGGCAGCTTTCTCTTGCCATTGCTACTATGCATAACTCCAAACAGTGCCTTACACTGGCATGACAAACTATTCTGTTGGCAGAGGTCATCAACAAGGTTCCAGCCATTACCAGTGCCTGGAGAAACAGATATCCAATCTTCTTCTCATCTAAAAAGAGTTCAGCTTGCTCCCCTCAGAAACCTGATCAGATATTGCCAGGAATGCAAAGAGTATTACAAACAACAGAAAAGCAAAAAAGTGAGTGCAGATCCAGCAGAATTATTTCAGACTGATCAACAGCAATATGTGAAGGCTTTCAATTACAGTAATTTATGAATGAACAAATGAATGAATTTTTAATGAGTTTGGTCACAGACCAGTAATATTATCGTTATTTACATATAAATGGATATGAAAAGACAGCCAGCATGGTGTAGTGATATGAGCAATGGACTATGATTCTGGAGACCACAGTTTGATTCCCACTCAGTCATGGAAATCCACTGGGTGATCTTGGGTGCATCACACCCTCTCAGCCCTAGAAAATCCTGTGATAGGGTTGCCATAAGGCACAACTGACTTGAAGCTGTACAACAGCAAAAAACAACAGATATGAAAGTATATGCAAATTTGCCCTAGAATCATAACTAGTGAGACAGTAAAAAGGCTCACCACTCTAGCAGAGTCTAGCTGTTAGCTTTTTCACAAAGATGCATTTTAAAATAAACCGAAAGTTGCAATCTTGGAAAAAGTTGTGAATGACTTCCATTGGCAAACAGGTTGTGACACCAATGCTCAGCTGCCACAGCCACTGCTGATTAAATTTCCTCTGTCTTAAGGGATGACCATGAGTCTCTTCTTCAGTCCTCAAAGTGAGGAATCTCAGGGTGAACAGACAGCCTTGAAAATGCATTTTCCTCATCTGGGCAAATGTGGGAATTAATTGGGGCATTGTCAAGATGCGTAGCTCCTGCCATGTGGAATGAGCTAGGTCTGCTGAATGTGTATTGAACCAATGTATTTTAACCATTTTAGAAGGAGATGCTGTAGATCTCTACTAAGCTTGCTAAAAAAAAGCAAGTGTTAATTGTTTATTGCAACAGTGTGTCTGTGCTGGGATTTGCTTGCATTTGTTACAGAGTATCAATTGCTAACTGCTTTATTGCCTATTGCTACAACGTATCCAGTGTGAAGGGGAGAAAGAACAGATACGGGTGAAAAGGAAAGTGTAGCTTGAAGAGGTTCTGTGTTTTGAGAACCTGGTGTTTTTGAGAGATGAAACAGGAAATATATGCCTGGTCAAACCAGTCAAGGATGGAAAGAAGTGGGAAGCAGGAATGGGTCTGGAAACTGATGTGATATATGGATTTATGGTGCTCACTAATCATGGCTTTGCAAACTTAAATTTTGGAATGGTTACATATAAAAAGGTATACGTTCTATGCATGCTTTAGTCTCAGCAACTTTGGTGGAAGGGTGCTGTGTTGCTCATATCTTTAGAAACAAAGCTACTGCCTGAGATTTCAGGGACAGTCCTGTTGATCAGTGTGCAGGAAAGACCATCCACCTTTCAATCATGTTAATATAGCCCTGCTATCCTGAATTTCCTACCCTGAATTTCCTTTGTCAGGAAATAAAGTGCCTCTTGACATGTATTGGATTGGGTAAGGATATAAATGTATAAGAAATCAAAGAAGAAATAATGTAACTGTTCTTCTCTCTGTAAGATGGAAATTATGTCTGTAATGAAATGAAAATAAGCAATTTCAACTGGAAGATTTAAGCATGGAAGTGTGTGTGGGGGTTATTTTTGAGACAAACTTTCAATTAAAATTATACAAAAAAAGTGCCTCTTGACAGAATGGGGAAGCTAATGCAGTGAGGTCACCTCTTATGTAGATTTTTTTATTTTATTTTGCTATATGTAAAGCAGGGGTGAAAAATCATTTCTCTACAAAGGTCAATCAGGGATCCCACCCAAAAAAGAAGATATTTGTCTGACAGCTATCAAAAGGTGAAGCTTTTCCTTAACTGAATGTTCATGCTCTAAAGCAGTGGTTCTCAACCTGTGGGTCCCCAGATGTTCATGGACTTCAGCTCCCAGAAGCCCCAGCCACTATGGTCAATGCTCAGGGCTTCTGGGAGCTGAAGTCCACAAACATCTGGGGACCCACAGGTTGAGAACCACTGCTCTAAAGGGCTTTAGCTTGTTGAAATTCTGCTGCTATGCAGCTTTTGAAAGACAATGTCCTCCAGTACCAATGCTAAGCTATGCAAAAAACTCAGTTTTTATGAGATTTAAACTAATTGTGTTACTGCCTTTCTTTAATATATTGATCCTACATTGGCAATACTATATTCAGTAGAAGAACAGACACAGTATTTCAGATGGGTGTGTGAAAAGAGGTTAAGATTTACAACAACTATGATTCAAATGCCCTTTTTAAAAAAAAAAAAAAATTAAGATTAACTTGCTGTTCCAAGAGTATTTGTTGTGGGTAAGAAACAACACAACAGCAGCAACATAATAAGGATAGCAATGGTATCAGCACAAACCAGTCACTCTCCTTTTCATTTATAGCAAAAAGGATACAAACTTTTTGATATAAAATGGATCTATTTCAATACTTACAACAGGAACAAGCCACACAAAATAGCTCCCACAATAGGTGTTTTGCCAGCCAATGAGAACATTCTAATTCTGCTTGGCTTTTAGCAATTTTCAAATTGAATGTTTTGGCTCCACTCCTTTTCACTTTAAGACTTTAGGTCTAATTTTTATTATTTGACACTATTTTATTCTTTCATGTAAACCACTCTGAGAGCCCTCGTTTCAGCTGAAAAAGCAGTATCAAATGCTTCAAATAAATCAATGTACATTTTATGTAATCTCTCCATTTCAACACTAGTGTGAGCGGATGAACTTAAACTAAGAGGCTGCAGAGGAATCACAAGGGTTGAACCTGAAGAAATGCTGTTGTTGTATTTAAAGTGTGCCTAAACCTCACATTATAGTAGATGGGGACACAAAGACACATGAATCGGGACAGAGGGCAACACACAAAACAACATATGGCACATTTACAAGAGAACCAGAGCCTGGAGAAGTTACTTTTTCGGACTACAGCTGCAACAAACTTTTTGTCAGCATAGCCATAGTGGTAGAACGATTCCTAATGATATAGCCCCACAATTCTTATGAGAAGTTATCTGAACTTGTACAATTATCACTTTTTCTAGAACAAAATTCTATATGAAACTAATATTTCTGTATTCATAGCTGTTTATTTCAAAGCTTGATTCAGAAACAGCATCTTTGTGACAAACAACCACTATTATATATTCAGGAAAATTAATTTTAGATAAACACAAAGGCCTAAATCCAATTGCTAGTCACAGAGTTGAATAGTCCCAATGAATCTGTGGGATCGTGGGCCAAACTTGTAGTATAACATAGATATGTGGTAGTGTGGTTATTCCACAGTTGTCTCAGCAGCTACACAAGGGGCACCAAGGCCTTGTGCACCCCATTATGCAATGACAGATTACTCCTCTATCCACCAAGTGAAAAGTGTGTGTGAGAGAGCTGTGTGTGTCCTTACAAATGGCTGCACTAAGGGGCCACACTGACACAACCTCTGAGAAAGCAGAACCATTTGCATATCTATTTTCACTCTGGCCTAGTTCTCTACCAGGACTCCACCTTTAGTACGTCAATACTTACATAAGTCTCATGGAGTCGAGAGATCTACTCTCATTGAGAATGACAATTGAATAGGGGTCTAAGAATCAACATCAGTGGTTCTCAACCTGTGGGTCCCTAGATGTTTGTGGACTTCAGCTTCCAGAAGCCCCAGCCACTATGGTCAATGCTCAAGGCTTCTGGGAGCTGAAGTCCAAAAACATCTGGGGACCCACAGGTTGAGAACCACTGATCAACATAGATGCGCTAACTTCCATCCTCTGGGCTAAAGGCAAACTTACACAGAATCTGTTACAGAAAGCAGACTCAGCTCCAGTTCAGTTGAATCTTTACCTTTTGGTGTTCCCCAGGGACTGCATATTTCCCATATGAGTAATGAAGCCTATGGGTGCAAACAAATTCATTTCCCCCCTCTGTGCTTCCCACAGCCACCATTTCCCAAACCTGAGCCTAAGCACTCATATCAAGCCACCTACATGTTATCTTCTTCTGGCTCAAACCTTGAAGACCAGAGCGGAAGCTTCACTCATTAGTCCTAAACAGTTCAACTGTGTTCCTTTGGGAACTTGTTCCTCCTAGAAACCAGGAGAAAGCCGCCACTAGTCAGCCAATGAGTGATCCGCGAGAATCAGCTGGGACTGCTAATGGCTTTGAGGTACAAAAGCCAAGGCCTAGAGTTGGCCCACTGCCTCTTTTGTGCTGTCTCTTTTTATCTGTGCCTTATGGGCTTCTATCAGATTGTTATGTTTATTTTCCTTGGTCTCTGGATCCTGCTCTGTTGAGGCCTGTACACTAATATGTTTAGGTTTAATTAGCTATATTGTTTTTGGCTGTTTGTACTTTCCCCAAATGTTCTACTGGTTCTCGTGTTTTTTAATTCCTGTTCTCCTAGTAAATATCTTTATACAGCTGTGTATGTACTTTATTCCAAATTTCCTTGGTATTGAATCTGTACACACTACAGAATTATAGCACTATTCTTCTTCTTTATCTGACATGGTTTCATTCTATGGAATCCTGGGAATGGTAGTTTAAGAGGGACACTAGAGCTGAAGAGAACTCTAGTGTGTCACCAAACTGTAAAACCAAGGATTGTAGCACTATAATTATGCAATGTGAAAAAAATTCTAAAGTGTATCTCATAAGGTCATAAGTTGCTTGAGTTTGAGAAAAAGCATAGGAATGGCCTACTTTTGCAGGGCAATTGTTAGACCCTAGTAATTTGTTTTACTCTTTGCCCATCAAGTTAGGAGTGGCTTGGCCCCTTATGGACATTTTAAACCATCCTATGAATCCTGAAACAAATTGGGGTGGAAAGGAATTAATTGCAGATATTAAAGGGAGAGAATTCCCTCTGTGCTCATATTGCTGTCTTTCTCCCTGTCTTCCACAATCAAATCACAAGGGTAACGATGATGTAGATTAGAATTTCTCAGTTTATCTTTGTACACAACAAAATCTCATAGATGAAGACCAGAACATGTGTGGTTGAGCAACACCAGAGTGTGGTTAAGATGACAAAAGTTGTCAATGATGAAGAACACACAAGCCAGGAAAAGCTACAAGCAGTTTGCTTTTGCTTGAGCCTACAGGGAAGTGTAAGATTCCACCTCCGCTCCTCTCCCTGCTGAGTTGGTTGAGTACCATCTACTTTTGCACTTTGAACTCAGTTTGCAGCAACTGAAGTGAGATGAGGAGTAAGGAGGAAAGTGGGAAGAGGAGAGAAATTCACACTTTTTAAAAGCAGCTGAAAAAGTGGGAGAACAGGGGACTGATTGGGACTTTCCCAGCCAAACTGGGATAATTGGAGGGTATGGATTGCCAAATATTTTTTCTGGTGTGTCAAGGCCGGGTAGCATATGATGATGGACACACTTGACACACACTTTTCCTGTGGGTTGTGGATAATCATGCTCAATAGCATTGTGGTCACAGCCAAGTTCTTCAGCAGTCTCTCAGACAATCGTGTACCAGCCTTCACAAGTCATATTGTCCATCATGTTTTGGTTGTCATCAGTGACTGCTGTCAATAGGCTTCCACTATGTGATTTGTATTCAACACTATTTTTGCCTTCTATAAACTTTTTTACCCATCTTTGCACATTATTCTCATCAATTGTCACCTCACCATAAACATTTTTTGAGCTTTCTGTGGATGTTGGCAGCAGTACATCCTTGTTCTTTGGTCAAGAACTCGATGGTTGCTCTTTGTTTCTGCTTCATATCCATGGTTATGCAACACTTAACAGAAATTATGTCAGTCACACAGTAAGAATTGTTTTATCTGATGATATAATAGCATCACATTTGGATTAGTAATTTCATAGAATCTGTCACATAGGCATTGCTTTCAATATGATCCTTGTAGTATGGTTTATTGAATGAACAAGTTCTGTCTTCTTTCCATTTGGCTTCAAAAGGTAGAGCTGAGGTGCCATATTCCAAGAAAATTTTGATTTTATAAACACAGAGCAAAGATGACACTTGGGATAATATGTGAAAACAATATGCAGGTGGTGTTTGGACAGCACAGAGAGATTCTCATTCTACTTGTTTGGAGGTATGAGTAAAATAGGAGATTCCTGACAATATGATGAATTGCAGTGAGGGAAAGAGAAGCTTCTGTGTGACTGACTTACCACCCTAATCACTCTCAGAAATGAGGATGGCAAAGAGTTGTCACTGAATTTTTGAGTAGAAAAAAGCTGAGCATAATAAACACCCTCCTGGCATGGATCATAACAAACCAGTTCATTTATCTCAACTGCTATTATGCTCCTATGAATGCAGCACTCTACAGCTTTTTAGAAAAATCACTTTTCTAAAGAAATACTTTTAGAAGAAGAAAACTCTGCAAGCGCCCAATTCTCACCTCAGAATATGCATGTGTTTTCTGAGCGCAAACATGATTCTGTTTAAATAGCAATCATGGTGTGATGGAAAGTGACAAAACCCAGCAATTCAGATTCAGAGTTGACGTTAGTGTATTTAGCTCATGCTCGGCATGGATTCAATATATAGAAAGAGGGAGAAGATGGGTAGGTTAATGTTGGACTTCTCTGAGATCCAAAACATGCCTGTGTTGACACTGCTATCTTTCAAAATAATGCAAAGACATGATTTAAGGACGAACTACGTCAGTCTAAGTCTCTGTGTTCCAAGGTTTCTGCCAATTTGTATCACAGCTCTAATTAACTGTACTTCATGACATTCTGCTGCAGTGAAGTCCAAAGCAGAGCTTCCAATGTCTATAAGCTGGCCAAAAGATGTGGTTATGGAATAACATTAAAATATGGAGTAGAGGACAGTGGGATCTCCAGGCCTTCTGTGAAGTCAAGGGGTGTGTCAAGATGGTAGCTGCTCATGTTCCCAGTGAAATAGTCAATGGTTAGACTCTTGATTTTAAAAATACAACCTCTGCTAGGGCAAGGCCAGAAAACAGAACCAAGACCAATTCTGGTGAGCTAAAAACAGGTAAGAACCTGGCTTATTGTGTCTCTAGAGGAATATTGCTCAAGCTAGAACTAGACATAACAGAACATAGGCATAACCCAACTTGTTAAAGATGAGTCCAGAAAGGATGAATGAATTGCATGCTTGTTCAATTTGGTATTTATATCCTGCCTTGTTACAGAGGATCTCAAGATGGTGATGTGCAAATAAATCAATCCAAACAATTTAACAAATGTAAAATAATAAAGACTAATTTAAATAGTCCAGAAACATATTGAACAATTTAATGGTTTAATATAAATTAAACCAGTTCAAAACTCTGTACGAGAACAGATTTGAGCAAAAGCATTACACTCCAAAGACTTTAATAAAAAGTAGTATTTTAATTTGGTACTGGGACAAGGCCAGATTGGTGCCAGTTAGGTCTCCCAAAGAGAGAGTATTCCAGGGGGAAAAAACATAAAAACTTTTAATAATATGGCAGAATCTGAAACTTAAGGTCTTTTGGAGTTATTCAGCAGAACATCTCATTTGAAACTCATTGGACTAATAGTAAAATATTGACAGCCAGTCAGCCATAACAGTAGGAAAAATGAAACATCATCATTTATTGGCCTAATGACCTCAGATAAGCATATGAAGATCTTGTCAGATTTCTGGATAGGAAGCTACCTGAGATCTTAAAGCACACTAAGAACGGTAGCATGGAAAAAGAAAAAAGAGATGATGTACATATAACAATATATGAGGACAAGCTTGTACCCCAAATGTATGTGTAAGATCCCAAGAATTTCTTTCTTAGATGGAGTCTAGAACAGTATTTGAATGAGGCTTATTATTCTTGATTTTGAAAAGTGGGAGGTCAGTGCTGATGAGTGTTTCATGGACCTAGCCTTTGAGTAGTCTTAGGGATAGATATTGTTATTTGTCACAAAGTCTGCTTATGACAAGCTTATGAATGAGACCTCCAAGAGCCCAAGTCTTCATGCTCTTGCTTAGGCCTTGCATGTTCTCACACATAGCCCCATCCCATTCAGATTCTATCCCACTGCATTTCGGCAAACACAAGTGTAAGACTTCAGTTGAAGAATCCTGTGGCATTTTCAAAGATTGATCAGACAACTGTGGCATCATTATTGTGGATTATACATGAAGTGTTACACTAAGTGTGTGTAGTTAGTGTAATGACTTGAGTCCAAGCCTGACAGACATTTAAGATCTTCAGAGGAGGCCCTGTTGCGTGTCCCAACACCTTATGAAATTAAGTTGGTGACTACACATAACAGGGTTTTCTCTATAGCAGCACCATGACTGTGGAACTCCCAACCCAAGGAAGCTAGGTTGGCCCCATCTATTTTAAGCTTCCAGCAAGCACCCAAAACAGTTCTGCTCTGCATGGTATTCAGTGTTTGAAATTGTTGTTTTAACCATTTTAAAAGTATATGCTAGGGTTGTTTTCAGACTGCTTTTAGGAATTTTTAAAGAGTATTTTAATGTGTTCTTAAAATGTTTTTACCTTTCTGTTGTTTTTTTTAATGGTTTTTATTTGTTCATTGCTTCAGAGCCCTTGTCGGTTGGGAGGAGGTATAGAAATACTTCAACTATAATACTGCCCTAGTAATGAAAAAGGAAGTTCTTCAAATTGAAGTTCCTTGCCATTTGTCCACAGCATTGTCTCCTGTGTTGAAGGGCTCGGAATCTCAAGAATGTAGCATCAAATCATATATTAATGCTTATTAGACATTTTTGAATGGGGACAGAGCAATACGCAACTCACATTTTCAGTGAAATCACATTCACATCATACTATAACATGGTTTCTTCTCTGGAATGACAGGAAAATTCCATTTATTTATGTGCAGAAGGAAAAATAGATCCTAAAGTAGATGCTTTACCTTAATCCTTGACTGCAATGAGCTCACACAGGTAGGGTGGAATGGAAAGAGTACTATTGAAATCTTCCTTTTTTGTTTGAGATCCTTCCATTGGTTGCAATGAAAGGGAAACCTGCATTACCTCCAAGGCTGGCATGTATTTTCCTTCAATTCTGGGGACATGTTAGGAGAATGGACTGGTTATTGATCCACCCTTGGCATGCCTGTGGAACATTACCCTTTTTAATGTACAAATATTGGAGCTTGGATATTGGAGAAGTAAGGGCTTCTATACTGTTTGAGTCCAGACTGTATGATCGATATTATCTTTCAAAATGAGCCTCTCTGAAGTCTAAGGTGTTTGGAAGAGGCACTTAATCCTATCCCCCCCCTCGCCCCACAGGCATGCTTGGTGGGAATGCAGGAGAGGGTCTTCTCTGCAGCTTCTCCTATGGTCTGGAACTCTTTTCCTAGGGGAGGCTAGGTTGGTTCCCCCGCCCTTATTGTCCTTTTGCCATCAAGTGAAGACCTTTCTCTTCCAGCAGGCAAATGGGAAGTGATTATTTTAAATAAAGGGTTTTCTGTTTTTGTGTTGTACTTTTTTTTAACATATGCTTTTACATGAATCATTTATATGGTTTTGATTCTATAGACAGTTTAATTACAGCCTTCTTGTATGCTTTTAGCTATATGTGGTTTTACTTGCACAGTAAGTCCTCCATGTTTGTGGGGGGCTAGGAGTGGAAGACTCCTTGCAAAAGTGGAAAAAACATCAATAAAAACAAAAACCATGGACACATTTTTTTTACCTGAGAATATTTCCTTGGGAATCACTAGGTCCTCAGCATGTTACTTCCAGCAGAAGAGGGCCACAGAGGCCATTTCCACATGGGACGAGGAAATCACCCGGTAATGCTACTTACCAAGTCTTTTGGCTCCCAGGTCCGGTCCAGGCTACTCTGGAGCAGTGCATGCTCGTCACTCCGCACTGCTCTGGGGACGAAAATGGCAGCTTTCGGTTGGTCAAGGGTCTCGACCAACTGCTGAAGCTCGCCAGCCTAAAGCCCACCCCCGGCAGATTGCAGGTTCGCATTGGTGTGAGCCTGCAAATCTGCACAAGGGAGCAGGCTCGCACTGGCGCGCTCCGTGCTTTTGAAAAACCTAAAGAAATAGGGTTTTCAAAAGCACGCTGGACAACCACTTGGGGTCTTTCTGGAGCGGGGTGAGATGCGGAACTACACAAAGTAGTCTGGATCCAGTCCTCTCCCAGATGCAGACGTCCTCCCTGGAAGACGGACTGCACCATTTGTAATACCCCTTGCGGAAGTGGCCTGAGTCACATAACAGGACCTAGCAAAGCCTAGAGAAGTGTTCTCTCTAGGAATCTCTAGGTCCTCCAAGGCAGCTCCATGGCCCACTTCTGACAGTGAGTGCAAATAGAATGTTTTTAAATAAATTAAAATAAAATAATCCTCAATTAATCAAATCTGTGGGTGCTGATCCCATGAGAGTAAGGGACCTGCTTATCTGTTTTCACTCTGTAAGCAGGGTTCAGCCTCACTCTTATAAAGTGATTGATAAATACATTATTTAAATTATTGAGTAATGGCATTATCAATAAATAAAATGACTGATTCTATGGCAGCTGGTCAGGGGTTTGCAAGACAGGCTTTCCCTTTCCAGATGTGGGCCTCTTCTTCTGACCTTGGAAGGGGAGACCCAAAACATCCTGTAGCCACTGAGAGAATGTCCAGGTGGCCTATATCCAGCATCTAGTCTGATTGGATCAGTTGCTGCATGGGAAGTGAATACTTAATAAATCCCATTGAGTCAATGGAGCCAACAATTGACTTTAGGCCTGAACCTGAATCGAAGCAAACCCCTCTTTATTTTCGAGTTTCTCTTAAATAAGTTTTTTAAAAGTCACACGTTTGGCACAACACGTATTACACGTGTAAGTAATAATGGATTCAATGGAAAAAATGCACTTACGTTCCCGTTAAAGTAAATACCATCAAGAGTAAGTTGAGCCACTAAGGGATTATACTTCACAAAAATGCCACCAACTGTTCTGATGCTTTGAGAGCATGGTTTTCTTTTTCTCTTTTTAAAAAGAGAAACACCTCTTTCTTTTCAAGTTTGGCCATGCACAGCAAAGCTATTGAGCCAAAAATGGGGCTTTTGGTACAAAATTAAGGTGGGATGAGGATTTTACTGCCCCTTTTACAACCACAGCATATTGGAAAATGGGCTCTTACCAAAATGCCAACAACAGAAAATAGGTGTTTTGTTCCAGCTTTCCCTCTGGGAAGACATTCTTTACAGATGCTAATTGCTGTTAAGTTATATTATTTTCCAATAAGAAGCACAAGTGATTAGATTCAAGCAACAGCTATGTTGGGGATCTTTCATTATGGACAGAGACATGAGAAACTGGGTCAACATTTTCATTACGACCCACCATTTCCAGACGTTTATAAGTGTGCCATAAACACTCTTGCCAAAGTAATGCTCTGTATCCTAGATGTGTGTGTGTGTGTGTGTGTGTGTGTGTGTGTATGCCGTTAGTAAAGAAGCTGTGCTATAGCAACTGAGCTGGCAATCAGATATCACAGCAGTTCCACCAAAATAGTTCCTTATTTGCTTAACCCATAATTCAGTCAAAGCAGAGAACATCTTGTGATTATGAAGCAGGGATCTAGTTCTGCAGATTTAGATTCTAGTTATTGTCCTGCCACGGATTTATGTATGTCTTTGAACCAACTCTGCTACCCTTTCTGTGTCTTCTATTCTTTGCCTTGAAAGTGGCAATGGTAATACAACAGCCACAAAATGGAACCCTAGAGGATAGGTTATGAATATTTCACAGCACAGTATTAGCCCTTCTCATGCTGTTAGAGTACAGCGTTTCTCACCAAAATGACCATAGCAAGGAGTTTACATTGACGTCTTCTGAACCTAAAAAGGATTGATTGATTGATTGATTGAATGAAAACAAAATGGTTTTCTCCCACCTCCCTCGTGGCCTCAGTGATACCAGATAGGCCACAAGGATGCCCCTAAAATCAGAATTACATAGCTGGCAATAGTCTATCATCTCACCTGGGAAGAAGGGCAAATGAAACTGTGGGTAATTAGGGTGAATAGTTAAAAAAAAAAAAAAAGGAGAAGCAGCAGCAAACAAACAAAAGGGACATCAACTGGGCTTCCGAAACAGAAGTTCTCTTTTTAATTTATTTTAGGGTTGTGGTGAGTGGTAATCTGTTTCAATTTTCAATTCTAAAGTAGTACTTTTAGAATTGTGTGTGTATGTACATATGTACATGTGTGAGTGTGTATATACATATATATATGTGTGTGTGTGTGTGTGTTGTTACTCCAAAACGTAGGTGCCACAAGGACCACCCTGTGATGCTAGTGCCTCCTTGCAAAAGTGGGGAATGAATTAGCTCAAAGAGGAGGCTTGCAAGAGGGGGGTAAATTAGCGAGACCTTTCCTACCAGCGTTTATGGGCGCACACAGGAAAAGAACCAGCCACAGATTAAAAAGTAAGCTATTTTTTTTTTTTTAGGGGAAATCATGCATTCACACAAAATACAAACAGTCAAACATTCACACAAGAGCTAACTGAAGGAGAAAAGGAAAAAATTATAGATAGATTGGCTGAGGGTTTTTTAAGGGGTTTATAATTACCAGTCCAGAAGAGTAGTGAAGAAGTTGAAATGTGACTTAGACTTCTGTCTAAGGGCAGACAGATCAGGATTCACAGCAACGTAGTGGAGTCTAGCATTTCATCTGACTGCAACTGACTTCTCAAAACCAAAGGTTTATATACTCTATTTCATTCCCTGAAGGAGTGAGAGTTAATTGCTCTCCCAGCCTGGCAGACAATGGGAGTTGCAACACAGACAATGGGGTCTGGAATGGACTGATTGGTTTCAATGTCTTGGTTGAGAGGGGGTTTCTGGGCTAGCTGCAGTAGGATATGCACACAGTAGGGGTCCTGGCCTCTGCATCTGGGCACCTTATTGTTTTCTGAGGTTGGCATTGATAGGATTAGCTCAGACCCCTTAAGTCAGACTTTCTTGGCTAATGTCAGCGAATTTTTGACTTGGCCATGCTAAGGTCACCTCTGACCTACTCCCAGCCAGTGTCCCTTTCTTCCACATGGCCTTACCAGCCATAAGTATAATTTATATTTTATACCAACTTATCTGCCAATTAATATATTTTGCCAATTAGACCATTTCAAAGGTGTATGGCCTGGTAACAAGGAGGCACTGGCATCACAAGGTGGTCCTTGTGTCACCTACATTTTGGAGTAACAGTCTATATGTATATATGTGTGCGTGTGTGCGTGTGTGTGTGTGTGTGTAGGTGTACATGTGTCTAGACATACACACATTTCCAAGATCTATGATTTCATAGAAGCTGATAGTCCCTGAAACAATGCAGATAACAACAGTATTTCTCACTATGATGGTGTTTGTTAGGGATGAAAAGACTATTCACCACTGAATTATTTACCATTTTACTTTCTGTGCCAAAAATGACTTTCCTAGCACTTGACAGAACCTTTTCAGAAAAACAATGGTGTGCTGAGAATTTTGCAGTTTCTCCTCAGAATTCACCTATCCTGAAAGCATTCAGGAAATTACTCTGTGCAGAAATACATTGCAGTTCTTTTCATGACAGCTGTGGCCTTTGTGCAACAAATCATGTTCTCTAGAGTTAAAAGGACTACTTCCAAGAAACCATTTTTGATGTGCGTTTTTGGTTTTTGCACAGAAAACAGCGATCTTGTACAAAAAGGGTACATGGATTTTATTGTGTGTGCAAGATTGCTTTTTCTTGTGCAAAAGCATCTGTTCTGTGGAAAATTTATGCATGCATGTGTGTGTGTGTGTGCACACGCACTCATGCAAAATTGCTTGGGGTGTTGCACAGAAAACAGCACTCTTACACACACATACACACATATATTGCTACCTGGAAACACTGTTTTTCATGTAAAACCCCTCATGCATTTCATGCAAAAAACAAACATGCACACATTTCTGTATTGGATAATTCCCCAAAACATTGGGATTTGTGAGTACTAGCCAAGAACACTGCAGAAATATTCCTTTTCCCCACAGTGAGGACAAATTATGGAAATTATTTGTGAGAACGAAATAGTCAGATACTGACATCTTTATTGCTCATGGCTGTGGCCAATTTCTTACCTGGTGGTCAACACTGATAATTTATTTAACAGTGATTGGTTAAACAGAAATACCTAATGTTGAGATATGAGGGAGACGCCCTTCTCTCAGTCCCACCATCCGTCACAGGTGCATTTGGTGGGGACATGGGAGAGGGCCTTCTCAGTGGCTGCTCCCAGGCTCTGGAACTCCCTGCCCAAATTGCTCAGACTGGCACCCTCCCTGCCTACCTTCAGGAAACAATTAAAAACATCCCCCTTCCAGCAGGCATTTTATATGTAATTTCTGTCGGTGCGGGTCATTTTAATTGTTACTTAATGATATTTTAATGCTGCTTTTATGTGTATTTTAACATGTTTTAATTATTATTGTGGTTTAATTTTTCTTTTAACTGTTGTATATGACAGTTTTTAATTATGTTTCTTTTAATGGATGTAAGCCGCTTTGAGTCCCCTCGGGGAGAAAAGCGGGATAAGAATAAAGATGATGAGGATGATGAAAATGATAATGATGATGATGATGATAATAATAATAATAATAAATAATAATAATAATAATAATAATAATTATTATTATTATTGAAAAGTATTTCAGTTTCTGCCTGCTACAGCTGAATTGATCTGTATCCAAAGTGACAGATACTGCATTCAAATGTTTCTGTTTGGTTAGACACTCTAATAAATACATGTTGCAAGTGGTTAACTTCACCTTTCTGGGGTCCAGAAGAGACTTATTTGAAGTGTAGTTTGAAGATTGTCTATAGATATATGCCTAGCGTGCCTGTGTACACACACACACAGAGCTTTTGGTAACCCTTGCCAAGCTCCGGTGTCCATTCTCATGTTGCTGCCATTTCAGTGCCAACTTTTCTGGTTAAATCTTTATTTTCCATCTTAGAATGATCAAACAAAGTGCAGATGTCACAATTCTAGGTGGTCAATCAAAGACTAGCATCACAAAGAATGAACAAAACTGATTTGGAACATAAGCAGTGCTTTCTCAACAAAGCAAACATAAAAATGGACAAGTATTCAGTTTGGCATTCGTTTCAAGGCAACATGATGTTGTGCTGCTAGTCAGGGCAATAGTCATACACTAACTTAATCGCTCAAAGATGGATTACAAAGTTTGTGATTCTCCAAATTGATACAGGGGGATATTTTGTCTTACAATATTAAAAACATGCTATAGAGTGTGTTCCCTTGGGGAGCACAGTGTTAGAAGACTGATGAGGATGATTCTGCTGTGAAATGAGCCAAAAACTCAAAAATAGAACATGAACAGCTTAACTAGATAAAAGCTGTTGGGAGGGGAGAGGCTTCTGAAGAAGGAGGAGGAGGAGGAGGGGGAGAATCGTATCAAACAGAAATGCAGAGATTTGACTTACAGAACTTTTGCATACTACCTAATTCTTCCACTATCGAAAACACCAAACTATTAATGCTAATTATTAAGAAACTGAGCTATTCAGATTGAAATTAATTTTAGATCCAAACAAGGTATACTTAGTCCAATATTCTGTTTACTATAGTGGACAACCAATTAAGAATACAGGATGCTGGATCTACCAAGATCCAGGATAAAGCATCTTGAATCTACCAGATCAGACCTACCCAGTACCAGATCGCCAGGCTTTTCCAGGCTTCAAGCAGGACAAGTGGGAAAAAACCTTCTCCAGATCCTTTTGTCCAAAAACTGGTATTCACTGCTTTTGATCCTAGAGATAGCCATTATGACCAGTACATCAGTAAATCATATTGTTAGTTCCAATTACAGTAAGGTCCATTTAATCAACTGAAACTTGGTAATGTATTCTAATTAGGATTAGTGAATGACTTTAAGCCAGGTGGTGAGAATCATATTCTCGAACTACAACTCCAAAATATGCCAGCTAAGGCCGCTAGGAGATTATTAGGAAGGTTGTACAATTCCCACCTGGGATATAGGCCACTGATAGTCTTAGCTTTTATGACTTTGCAATCTCTTTTAAAATCATCTAAGATGGTGGTCATTGCCCTATCTTATAGCAGTAAAATATATATTTTACATTGCTCTGTGTGAAGCAGTACTTCACTGATTCTGCTGGGGGTGTGAGGAAAGAGGACAAAGAGTACACTAAGTTGTCTCTTGGGCTCTGTAATTTTTTAGATGACTTAATTATCCTGTAAACCACTTCCTGGACCAAATTGGTTGAAAGGTGGGATATAAATAATAGAATAGATGACTAGAATGTTTTCTTTCTGATTTTGGAGGCTGCAATGATGAGCAGCCCTGAGGTCAACAACCTGGTTTCTTAATGCATGAATTACATAGATCCACTTTAAGCAATATGTGAAAACACTGTTGTATATTTCTACTCAGCAATTTTTGATAGCCAGCAATAAATTCTGGTTTTTACCAAAAACAAAAACAAAATCTTTCTACTGTTGAGAAAGTCAATAAATCAGCTAGGCTAGGGGATTTGTTGTTTATTTGTTTTTGCTGATGGTTTACAGTTCTCATAATTTTTCATATCTATCTGGATATTGCTGCTAGGTTCTGAAGAAATACCATTTACCATTTGGTAGAGAGCCAGTATGGTGTAGTGATTTGAGCGTTGGACTACAACTATGGTGACCAGAGTTTGAATCCTTGCTTAGCCATGGAAACCCAATAGTTGACCTTGGGCAAGTCATACTCTCTCAGCTTCAGAGGAAGTCAAAGGTAAACCCACTCAAAAGAAATCTTATCAAGAAAACCTAGGATGAGTTCACCTTGGGGTTGCCATAAGTCAGAAATGACTTGAAGGTACAGAACAACAACAAATGCAAATGCCAGAAAAGTTTCTAGAGCAGATTATTAAACAGACAGTCTGTAAGCACTTAGAAAAGTATGTTGTGATCCCTAAAAGTCAACACAGGTTTCTCAAAAACAAATCATTCCAGACTAAACTTACCTCTTTTTTTGATAGAATTGTAAGCTTGGATGATGAAGGGAATGGTGTGGATATAGCACACCTTGATTTTGGCAAGACCTTTGGGAAGATTCCCCATGATATTCTTGCAAACAAGCTAGTAAAATGTGGGCTAGACAAGGCTACTTTTAGGTGGATTTGTAATTGTTTGGCCAACCAAACCTAAAGGGTGTTCACCAATGGCTCCTCTTCATCCTGGAAAGAAGTAACTAATGGGGTGCCACAGGATTCTGTCCTGGGCCCAGTGCTATTCAACATCTTTATCAGTGACTTAGATGATGGAATATAGGCATTCTTACCAAAGTTGCATGTGACATCAATTTAGAAGGGGTAGCTAATATCCCAGAAGAGAGGATCAGAATTCAAAGTGACCTTAACAGATTAGGCCAAAACTAACAAAATGAATTTCAACAGAGAGAAATGTAAAGTACTACATTTGGGCAGAAAAGGTGAAATGCACAGATATAAGATGGATGACACTTGGCTTGACCACAGTACACGTGAAAGAGATCTAAGAGTTTTAATAGACCACGAGCTGAATGTGAGTCAGCAGCATGATGTGGCAGCTAAAAAAGCTAATGTGATTCGAGGCCACATCAATAGGAGCAGAGTGCCTAGGTCAAGGGAAGTGATAGTATCATTCTATTCTACCTTGGTCAGACTCCACCTGGAATATTGTGTCCAGTTATGGGCAGCACCATTCAAGGAGGATATTGGCAAGGTGCAACATGTCCAGAGGAGAGTGAAGAAAGTGGTCAAAAGCCTGGAAACTGTGACCTTTGAGGAGTGGCTTAGTGAGCTGGGTCTATTTAGTCTGGACAAAAGAAAGTTAAGCAGTGATAAGATAGCCATGTTTACATATTTGAAAGGACATTGTACAGAAGATGCAGCAAGCTTGTTTTCTACTGCTCGAGAGATTAGGACATGGTGCAATGAATTCAAATGTCAGGAAAAGAGATTCTACCCAAACATTAAGAAGATCTTCCTGAGGGTAAGAGGAGTTTGAGAGTAGAATACGCTGCCTCAGAGTGTGGTGGAGTTTCCTTCCTTGGAGGTTTTTAAACAGAGGCTGGGTGGCCATCTATTGGGAATGCTTTGACATATTCCTGCATGGCAGGGGCTGGACTCAATGGCCCTTGTGGTCTCTTCTAGCTCTATGACTCTATGATTCTATACACCTACTAAGTGCTTTACCCTTGTTTTTTGCAGAAAGATATGCAGACAGGGTGCAAATTATGAAACTCTAATGAACCACTATTTATTTATTTTTCAGTACTTATGTAGTGCTATACTTACAAAATTTCATAACGGTATACAAATTAAAACCAATAAAATAATGCAGTGACTCTGAATTTTAACCAAGGTCAAAACATTAAACAGTAATGTTACTTAAAAATCCAAAGATTATGCAAGGAATGAGGCAGTAGACTGTCTGTAGACCAGAGTGATAACCTAAGGATTCTGGGATAAGGCTAGTTTCAGCAGTACCTCCAAATGAAAAGCTGTTCCTTACAGAACCCTACCACTCCAGAACAAAGCAATATTTCTATCTATTCAATCTACAGATTGGAGCTGGCTGCAGGGAACACATAACTCTTTGCCGCAATAGCTCCACTGGTTTATTTTTGGCAGAATTCAAAGTGCTGGTTATAACCTGTAAAACTCTTTGTGATTTGGGTACAGGCTATTTTAAGGACCATACCTCCCTTTAGGAGCCCATTATTGCTCTAAAATCTTCTGGGAAGGACCTTATGTCTGTCCCACTACCTTCATTTAGTAGAAGCAGGGCAAAAGGCCTTCTCAGTGGCTGCTCCAGACTTTGGAACTCCTGCCCTTCATCCACTGATGAGTCAAACTGATCTTATCCTGTTAAGCATTCAAAAACTGACTGGGACAGCTTTCAATGGTAAACTCTGCTATTTTGTGGCCTGTGTAGTCTTTTAATTTATTTTAATGGCTTAATTTAATAACTAATATCCTCCTGATTTAAGTGTAAAGTACAACCTCCTTATAGTGCATCGAGTGGTTCAAGGTCAATGCATATATGTATGGTTACATGTGTATGCTTGTGTACCCACACATGTGATTAGGACAGTGCAGAAAAATAGACCCAACACAAAGCAGTGGCTCAGTCCTATAAGGCATATAGAAGAATAAATACAATGATAATTCTGGCCACAGCCACCACAGTGTGGCAGAAGCTACACTGCATTTATTTTGTTGGTAGTGAAGATGATTGGTAATGGCAACCAGGCAGTCTCATTCCTAAAGGGGTTCTCAGGCAAAACTTTCAGGCAAAGAATCGGCTTTAAGTACCTGAAGTGACTGTCCCCCTACTCTCTCAAGAATCTTGCCCCCAGAACTGTCAGAGTCCTTCAGATAGACACAATTCAAAGATGGCTTAAGGAAGGGGCAAACAGTGCATCTTCAGAGAAGACTGCAGGATTACCCTCCAGCAAAAGTGCATCGGCTACCATAATGACAAGCCTGTCCAATGCTTGGTGACTGGCCTTTTATCATTCAGGCAACGATCTAGAAAACAAGGAGAAAAAAATCCCAATTATCTGATTTACATTCTTAGATGAATTCAACTGAAACTAATTCAAGCAAACGCAACAGACAGGCAGTAAAGAGACGTCTGTGCAGTCACTGAAAAAACACCTAGGTTGGAACAGGTGCAAAGTGACTGTATTATCGATGACCTTCAACATCTTGTTTTCAATTTTATAGCTGTTTTAGGCTACTGGACTCAATTTTACCTTTCTGCCCTTGGCATGTGATGAGTCAATGCATAACTTTGACAGGTTGTTATTCAGCCTTGAGTTGCCAGCATTTTGTGAACAGGAAAAAAAAAAAAGATGGTGGCTTTCTATTCAAGAGTGGGGGGCTGGAAGAAGAAATGATTCATGACCAGTAGCTGTCTAAGTGTACCACAAGGGCAACAACATTTTGCTTTTATAGAATAACATTATGATTATTTATTCTGTGACAACATATTAATGGTTGATTGGTCCACCTAACCCAATATTGTCAGTTATTCTAAGTGGCAGTGACTGTCTGGGCTTTCAGGAAAAAAAGTCTTTTCTAGACTTAACCAGGATGTCATGTCTGCAAATGTTGTTCTACCACTGAATAACTACACAGGTATTTATCACATAATATATTGAAGTAAGTGGTCCATGCTGTAGTTCTCTCATTCTTCATACCCTTTATATGACATCAGAAGTGTTTTGCAAGTGGTCCTACTCTAAGATAGTGTATTATCTGGTCTGTTTTTCATCTCAGATGCCAGCAATTTCAATTTCTACTGTAATTAGTCAAGCAGATAAATTGCATCTCCCAATCATGCCCACCCACATGTTTGGATTGCAAGCTTTGTAGCATAAGTGCTCTATTTTTCATTTTGAGCTATCTTGCTCTAGCTTGTAAACCATGAGATACAGGCCCATTCTGCATGGCATTTACCATGCGAAAGGGCCCCTCGAGCATCGTGCAATTGTGAGGAGCGATCTGCATGACACACTCACAATCACGTGGCGCTCCAGGGGCTGGCAGGTGCCAATCGCGCACCTTTTCATTTTTGGCTGGAAGCCGAAAATGGTGTGTGATCATGCATTGCTCCCGGGCCCCACACACACTTACCTGGCATGCGGAGCCTCCAGAGCCTTGCCAGTCGTGCTTCCTGCCCCAGCGCAGCCTGGGAAACTCCCAGGCTGCACTGCGGAAGGAAGAGGCGGGGCTCTCACACAAGCAGGCAGCTCCTGTGGAACTGAAGCAGCAGGAACACAAGAGCCTCTCGCTAGAGGCTGCTCGCATGATCCCCGCACCCCAGCACTGGAAAAAGGTAAGATGCGGAAAGGGCCACAGACAGGTGTTATGGTTTTGCCTTCTTTACTTACATAACTATCAGTAATGAATGAAGTAGTACAAATTACCTCTACCCTCTTATTTTTAATGGCTGTTTAAAAAAAAATAATCTTTGAGCCCATTTCATGACTTCTTGAATCTTGCTGAAGCCTGTACTTGTCTGCTGCTTTTCACTCTTTTTCATTCCTTCTTCAGGGTCTAGGTTAGCCAAGACCTAAATCCCTTCATCTCAAAGCAAACTAACTTCATTTTAATAGAATTATTTAATGTTTTTCAAACTCTTGCATCAAATAAGTTTTAGCTGTACTTTGATTTTAATTTGATGTGAGATGCCTTAGATCCCATACTAGGAAAAAAGTGAGATATTAGTTAATTAATTAAATAAAATAGTAACATTCGCTTCCCTGACACAAGTGTTTTCTGTTGTCAGTTGCAAGACATATCCTACAACAGTTCATAGATGAAAACTAAGGCCATTTCTACACCTTACCTATCTCTGTTATCGTTCCATCATGATTCCAGCATTGCCACTGTCAGGATGGGAGTGCAATGCAAACGCTTCCCTCTGCACCTGGCCAGCTGCTTGCGGACAGGTAGTGCAGGCAACACATGCCTTCCTTCCACAGTGCAGCCAGCCACTTCCTGTGCTGCATTGGGGGAGGAAGCGCCTAAATTGCACTTCCTCCCTTTCTACACGGCCACCGAAGATGGGAGCATCACGTGATCTGCGCCATTACCGGATTTTTCCGGTAATGAATATCCCATGATCTCAACAGGTGGGGACACATTGGCAGCAAGACTGTGGCAACATTGTGCAAAAGCATGACTCATGGACCAGCAGCAAACATCCCCATTGCGGGACAGCAACATCATGCAGAAATGTCCTATGATACATGTGACCAAGCAATATCAGAGTGTGGTCACGATGGCAAAAGCTATTAACCAGAACACACATGCCAGAAAAGACTGCAGCAGACTGCAGAGAAGGGCAAGATTCCACTCCTCCTCTCCTTTCTCTCCTGCTAAATTAATTGAGTACACACAACTACTGCACTTTGAAGTCTATTTGCAGCAATAGAAACAAATTGAGGAGAAATGGGAAAGTGAGAGGAGGAAAGGGAATCTGGAACATTCTAAATACAACTGAAAAAGTGGAATGTGAAAGGATTAATTGAGATTCTCCCTCCTAAATTGGGACAGTTGAAGAGTATGCAAGGGGTACCATACACCTCGCTTCAGTGATCCTTGGTTACTATGAAAATTTCTCTTTTCTGTCCTTGGAACTTTGCTTTTTTTCCCATCCCACTAGCCTAATTGTCTATAACAATCTTAAATCCCAGGATCAGATTTCCCTAAGCTGATGGACTGCCTCCTTTCTCAGCACTAAAGGGGCATGTATCTTGAAAGGAGGTCACTAGTAAAGCCAGATTCTCTCCTTTAATTATTACTTCTAAGATACTGGATTATGAACAAATAACTGTGACCAATCTGAATGTAAATGGGAGAACAGATAATACTGATAGGCTTTAGAGATGTTTCAAATTGCATTCCAGTTTTCATTATCTGAACCAGCATGCCAGCACAAAGACTATACTTAACACTATCCTCTGCGGGGTGGAGGGGGAGGGAAAAATAAACTCTCAGGCATTGTTAAGAACAGAAGTCCTGCTAAGATTTGTGCACAGCACAGAAGGCATACAGGCACATTAGCCATTATGGTACATGATAATTAAAATTTGTAGGTATGAAATAAGTGGTAAATAACCTACTGGAATAAATTTAGGCTTTTCTCTTCTGGGTGCTTTGGTAGTCATCTTGTACTGACAGCTGCTAGTAACAGAGGGGCAGCTATAGTCATAATACCTACTAGCTTACCAGAAAATACAGCCCAGATCATTCCAACATTCCCCACATGGCTCTTGTATACCATTATTTTGTACGGTTTGAGGAAATTCAATAGTGTGAACTTATATCTGTCTAGCTGCAGAACTGCTATCTTCATACTCACATGCAAGGATGAATGGTCCCTGTAGCTTTTCCCCTGTTGTAGTAGAAAATGAAGGCTGAAATCCTGCCAGTGTTGTGTGTGTGTGTGTATGTATGTATAGTCTCTTACAGAAGTGGCTAGACATTTTTGCCCAATGTAGTATTGCCATATTCAGTTCAAACAGAAGAAGAGTTGCCCATAGCCATGCATTTTACATGGTTGTGCATGATGTGCAGACACATTTCACATTGTTTTGCAGGGAGCACATTGTTGCACATTGCCCATGGAAATGTCCGTGTACATTTAGTTGACCACTGGGGTGAACAATGTTGCCATGTCTTGTTTTGTAGAAGACAGTGCTGTATTTTGAGAGCTGCAGAAGTACTGCCTTGTATTGGAAGGCGTCCTCTCTTTGAAGAGTTGAACAACCTGAGTCCAGTTAAACTCAAAGGACCTGGAAGGAGATGTGGTGACTTGAGGTATTCTGTTAACAATTGAAACTTGGGCTGCTTCTGCACGAGACTGCTCTGGTGCGATGATTCCACTTTCAACATCCTGTGGAATCCTGGGTTTGCAGTTTCAGGATTCCATAGGATGTTGAAAGTGGAATCATCACGCCATAACAGACTAGTGCGGAAGTGGCCTTGAACAGACATATATCGCTTGGTCACAGTTTTTTCCATTATGGTGAGACTCATTTTATTTGTGTTTCAATTATTTCAAGATATACATCTAGTAATGCTGTAGTTTGACTGTTGGACTAGGTCTCCAGGAGACCTGCTCAGGCATGGACATTTCATTGGATGACCAATGGGCAAGTCACATTCTGTCACTCTAAGCTGAAAGCAATGACAAACAACTTACAAATAAATCTTACTAAGAAAATACGGTGATAGGATTGCCATAAATCATTGCCATCAGTTAAAGTTAACTCAAGGCACATAACAAGAAATCTATAAACATGAATTGTCTGATCCTACTTTGCCCACTTCCGTCCTTGCCATGTTGCCATTTTTCAAAATAATAATAATAAATGAGTAACTTGACACTGTGGTCCATACGGAAGCCTCTTTATGTACAACTGAGATCTACACAACAGTTCCTCTTCTGCAGTGAGATAGCACCACTATATGTACGGTCTATGAACATACATGGAATGCATGGCTCAGATAGCCCTTCTGTTCATGGAAGTAGTGTGATGGAATTTTCCTCATTCCTCTCCCATATGTGTCAGAACACTTGCATAATAAGGGTCTCAATTAGATGAGATCAACACAAAGCTTGCCCCACATAGCTGGCAACTTTCTCCATGTCACTGCAAACAGCTGGCAAGGAAAAATGGACATCTCTGTAGATGGCCATTCCATTAATTCTGATTGAGAAAAAGACTATGGAGCAGGAAAGAAATTAAAGCAAAATCATGTTGCTGAATGAAGGACATAGTAGGACAAGTGCCTAAAGTTTCTTTCTCACCTGGCTCTTCTTTTCCTGTTTGGAAGATCAAGTGGAAGAGTCCAAAATGCATCAAAATTTGTGCGCTGTTACACATATTGGCATCAATCTGTCTTTTCCCTTCCAGGAATTTCTCAACATCTACACACAGAATGTCATCCATGAGGTACAATCTCCTGCTATTTCAGTTTTACCTCCTACCCTTGCCAAATCCCTAACCACTTCAGCTGACAGTTGGGCCAAATATCTTCTGCAAATGTGTATCCAAGCTATACTTAGCTTTACTTACAGCAATTCTGAATGTTATTGGCCTCGTTTTTACTGGGCTGGTTAAACTGAGATTGAGTTGCTGCACATCATTGGGCTGCAGGTGGGGAGATGATTGAATATGTTACCACATAAACAAAGAACCCTGCTCCTTTAAAAAAAATTTAACAGCCACTTGGGGAAAAAAATTCCCATATCTGTAAACAGGCTAAACTAGAACCTTTTTTCTTGACTTTTTTTCTAAATGGAGAGATAGTTTTGTACAAAGAAGAATTCATTCTTATGAACAACTGCCTGATGGCTGATGTGCAGTCATGCATTTGATGACCAACCATGAAATAACAAGACCAGAGAGAAAAGAGAGAGAGAAGCAATCAGGCTTAAATAGCCTGTGAGCTTGCCCCTGTCATGTACAGTGATCAGGTACTAAGTGCCAATCTCAAGGCACCTTGGTCTCTAACATGGAAGCCATAAAATTGTTACTTCTCACCATTCACTCTGTTACCCTGATTTCTGTAGGTCCCAGGAGGGACACCTAAATGCGCTCCAAATATTACAAAGGTGGGGAATTAGCTGAGAGCACATGTTAGCACTACGAGAGGCAGGGTAATGTAGCGAGATCTTTAACCCTATGTTTAGGGGGTCGGGCTATGACAAGAACTAGGCAAAGTTATTCAATTTAAAGATTTTATTAAACTTTACTTAATTCAGCAAACAACGACACACGCACTCACACACTCATCCAAGAACTATAGAAGTAGAAAGTGAGGAAAATTGATAGGGGTTTTAGGTGGATTTCTGGGGTAATACTCCACCTGATCTTGCAGTCTGGGAATAGAGAGAGATAGAGAGCAATGCTGGGGTTTGTAGTAGCTCAGCATGTGGAGGCTGAGGGGAGGCTCGCCAAACAGAGCGGCTGCAGTTCAGGATGCAATGCACGAGCATTCCGACAAGAAGTTCAAGCTTGGGGTTTTTATAGGGAAGATTGTACCTGGAGGCTAGCCCTCTCCCGAGGAGAACAATAGGGATTTGAATGGAGACAAAGCCTCCGAAAGGTCAAAATCAGAACTGATGAGATTTAGCCAGCGCTGCCAATTGTTAGAACAGTATGCAGATGAGAAGCGCTTAGCGTTTGTATAGAGCAAGCAGTCTGGGGCTGAGAGCCCTTGCATTTGCTTAATGGTCGGCTGTGTCTGGAGGGCACTACTGACTGTGCGACAGATAGTTGTTTACTGGCCTAGACCTAGCTTGCATAATTGAGGCCGTGCAGCCGTGCCTGCCTACACTGGCTCTCCGTGACTCTTTCAGACATGTGGAGTTCATCTTATGGAATGCCACGTGGAAATAGTAACCATAACCAATATGAAATTGTAGACCTTGGACTTGGGCCAGATAACTGCAGTAACAACTGCAAGTCCAGGTAAGCAATACTTTTTCTCCCTTGTGTACATTGTTTAGCACAGAAGAGAGGAATGTGGAGAACTCTATATATTGTTGAAGTGCTCCAGCCCTTATCAGTATAACCACTGGAAAAGGATAATGGAAACTGCTGTTTGCCAATGTCTCAAGGGCCACATAGTTCTCATACCTGGTTTATCACAACCGCTGACTTCTTTGTCTGCGTCTAATGTTGATTTACGTGCATATAATTGATCAATTTGTTGTGGTGTTGTGGCTTCGGTATTGGACTAAGATTCTACAGATGAGGATTTGAATACCCACTTACCATAGGAAACCTACTGGGTGAACTTGAGTAAATAATACTGTATCAGTCTTAGAGGAAAGGAATAGCCAATCTCCTATGAATATATCATGAGAAGATAAACATATGATAGGGTTGCCATTAGTCAAAGTTTATTTGAATTTAAATAACAACAAGGACCATTAGGAAAAAAGAAATAAATCTGTGGAATGAGTCTGAATGCTATTTGTTGTTCCCGTGTTCTGCTATCAGGCTTCCCAAAGTAATTGACTACAGCAGGAAACAAAATAATGGATCAGATCATGGGAGGGCAAAATGCAGGTCACCAGATGTTGAACTACAACTCCCATTGGGTCTAGCCAGCATAGCCAATGGTGAGAAAACATGGGGGCAGTAGGTCATCAATATCTAGAAAGCCATGCTTTGTTTATACTTGCTTAGATCACAAAAACAAAGTATAATTAATTTAAGAACTTGTTGATTACACCATGCATACAGAGTTCTATCTGCAAATCAATTTGTCAAGCGAGGAAAGGTTGAAGGTGATGAGCATATTGAGCCTGGTGAAGAGAAAACTGACAGGTGACATGATTACACTTTTTAAACATTTAAAGGGCTGCCACAGGGAGGAGGAGGCAGGCCTGTTCTCTGCTGCCCCAGAAGGTAAGACCAGATCTAATGGTTTGAAGTTATAGGAGGATGGTTTAAATTGAACTTTATAAGGTGCTAAAAATAAGAATGGTTTGGCAATGGAATTAATTACCAAGAAAAGTGGTGGGATTTCCTTCTTTGGATATATTCAAAAAGAGATTGGACAGCTATGTGCTGGGGTTGCTTTAACTGGAGATTCTGCATTGAACAAGGGCTGGGAGTTGGACTCAATGGCCTATGAGGTCTCTTCTAACACTATGATTCTATTATTCTATGATTCTGCCTAAGGCCCTTTCTGCACAACGTCGCTGTTGCGTTTTTGCCACAGGATGGCAGTGGTCAGCAGGTCGCGCTTCTGCATGACATCATTGCTGTCCCGCTGCTATTCTGTCATGGAGCGTTGTGCTTGCACAGTTTTTGCAAAATGGAAAAAATCTGTTTCGCACGTGCAATCGCGCAGCGCTCCCATCACTTCTGGCCATGCAGAAGATGCAGAAGTGCATTGGCGATGCTTCCTTCCATAGCGCAGCAATGGAAAAAGCCCAGCTGTGCTGTGGAAGGAAGATGTAGTGCCATTGCGCTCTCTTCCGCATGGACCAAGCGGGTGCAGAGGGGAACATTACTGATGCGCTCCCTTCTGGACTCAGGACTGCAGTGAGACAACGCGGAAGAGCTTTGTCGTGCGGAAATGGCCTAAGTGTTGGATTTCTGCTTGTTTCTCTTTTGGGCCACCTCTTTCATACTCTCTGCTTAGCTTGTGCATAGACCACCAAGCGAAAAGAATCTGGGAAACTGCAGGTCATGCCCTTGTTTTGTACATACGAAGTTTTTGTAACATATGAGGATCATACAGTTTCAAACAACAGAACACAACATTGTAACTCACACTTTAGACCTCCAGAAGTTGGTGGATTAGTTTTGCTGTTGGAGCTCCTTTCACCATGGTGGATAAGGCTGGTATGATCTGTGGTCAAACACCCTGTGGAGCTGCTATTTTGAAAAAGGCTGCTCTAGCTGATGGTTAGTGTTCACGGTCAGTGTTCTTCACCTTTCTAAGAATGCACAGGCAGCCATTTGACTTCTCACTGGTTCCTTGAAGAAAGATGGTGCAGATCAAGTATGTGTGTGTGTGTGTGTGTGTGTGTGTATAAAAAAAGTTGCCCAAGATCCTACATCAGAGTTGTATAATATAAATCTCCACAAGTGGAGTTATATATTAATTATTCTATGCAGCTGATGTACTGAATGGTAAAATTGTGCAACTGAATACATCCCCAAATGTGCAATCAAAGGCACATTGCATTCATGGGTACACACACACTTGCATCCACAGTGGTATTACATGCACAATTGCATTTCCACAACCTCAAATTGAATGCTCACAAAAAATATCCTACTCCTTACACGGGGCCACTAACACATGTGGAAGACTCCAACATGATTCTGGACATTGTCATAATTACCACGATAAGTCAAAGGGAAAACAAAGGGAATCTGGGCATTAACAGGCAACAAAATGATTGTCTTGTGCTTTGGAGGGGGCTCGTCCAACAGTTATTCAAAAATGTTTTATTTTCTCTTAATGTTTATAGATTTTTGTCCTACCCCAGTTCTGAAGTTTTTGCAGTCTTGATGTTTCCATGGTGATAGATTCCTTGTATGGTTAACACCATTCATCTACTTTGCTCTTCTTTGCAGAATCCTATTTTTGTTCCCCTCCTAGCCTCTGACTTCCTTTTCCTTTGGTCTCCATTTGAATGCCAAAGTGAACAAGCACCTCATTCTGATGTGGTTGGAAACAGATTACATATGATTCTTAAACACCAAAGGGTAACAAGAAATAGTGCACACCTGGAAGCCAAGGTAATAAATCCCAATAGCTTGGACAGAAGAAAAGCAGATGTTAGAGTTCTGTGGTTTTCTGTCAGCACAGAGAATATTACAGTCTACTGACTGTCTATATTATTTTTGGCTGTTTCCCTAGATATGTGATGCTGATCGAAATAGATGTTTCCAAGCAGACCGTACAATGTGTTGATAATTCTGATGCTGGTGAATTAGACTTGGTATGCCAGATACGAATACTAGTGTCTAACGATCAATTGAATTCACAGTTCTGTCCAGTAAAAATGAGTCACTCCAGAGAAGGTATTTTCAGTTACATGTTCCATAAGAGAGACAGCAAGCATTTCACTCTAAAGGTATTTTCCTAAGGCCAATAGTGGCCCAACAGGCGTCTATTCCAGGCAGAGTTTTTGGAATTGAAACAAATGTGAATAATTTAATATGAATGAAGGCTGGATATTTTCAAGCACAGCTTCAGATTTTTCTTTCCAACATAGTTACTTTAGTTTCAGACCTTTTATTAATATTTGAGTTATGTTTGTGGGTGTTTTAAAGCAGGAAATATTTATTCCCTCATTTCTAATAAAGTTTCGTTTCAATTATAACTTTTTCATTATAAGTGTAGCTTTCATAGAAGCATAGAGATGGAAGAGACCTTAAGAGCCATCTAGCCCAACCCTATGTCAGATGCTGAACTTTCAACTACATTTCTGATCTGCTGGCAAAATACTTAATATTGAATATACAATAAGATTCATTATATTACTAGGGAACATATTCAGCTGCAGCTGCTTTGGCCAGACAGCAAAATACAGCAAAATCCAAAATCCACAAAATGGAGATACTTTTATTGGCCAAGTAAAATGCACAAAATGCATCATGCAAGCTTTTGAAGTTTCACTGGTTTTTTATATCAGGCAAAGATGTTAAAAATCATATAGGGCCTCCATTTTGTCTCAAGTGTTACTTCTGTTGTCAGTTGAGATGGTCTAGAGGGATCTCAATGCAGGCAGAAGCTATTCCCCTTTTTGGCCATGTGGGGACAAAGGATAGTAAATGACAGGCTATAAAATTTCAACTACCTTAGCAACTGAAAAGTAACTTTCTCTGAGAAACAAGGTGTCCCTGTCCTGTGTAAAGCTAATTGCCCTTCCTTAGGCAGAGAACATTGAATTTCCCAAGAAGTCTCTGTACTGTTACATCTGGAAAAACTTTCAGGAGATATATAGGTAAGAAAGGGGCAGTTTGCTCCACATAGGATTTTGTTGTATTATATTACTACTCCATACAAATACTGGGAAGATGCTCTTTCCAACCCATTCAAGCGATATTTTAGGTTCCTTTCCTTGAGAGAACTAGTTGTGGTCATTTCAGGCACAGTCCTATACACACCTGCCTGGGAACAAAATCTACCAAAGTACATTGGTATTAACTTCTAAGTGGGCATGCATAATATTATAACAACTGAAATTTTGAAAGAGTTTAATGCTGGCTTTATCAGTCTGTGGTATAACTACAATATGAAAATGGCATTTTAAGTTATATATCCAGTGCTGATCAAGTGGCAAGTGAATTCACAACTAGGTTTCTGCATATGGGCGGGATATGAATTCTGACACGCACAACCTGAATTTCCCCTTAAGTCTTCAAATTCCTAGTGCTGAAGTTATCATCTAGAGATAGAAGATAGAGATTGTTTAGGCAGCTGAAGAAAAGTAGGTATGGTAGAACCTTGCAAAATCCCAACACTAACATTTGATGAACTTACTAAAGTAAACATTGTACACGAAGGCCTTTCCACAAGTGTACACTTTATAGGCAGCAGGACTGCCCTTTGGTAAGTCTACTAATGTGTGTTAAAATTCATTTTCAGTTTTAATGCATATGCTGGCACCATACAAGTATTCAATACTTTGTCAGAGAAAAGCAAATGTAGTAATCTTTGCTTTAGAAAATAACAGATTTGCAGCAATTCAAGTGGACAGTTTCTCTCCATATCTGCAGCTCATTAGGCTTGCTCTAGTAGGAAGATTTGCATGAAATGGCCTTACTTCCCAGTCATTGTTATTTAGTTAGCACAACAATTTTGCATGTTAAATATTCTGCATTTAGTACTGATTTGCTTCTTTTTTTTGACACTTTGCAACACACTTCCTAATTAAAAATGCATTAATTAGAGTTACTTTTGTCATTGCTTATGAAAACTTTTTCCTCTGAAACTTCTTTTATAGTGACCAGTGTCCAAACTTTTCCACTGGCCCCTAATTTTTGTCTCTATCCCCAAGTGAAAATTGTCTAATGAAATCTCTCTCTCACCCTCTCCCTCTCTCTCTAAATGTGTGTGTGCAGGTTTGTGTCAGAAAACTGGCAATACTACCAAGCTGCTTTGTGGGATGGTGCTAGCATGAATGTTGGTCCCCTTGAATCCATCGCAATGCCTAACTGCCATGACCTTTTCTTTTTTTTTACATGGATGCACCTAACCTTGTCTACTTTGCAAACATATATGTGCATCAGAGCCCTATTCTCTAATAAAAAATAAATAATGCTTAAGATTTAATGAGATCTTTTTAAAGACTGTTTCAGTTCAGGTTTATGCATTGGTTTGGAAACAATTAAGTGACTGAAGTGAATGGGGAATATTCAGTCCAATTCCATTTGCTCAGAAATAAATGCCACGAATAACAAATGGGTACGAATGCATTCATTGTTTGTTACTCACATTCACATCTTTTCATCACTAAGTTAGAGATTCTTTTCTAATGGTTAGAGTGGTAGCTGCTCTGATGTCAGTGGCTGCCATTTTAATTTACCCAGGATGCTCTAGATTTCTCAGCACTCCTGGATAGGGGGTGGTGGTCATTTGCACATGCCTGTAATTTGCAATGCAAATCACTCTATTTGTTACTAAACAGGATCCAGGATGAAAAAAGTCCTCTAAAACTTGGCCATTTCCGCACTACACTCTTACAGTGCTATTATTCCACTTTCAATATCCTATGGAATCCTGGGGTTTGCAGTTTAGGGAGGGGCTTCAAAAGCCCCTCCCTAAACTGCAAACCCCAGGATTCCATTGGATGTCAAAAGTGGAATAATAGCACTATAAGTGTTTAGTACGGAAATAGCCCTTGTTTCCTGTAACAGTGTAAACAATACTATCAGAGACTAAGCCTAATATTTGCATATTTCCACATTTTACTTGACTTCTTGCCCATACACCTCATGAGGTATCTTTCTCATTCTTTTCAAGTGGTGTTTTGACTATAGCAATGGATATTCTCAGAGCAAATATACCATTATCCTTTATGCTGTGCCAGGAGTGAATTCAAAGCTGTAGAGAACACAGAAGCACTCTCCTACTCTACAGCAATTGCAGTCCAAATAAGGTTCATAGGTTAAAAGCGAAGGAAAGGGCAGAATGGGATAATGGAGCAGGTAAAAGAGTATTCAAGATTAACTGCAGAAGATAGCACAGAAGGGATAAAAAAATAAAGGTCTGCAGTCAGTTTAAGTCTAGTGCCATTTTAACATACCGATGAAAATGGTCATTTCATTCTGCATGACAGTGTCCATCTAAATTCAGTGTATTAGAACATCCATGCAGTGGGGGAATGATGAGCATTGTAATGCATCTTGAGTCATCTGTTGTAGCTGAATGGTAAGAGATTTAGGGAAGATGTAAGGACTATATGCAAGGTTAAATTTGCTACAACAACATGTGGTAATGGTTGCCCATTTGGAAGGTTTAAAATGAGATAGGACAAATTCAGAGGATGAGACTTTCAGTGGCTACTAGCCATGATGAATGGATATATCTGTTTAATTATACTTATTGCTTCCCTTTTAGTACAGAGGCAGTATGTAGAGACAGTTCGAGTTGGTGGGGAGCACATATAGGAAGATGCTATCATGCTTGTGTCTTGTTTGTGGTCTGTACAAACAGGGTGCTGGAATACGAAGACCTTTGGTTTAATTCAAGATGGCTCATCTTATATTCTTACAGAGAATTTTTAGAAAAGCATATACAATAAAGTTGTTAACACAATGGCTAGGTTCAGATTTCATTAGGATATTTCCCAGAGTGGACATTGATGACAATTTTTGAGCGCAACATTCTTTGTTTTGTTTCTTAGTACTGCTGATAGCTACTATGAAGTTATTAACTTACCTCAGAGGTTCTTCTTGAATTGAATGGTAAGATGCAACCAGAGAAAACATGCAGGCAAGCTAATTTCATGGCAAAGGTGATGAGATTGTCACTATGTGGGATTGTGCTTCTTAAAAACCCTGGGTTGATTGTGTCTTGTGATGTGGTTGCTGCACAGTTAATGTACTAAGCAGGCTACAGTTCAAGGCCCTTTCTGCACCTTACCTTCTTCTGGTGCTGGGGTGTGGGGATCACACGAGCAGGCTCCGGTGAGAGGCTCTTGCATCTGGGGCCCTTCAGCTCCATACGAGCTGCCTGTTTGCACGAGAGTTTCCCAGGCTGCACTGGAGCAGGAAGCGTGACCGGTGTGGCTCCGGAGGCTCCTCACGTCAGGTAAGTGAATGTGGGGTCTGGGAGCAATGCACAATCGAGCAGCATTTTCAGCTTCTAGCCGAAAATGAAAAGGTGCGTGATCGGCGCCTGCCATCTCCTGGAGCATCACGCAGTTGTGAGTTGTGCAGATCACTTCTCACAATCACGTGACACTCCAGATATCCTTTCGCATGGAAGATGCCATGCGGAAAGGGCCCAAGACATGGTTAGTTTCCCCCATGTCAAAGAAAGCTTTCATGTCTGAATCAGTCTGAAACCTGATGCTAAGGATTGCTGAAGACAATATATGTGCACGGTATCCAAAAATGTGATTTATTGGGTCAAAGCTCTGGGACATTTTGATTAGCAGAGACAATAAGGCAACAGTCTACCCTGTTTCTTCTAAATTTAGATACAGTGCTCATAGCAGCCTCCTTCAGACAACACAATTATACTACTTTTCTACCACTTTAACTGCCATGCATATATCCTATGGAATCCTGGGATTAGTGTTTGGTGAGACACTACAGTTGTCCATGTGAAACTACTGATCCCAGGATTCCATAGGATGCAGCCATGGGAATTTGAGCACATAAGAATGCTACAGTTGTGTAGTGTGAAAGAGACCAGCAGTTGCAAACAAATGGATTTTCGCTGCAACAGCATATTTTCATGAGCTAATTTTGTTGTACTGTAAAATATTTTGGATTGCATTACTCATAAATTTACAATGAAGACAGTTAGCTTTCCAAAAGACTTGGTCCTGCAGGCTAGAATTGATTTCTTGATATGGATCAACATGGTTAACTAAAATTTTACACTCATGTCAGATGTGTTTGCAGCTACAGGGGATGCCATATGAACCTATACTTCAGAATTTAGCTCTGTATCACTGTTCAAGAAGGGAAATCCATTCCGTGTGACCAAAGAATTTTTTTAAAAAAGCGGAGGAAGGGTCTCAAGTTAAAAGCTCAGCAGTGGTAGAAATTCAAATTCGCTGTAAAGAAAGAAAACCTATTTTAGCTCTTGAATTCATGGGGTTTCAAAAAAATTAACCTTGTCATCTTGAATGTTTCCATAGAAAATAAATATTTTGGCCATTATTAAAATCATAACTCAGTTACCATGAGCCTGTTAAACTACTTAGTTTTCCAGCTTCCTTCAAAACAATAATATTTCAATGCAAATCGGAATCTGGTTTTGTAACTGATTATCTTTTCTCTATTACACAGCTGTAAGCCTGTAAGTATGTAACAAGATGCTACAGCAAGCTGGTACAAAGCAAATGTTTATTTGTACTCTTGACATGCTGAGGATCAGTTAGCAATCTATTCATGCTTAGCCACCATCTGCTTATTATATTATTGAAATGCTTAGACTGCTGTTATTATTAATACACATTTTTCAGAAAATGCATCTGAATGGAATTATGTTTTAACATGACCAAGCCAGCAAAATGAAGGTGCTTCCAGCTTAGGCTTACACATTTGGAAGGATATTGGCATTAAGTGGTGTTGGACTAGGACTTGGTTCTAGTCCCCCATCAGCCATGAAATTCCCTAGGGGATCTTAGCCTTGTACTGCTTAGGTTTAAGTTATTTGGAGGACTGCATTCTCATACACAAATCTGCCCATGTTTTGAGATCTTCTGGGGAAGTCTTTCTCTCTGTCCTGCCACTATCACAGGTACATTTGGTGGAATTGTTTCCCAAAGGTGGGGGACCTTGATGTCCTCTAGCAGTGCCAGCATCTCTTTAGAAAGATGGGGAATTATAGCTCAAAAGTGGACCTGTTAGAGGGGAGTACTTGAGGGATCTTTTCACCTCTGTATACCACTGCTAATGCAGAGACACCAGTTAGAGGTTAAAAAGAATGTTTTCACTGGGGGAATTCACATACACACACAATTAAACAGTCTCATGAACCACAAAAGGCTAGTGAAGGTAAAGGAGAGAAAGGTTAGATAGCAAGAGTTTGAGGTGAAATGGGCAATAGTTACCATTCCTGAAGCAGCTGAGGATTAGAGCAAGATGTCTCAGGCTAGGGGAATCTGAATACAATGAATAGGAATTTGACAGATCTGTATAGCTGACAAAAACAGATGTTACTAATCATTGTTCTGTTTTTTTCAATCTCACCAAAACGGCTTCCCTCTGAGCCTCTCTTTTTCTCTCCTCCATGATTGGGGCTGGGTGGCAATGGTGGATGTAATTCCTTTAAATCATTGCTGGTCCCTTCTCCCTCTGGCACTGGCTGCAACAACTCTGTCTCAGCTTGTCTTTCAGCTGATGGGGGTGTTGGCAAGATAGTTTGGTCTATCACTGGCTCTGTTTCTCGCACAATGAATGCTCATTGACCTCTGAGCTGTCATATATCACTACATGTATCCAAAATACTAGCAAAAAGCCAAGGGCTGAGCCAGGGTTAAAATGTCCTTTTTCAGCCCTGAAGGGAGTGTGTTACTTGCTGTCTGACAGAGCCAACAAAGGGGTCTGGAAGGTTCTGATTGTCTTTGCGGCAGGTGACAAAGCATTGAGGGAAGCCACAATAGCCTCCTAATGACTTGAAAGGTGAGAGAAAAAGGACAGCTTCCATGGGAAAAGGTACTAAGATGTCAACCTTTTGGTTGCTCCTTCCAGCAGCTTTGCTCGCTATTGTTCCCTGGGTTTGGGTATTAATCCCTGGACTTGGGTCTAAACAGAAGACCATGTAAAACTCATCAGGTTAGGCTCTCCATCTGGTCCTTCTGAACTTATGATCTGGCCCCACTGAGGTCCTTTGTCCTAGCTTCAAAGCTTCTAGTCAGAGTCCTTTTTCCCCCACACAGTTTTACCATAAGTATAAAATTCATATTGATTTCATGCTTACATAAACAGTATTTATAGCCAATCATACTGTATCACCGATTGCGAATGTACAGCATGGTAACAGAAACATGGGAAAGGGCCTTCTCAGTTGCTGCTTTCAGGTTCTGGGACACTCTTCCCAGAGGTGATAAATTGGCACCCTTTTTAATATTTTCCCACAAATATGTAAAACCATTTTATTCTGGATGGCCTTTGAGAACCCAATTTTTAAGGGGAAACTGGCTTTGTATAATGTGACGCTTTTATTGTTGTCAATGGTTTACATTTTAATTTTATGATGCTTTAGTTGCTTTTTAACTTCTGTACACTATGAATTTTTAATTACATTTGTTATAACTTTTATAAATCAACAGTAATAATCATCATCATCAGCCTCCATCTCTCTTTCAATCTAACCTGCCTCCCAGGATGGTTGGACAAGAGCCATGTATACTGCTTTGATCTGACTGGAGCAAATACTGAAGGTAAATGTGATAGGCAGACAGATATAAAATCTGGTGATTTGAAATTTACTTCTAAGTAATATATATAGAACTTGGAATGTTAGACAAAATTGGGATTTAGGCTTAAATTCTCTTTTATCCTGATTAGAGTGAATCTATTTGATATGTTAGATTCATCTATGTGTTAACTCACTATTCAACAATGGATTGAATGGGTCTACTGTAGTCAGCCTCTGTGTGAGTGTGTGTGTGTGTGTGTGAGAGAGAGAGGCCCTTTCCACAGGAGCCTCCCATCCTGGCATTGGGATGGAAGAGGAGTGGGATCATGGTGACACTTCTTCATGACATTGTTGCAGTCCCATCCTTCTCCTGTCACCAGGCAATGTGATTGCGGATTAAATCATTGATGGGCTTCCCGGTCAATGACATGTGATTGCACCACTATCCCAGTCTTACCTGGCCTGTGGAAGCTCTGGAAGTGCATTGGAGGTGCTTCTTGTCCCAGCACAGCCTGGGAAATTGCCCGGCTGGACTGTGGAAGGAAGAAGCCATTTTGTTCCCTTTGGGAGGGACCCAATCAACGTGGAGAGTGTTCACATCTTCACTCTCATCCTGGCAGAGGCACTGCCGGGATTGAGACTGGATGATGATGGATCCAGGTAGGATACGGAAAGGGACAGAGAGAGAGAGAGATTGAGAGAGAGAGAGAGAGAGAGAGAGACTTCCTTCAAATGCTGAACCTACACTATACAGGCACATCTCCCTTTCAAATCTTAAAATGTTACTGACATCCATTTTCTTTTGATTCAGTTTGCAACCTTTCAATCTGCAACATACTTCAGAGCTATGACCACTACCACAACACAGTAACATGGGTCATTCTTCTGCCCATTTTCCCAATAAGAACATCAGAAAAATAGGCCAGAAGAGAAAGGGGATTTGAACTTATATCTTAGGCCTTGAACCCTTTAGGCCCTGGATAGGAACTATGTTGAATCTGTATCCAAATTCTCATAAGTATACTATAGGACATAAATTTCAGGATGTTTTCCACACCCTCCTGAGTCAGGTCTGACGTAAATTTTTTACACTGTTACTTGAATCCACCTACAATGTACTGCTTCCTTGGAGGTTATCCACAGTACAGTTCACCATTCTGAGTAGCCTTGGCAGGTCTCAGGGTCCTGGTAAAGTACTGGCACTAAGGGAATTGCTCTGCTCCTCTGGGTCTCCAAAAGGGAGACAAATCTGGGAGCAAGTAGTACTGGGGGAGGTAGAAGTTTGATTTTTATATATGAAATGGCACTCATCTCTGGCCATTCTGGCTTACTATCAGCGGTCTTTGGCTCAGTTTAAAAGTTTCAGTATGCACCTGTGTAATGTCAGTGCATTGAGAAACCAGGCATGAAGAAACAGGACTGGGTGAAAAGATGGTAGGTACCATTTCTTTGTGCTATTTGGAGAAGGCAGGGAGTGGAGAACCAGCATGATGACTCATGAGCCTTTTTTTGTTTTACAAGCCTTGGCATAGGTGTCATGAGAGCTGGAAAAAACACAAATCCCCTAGAGCTGGCAGTGAGCTTTTCAAAATCCCAAGCAACAGCAGCAGGCCCAGAAAAACTCTCCATGTCTTATATGTGCTCTAGGTAAGTGCCATATAGAAGATGATCCCTGGTAGGAATGGTAAGAACTGCTTTGCTGCCCAGCTCCCAGCTCTGGGTTACCATATCATCTGGTCAGCAGAGTTACACTCACATTTTTAACTGATGTACGGGAGATGCAAGTCATCACTGATTCCATTCTTGAAGGAATAAGTGGGTAATTTTAGCAATTTTCTTCCTTCTTCAAGGAAGTCTTCCAAAACTGTGCTGTTTTCAAAGATTATTCACAGTTCAGGGCTTACTTTGTGCAAAAACTGTGTGGGCTTTTTAATGCAGAAAATTGCGGATTTTTGTTGCAAGAAACAGCATGTTTTGTTTTGTTTTTTTGCACAGAAAATAACTTTTTTTTTTAAAGAACTATTATTTTTAATGCAGAAAATGCTGGTTTCTGCACAAAAATACCAGTGGATAAATTTTGTATAGAATAAGTCCCAAACTGCAAAGATTTTCATCCATCTAACATTCTTCTTGCCAGGGTTTTCCAACACTTACAAATCATGTTTTCAACCATTTTTTTAAAAATATTTTTGAATAATCTTTCCGTTCCAACAATGTACCCAAATTGCCCTCATGTGCCTTTCCATAGACACCTGACTTCACAGACTGACTCCTAAATTTTTCCTATTGTATCACTGGGACAATATGACTATCTATGCTTCTGACAATACAAAGGACTACTCTTAGGCCATTTTTGCACGAGACTGTTATTGCGCTATGATTCCACTTTCAACATCCTATGGAATCCTGGAGTTTGCAGTTTAGGGAGGGGCCGGCCTTAGTCTAGGGCCCTTTCCAAATGGCATTTTCCATGCAAAAGGGCACCTGGAGTGTTGCGCGATTGTGAGGAGAGATCTGCATGATGCAGTCACAATCGCGCAATGCTCCGGGGCTGGCAGGTGCCGATTGTGCACCTTTTCATTTTCTACTAGAAGCTGAAAATGGTGCATGATCGTGCATTGCTCCTGGGCTCCCCGTGCACTTACCTGGCGTGCAGAGCCTCCAAAGCCATGCTGGTCACACTTCCTGCCCCAGTGCAGCCTGGGAAACTCCCAGGCTGAACTGCAGAAGGAAGAGGTGGGGCTCTCATGCAAGCAGGCAGCTCGTGCAGAGCCAAAGGACCCCGGATGCGAGAGCCTGTCGCCAGAGGCCGCTCACGCAATCCACGCACCCCAGAGCTGGAAGAAGGTAAAGTGCAGAAAGGGCCTAGGTTTTGGCTCTGATACATCAGGGTATGAGATGCTGATGACTTGGCCACACTAATTCTGCCTGTGGTGTTACAGAGAGATTGTTCCCCAAATGCATCGTTTCACCAAAGAGTCTGTGTGTGGTAGTGTGGAAAAAGTCACCTGTTTTAGAGGGTAAATGGCTCACCACATGGAGACAGGCACCATGTGCAACAATTTAATATGGCCACCCTGTGGCAGGCATGTCATGTACTCTTGTTCTCAAACAATAGCCAACGGTATGTGTAATTGTTGCTTATTGTTCTTGTTTAGTGAAGACAATTGCAATTCCAGTAAGTGGGCCCAGTTTTTTAATCTAGCCCAGAACTAGAAAGGTTTTAAAAATTCCTTCTGTGCTAGCTCTTAAAATGAATATGTCTACAGTACAGGCCTTTAACAGCACAGTCGATATGAACGAATCATATCCCAATGTGCACAGAACAACCCCTTTTCTTCTTTAATACAATGTAAAAAAGAACCCAGTCTGTTATTCCTGTAGGTGAAAGAAAGAGAAGGAAGGAGAGAGAGCTGCAAGAGACTGGCTGACTGTAGGGCACTGAGGTGGAATGCCAATTTTCACCCCCACAGCAGATGTTTATAGCTAAGATATAAACTCCTGAAAACAGGGGCTTATAATTTAAATGCAGACACAATCTTAACTAGACCAATGGGAACAGTGTTGCCATAATAACTGCCAGTCTCAGGAAAGAATTTATGGCAATGTGTCAATCTTTCTAAAAGTAAAAGGCAGGCCTGTAGCCACCAGTGCCTATGGGTAATAGAAGCAAGATGCAGATTCCTGGGGACACTGCCAACAAAATGCAGGGAACAAGGGCCATTTTAGCACATTTATTGTGTGTTAAGGATCTCCTTCTTATTCCTGTATTACCGTAACCAAAGGAGATTTTTCCCTCCATTGGCATAATGGGGAGAGAGACCAGAGGCTCTTATTTTCATAAAGAGTGAGGTTCTTTTACCCACAAATTGTCCAGGTGGGGACTTAGGATGACAAACTGCAACATTTCATGTAAAATGTGTCACAAACATGGTCACTTATTCTCACCTGAACAATTTCCCAGAAATCCACATCTGTCCAGGAATATTTAGTTTCACTTGCACTTCAAAATTTTATGTAGACTCCATAAACATTTAACTAACTTTGATTGTGGACTGACTGACACAGCAGTGGGGGACATTTCCCATGTCTTCAAGTGCATTCAGTTCTTGTCTTTGCTTATGCTCCTTTTCCATTCTTCTTTGCTGCTCCTCTTCTGTTCTGTGTGTTTCTGCTGTGGTTTAAATTTCAAACCAATTTCCTCTCCCTTTGTGGCTCCTTAAAAACAGATATGCGTTCAATGTAATCTGAAGTTTGACCATTTAGCTTTAATGTTTTCAATTTGGACTCTGTTCTTGGAACACCATCAAGGGAGGTGTTAAATATATGCTTAATTTCTAAAATGGTATGAGCTGGGGATATTTCTAGAATTTACTTTGGAAGAAACAACGGCTTCTTAATTTTAACTGTGTGCTCAGCCAGTTGGAATGAAAGACAGACCCTATACATGCTCATGGGTCCTTTCCTAAATTACCTGTAAATTACCTGTCCTTATACCATGTTGTATCAGTATTTGGCCATAAAATAGCCATTGTGTGAGAAAAGAAAGCAGAAATTAGAATTCACACACAGTTACATAGGGAAAATTTTGGCCTTGTCTTTGTAGTCCTCCCAGGTCATGGACAGAATAGAAACACAAGACAATCTAGAGAGTGTTGCAATTAGGTGGCAGTACCAGAGAGGACTACCAGGCTCAGCGATAGGTGTGTGCAATGTGGTCTGGCAGGTTATACTTCACAAGGTTCCTTATGTGGTACAATATGTCAGTTTATCCTTTCTCTTTCTCTCCCAGGTCCCTATCACAATACACTGTTATAGTGCTATTATTTCACTTTAACTACCCTGGCTACACCTTGTGGAATTCTGGGGTTTGTAGTTTGCTGAGGCACTGGACCCCTCTGGTTGTATATTCTAAATGCCGCTTCCTAAACTGCAGATCCCATCATTCCATGGGATATTGCAAAGGCAGTTAAAGTGGAATAATAATGCTATAATTGTGCAGTGTGATAAGGCCCTGAATACCTTTACTTTGCTTTTACTGTCCAAATAAATGCCCTGACTTTTCTGACATATGGCTACATACCACATTCTTTGATACCAAAGTTCATTAGTGAGTTGGTCAGAATCTTTTGACTATTTCCGGAAGAGCTGTCAATAAGAAGAATACTGTGAGCCATCACTTTTGTGGGGATTAAAGGTGCAAATCCCCCCCCAAAGTGGAAAAACGTGGATAAAAATAAAAAATCATGAACACTATTCTTTTTTTAAAACTTGAGAACATCTCTAGGAATGTTTAGGTCCTCCAGCAAGATTCTATGGTTAACTTCCAGCAGAAATAGGCCATAGAGTCATGCTGGAAGACCTAGAAGTACCTAGAGAAGTGATTCTCTAGGAATCTCTAGGTCCTCCAGCATGATTCTATGGACCATAGAATTGTGTGGGAGGATCTAGAGATGCTAGAGAGGACATATTCTTTTCATGGCAGGGGCAAATAGGGTAAGAATTTTTTAAATAAATAAATTAAATGTATAGAATAAAATAATCTGCAAATAATGAAATCTGTGAGTGCTGAACCTGTAAAAGGTGAGGCCAACCGTACTGCAAGATTGCCTTCTTTGGACTGCACAGTAATAACAGCAAAGTTAATTGAGGACAGGACATAAAACCTGTTTACATATTTATGTGTGTATGTACAAACAAAAGTGTGTGTGTGTTTCAGCAAAAATTCCCCCAAAAGATAGCATTCCTAAGTCTAATACAGTTCTCCTTAAACAATAGCATTGTACATGTGTGTGTACTCCTAGTTTGCTTTTACAGTCAGAATGGACAACCCCTGTTGTTGCAGCAAACCTAACTGCATTATACAAATGAACTTAAGGATACTTTTTCATCTGGAATACATTGTGCAGGTTGTGCTGTGTCCCACCTCTCCCCTCCCTAGAGTACTTTATGAAGCCCAGATTTTGTGCTCAAACACTTTTGTGACACTTACCGTTATCATCAAAACTGCAGATGTGATGGAAGAACAGATACTGTTTCCCCACTTTTAAGTTCAGTCTGTTCTATTTTGTTGGCATTTCTACAATGGACTGATCAAGATCCATAAGAAATCCAGTCTCAGTGGGTGGGCCTCTACCATTTATTTGATTTGGAGAAGTTCCGGCAATAGTCTGGCAGTGGAAAATACATGGAGGTAAAACAGCATGGGATCTTTGTAAGGCATTGAGAACTGGGGTGAACATTCACTATAGTGGCAGACATGTTGTTCCCACTGCGGTTGTATGTGTGGCAATTTCCAGTTAAAGTAAATATGTACCACACTGACTTATGATACAATCCAGCAAAATCTAGTTATGACTAAGTCTCATTAAAATCAAAGGGGAATTATAGGGCAAGATAAAAGTTCTCATGTGAGAACTTTTGGCTCAGAAATAAGAATGGTTAGGAAATTGCATCTCCCCACACACATACTTTGGCAGCCACCATCTGCTACCCAACCCCAGCTCCCAAGTGCCATAGATTGACTTTATGTGCTGACTTGAGCGTTATCCATGGAAAGGCAGCATAGAAATAGTAATAATAATTATAATTACAAATCTAGTGCATTCAGAGTAAAAATAGTACTTCTGTGGGTATGGGCTACCACTTTACCCTCAGAGCCCCATGGAATAAGGCGATAATAGGTTATGCCTAAGGCAAAATGTCCATATCTTTCAGTAGTTGCTTTTTAAGACTGTAACTACCATCAGCTCCCAGCCAACATGGACAGTGGCCATGTCATCTCAGGGGTCTGGGAACCAAAGTCACATCACAGTAACTGTCCCATGCTCTACAAATGGCACTTCCCATCTCAGCCTTCCTGAAAGCAGTGTCATGCAGTGATTTGAGTGTTGGACTTGGACTCTAGGACACCAGGATTTGAATCCCCATTTACCTATGGAAACCCACTGGATGAGCTTTGGCAAATCATACTCTTAGAAGAATCACTGTAAGTCAGAGTCCTTTTCCAGTCTGCTGCTCTCTAAGACTTTTAGACTAGAACCCTCATCATATCCAGCTGCCACCAGCTTGAGGAATACTGCCCTGTATTATACACGAGATTCCACATAAATGTTAATAGACAAAGAATATGTTCATAGATCATGCCTACATTGTGCTTTGTTAGATACCTGTTTATGGAATATAGACTTTGGATGGGCAACTGTGACCTTCCAGGTCTTATTGGACTGCGATGCCAATGATAAGAGATCATGGAGCTGTGATCCAACAACACCTGGAAGGCTACAGTTCCCCATCCCTTTTAGAAATTATTTGACATCCCCTTCAACACTGGAGTGGGGAGCATCACTACTGTGGCTTTCACAATATACAAATATATTTAAACAGAATTTATTCATTAATCAATCATCAATAAATCAAAGAAAACTCAGATGATTAATCAACTCACACTCTTTAATCAGTGAACTCTCCAAGTTCTAAGCAAACGTTGCCACATGTTGAAGTGGCATCAAGCCATTATTAGCTTTCTTGGAGACAAAGACATCAATGTGTGTTTAATTATGAAACATCTCCTTGGCTTCTCCATGTTTCCGATATTCATTTATTTTTACTTTAAAAATATGCCACATACCCCTTCATGTACTGAGTGTGGTTTATATGGCATCTTAAAGTGAGCTTCTAACTGTTCAACAGCAAATCTCAAAATGCTCTCAATGCAACTTAGAGCATCTAGTAATACTCTGTCTTAGATCAGTATCCATAAAGAAAACACAGTTCCAGATTGCACCTATTTATGAACAATGCCCAAATCTGGCCCAAGAGATTTGTTCTCTGAGGCAAAGGAAAAAGATGATACCTCCTCCCATTCCACCTACAGAAAATGACTACATGAACTTCAGTACTGGGTGATGGAACTGGGTTCTCCACCATACTTTGATAACAACTATGAAGCTTGGGGAGTCTGTAGGAAGCTATATACTGCGAACATCCACTCCTTCAACTCATCAGGAAGCATCACAGATGAACTAGATGGAAACATGATAGGGAACAGGATCAAAGATGGGCAGATCAACAAGATCCCTACTTTTCTTTGATTTAAAGATTTGCTGAGGAGTATGTATTGAACTTTTCTCTCTCAAGCTATCAAGGACAGAACTAGGAACCAGTGGCAGATGGAGGTTATTACAGAGTTTAGTGAGCAAGAACCTTGTCCTCAGACAATCTGCAGCTGCAGCTGTGGAGTTGGAGTTGCTTCAGAGGCTGAGAGAAGGTGGTTCCTTAAGCATCACCAAAAAAAAAGGAAAAAAAGAGGGGGGAGAACTACATAATCCAAAATTATCATGTACTGGATGACCCAAAATCCAGAAACACACTCTGAAGTTTCCAGTGGTGTTTGTTCAAGGATTAAGATGAGCAATCACAGCACACTTCCACAGAAGTTGTTGAAACTGATTAACATGAGCAGTCAACTTCTTTTATAGGTTATCAACACAAATTTAAGTAGGTAAAGCATTTGTTGGTTACAACAAATGATTGATGCCCACTGAACACATTTCCCTGCTGGTGCCTGGGTCTAACCACCTTGTCCTTGAACATTGTTAACCTGTCTGAATGCTCTCCCCAGTTATCTCTATACCATTCCCTTCTCATAACAACCTGGCACCTGGCAGTGTTCACTTTCACTTTTCTCCACAGCCCCCCATCCATCAACTACCATGTAATAGCAAGTGTTCTATAGCATGCAACCTAGCAACAATTAGCACTGTTTAACATGTGTGATGCATTCCAGCCCTCAGCAATGGTTACAAACCTTCCAAGCCTCTTGCTACGTTTGCAAAACATACACATTCAAATACACAATACACATGCCCTCAAATAATTATCTCCCCTCCCTTTCATTCTTCAGCAATATGACAGAGATGTGTTGCGACCTGTCAAAAATGAAGACAAAAGAAATGAGTTTTACCTAGCACTTACCTAGTCTAATTTACAAGCATAAAGGCAAATTTTGAAATAATTACTAGAAATATACTAGATCCCATCATAGTAAAAAAGACCATCAAAAGGTGTCTTGAGAAGAGCTGGCAAACTCCACTTTTGATTTTCTTGCTGCTCCTTTTATAGCTGCTATGAGTTGAGGTTCTAGGTTCAGCAGCAGCATTTTTTTTGGTTTGTTTGTTGCATAAAAAACAACATTTGATGGGCAGAAAATAATATTCTTTCATAGAAATATTATTTTCTGTGTGGAAAGTGCTATCTCCTATGTAGAAAAATTCTATTTTCTATGCAAATGATGCATGTATGCATTTTGTGTGTAATAGGTCCCCAATTACAGCATTTTTTTTGCATGCGAAACAGCTTTTTCTATGCAGAGGATAATATTTCTGTGTAGAAATATAATTTCCTGCGCTGAAAATGCTGATTTCTGCACAAAAAATCATGTGTGTAATTTGTACAGTATAAGCCCAAAACTGTGAAGATTTTTGCCAGCCCAGAATTCTTCTCATTAGGGTTTCTTGAGTGTCAGAAATATTTTTTTTTACAATTTTTTGGGAACATTTCCAAATATTCTTTCTATCCCTGGTAGAGAAAGCCTTCCAGTAGAGGACAGTGCTCTGGAATGCAGGACATATGGCCAAACAACTGATTTGGACCTTAATGTTGTTCCAGCCAGCCTTAAACCACTAAAATATGACACCTAAATTATCTTTTATGGCATTCATGATCACCTTTATACAGCTGAGGCAGTTTCAGTAGATTTGGCATGGGTCTGCTGCCAAAACTCTTTAACTCCAGAATTTCCTTAACATTTTCAAAAAAGCAATTTGAACAAATGTGCAGAATACCCAAGGTACCGTTGGCCATAGCTACAGTCTATATCTGCCAGCTTTACCTGCCCATAGAGAAGCAGCCAAGTAGATAAATAGACTGGATTGTACCCAATTGTAGAAGAGTTTATGTTGGCATTCCAAGGACATAAGAGGTCCCAGCCTAGTGATTCTATATATTCAGGGGCTGTAAAAGATTTTTTCCTGACATTTATTGTTTTATTGCTTGGTCCTTGGCAAAAATGGGCACTTGGATGAAACAGCACAGTCTCTCCCTTTCCCTCTCTTCTTTTAAGGCTCAAAACTTAAGCACGAAGGGAAGACATTAGGACAGCATTCTGCATGGCAACTTTTTCTTTACAATAATGAGGAACCATGGCACCCTCTGGAGCTGTTAGTTGTTTCAAGTAGCTTAAATTAAACACTTCTTAAAAAATGCTTCAGCAGAGATTTGGATAGGAGGTGCAAGAGGAAGGAGTGATAGTAAGCAGAGTTTTCTACAGTCATTTCATTAAAGGTTGATCATTTTTAATGATTTGGTATAGGGCTGCCATGCACAAGGTCCCAACCCAGCTGCATGACTCAGGGCCCAGGCATTATGCTTTTTTTGCACGCCCTTCAACATTTTACAGATGACCACTCAGACATGCATGGCCAAACTACATTAGAGTGTGGTCAAAATGGCAAGAGTTATTAATGAGGAAGAACACACAAGCTAGGAGAAGCTATAACTGTTTGTTTATTATATTTGTATTCTGCCTTTCTCCTGGAATGGGACCCAAGTTTTTCTTTGAACCTATTGTAAAGGTTGCCTATTATAAAGGGCAAGACTCTGGTCCCTCTTCTCCTTTCCTCCCTGCTGAGTCAGTTGAGTGCAAATCCTTTTGCACTTTGAAGTCTGTTTGCAGTGTATGAAGTCAGCTGAGGACAAAGGAAGAGGAGAGAGAAACTGGCACATTTTAAAAGGGACAGAAAAAGTAGGACAACAAAGAATTAATCAGGATTGTCTGTGCCGAACTGGTACAGTTGGAAGGTATACTTTTGCTTGGCTCATCATGTAACAGACAAAAGCTGGTTGAATTTGCATGGCATGAGTGTGTGAGAGACAGGTTGTCACCTATTTATTCTTTATGGAGGGGCTGGGCAACTGGAAGAGTACTCAGCCCTATTTTTATTTCCTTTAGAAAGCTGCAGCCTGTCATTATGGCCACCGTTTTAGACAACTAGAAGTTTCAACATGTCATTGTAAATCATATTTCAGGACATTTTGGATGTAGTAGTGCGTGTTGGCTCTCTGAATGGGTAACACCCTAAAACAGCATGTAACAGCCCTGCAAAAGTTTTTCTTAAAATTGTTTGTTTGCATTTTTTTTCTTTAGTTGAACACAGAGGGTGCCAGGGCATGGGAGTTTGGTGAACATGCCAAGACTTGTATTGTATTGCCCTCCATCAAGGGCTGCATGTGGACTTCAGACTGCACAATTTACACACCTGCTCTATGATAAGTTGGGGGCAGACTTCCTTTTGCTGCAAGGAAAAGAATGGTATCAAGGAGCAGTATCCTTTACAGTGGGGTATCTCTACCTTGGGCTGGCTACACTTGTGAGTACTTACCAGCAAGGAAGCTCTTAGTAGGCTGGTTAAATGTGTTTTTACAAGGGCTTTTCTGGAAGTGCTTCTGGCTGGCTGTGGCCTCATTCAAGAATTTTAAATTCTGAGATTTAAGCTGGCAGAGTCTAAGTAGATTCAGGCAAGAGTAATCTAAAGACTGGGACAAAGCAGTCTGAGTTCACATAGGACTGACTTTTATACAGAGTAAAATCAGGCCAGGGGAATGCAAAGGAAGAATCAAGCAGAAAGAGGACTCGCTGGAAAAAAGTCAAAGCAGGGACTGATGGGTTGAGAAGTAGATTGGCAAACCACACATATACATAGAAATTTAGCTAAGAAAGATCACAAAAATAGGGGCATGCAGTATAATGCATTTCATGAACTAAGACCTCTTTGAACTAGATGTGGACATCACTACTTTTCATTTCAGGAATTTTCATTTCATTAAATTTCAAGCTTCTACAACTAACATGTTGAGAAGGCTTATGGCTTGTCTGTTTTGTGCTGAGCTACTTTTCTTCTTACAAGCACTTTTAAAAATAGAGGAACATATATGTTATTCAAACATGTAGCCTGCAGTGACTATTGCCACCTAACTGAGCTGCATAGAATCATAGAAATGTAGAGTTGGAAGAGACCACACGGGCCATCCAGTCCAACCCCCTGCCATGCAGGAACACCCTCATCTGCATCTGTATGAAGGGTTAAGGAGTGATACTATGACAGGGAAGTTTGTATATGGACAAGAGGTGCCAATTATTGATCACAGCAAGAATGCAACAGGAACAAGGAGAAGACATTTGGACACTACTTGTATCTATAGCAGCCTGCTTTCTAAAGAGCTAGAGAGAGACTTCAGAGAAAAGATCCAGAAGAGGAGGTCTTCAGTTTGATTCCACCCATGGCCAAAAGTGCTTCTATCCACTTTTCTGTTTGACTTGGTTTGGTTTTCTGGACAGATTAGAAAAGGAAATAATTTACCCCCAAATATCATACATCAAAAGTTTTTATTTTGAACATGTGTAAAATTGTAAAGGAAAAATAAGTTCATGAGAGAGAACGTGCTATATAGCATACATTGCATTTCTAATGGACCAATAATTCAACCACCCTCATTTCAATTCCATTAAAAAAAATAAAATCTTAATAGGCAGCTTTTGTTAAGCATTTTGAGCTTTTGGTCACAAAGCAGCTGCTGAGCCCTGAACTTCCTGAGACTGGGAACAGCTGATCCCAATAAATAAGTAACTTCTCAGCTAACACTCCAGATACCTGACCTACTTTTGAGAAGAAAGTTTCCCAGAGGTGTCACATAACAATCGATTCCCCAAGCCATCCAAACTGTGAGATATCTCCAATATTGTTCCATTGCTTACAAACTCCTCCTTTCATGAGAACCTTTCACAGAGAGCATTTATAAGCATAAACCCATGCATCTTCCAATAAAGTATAGACAAGAATGGGTCCCGGGTGTGAAGCTCTCATATAGCTGACTTTAGTAGAGATGAGAGAATGACATATTCAGAGCAACAAAAGATGGTTATGAATATGTGTCTGAGCTGTAAACCATTCTATTGCCAAAGCTCTCCAAATCCCAAGTGGCAGTGAGATTTTAATACACTTGGATTACATTGGTACCACAGAATTTCTGTGAAGAAAAGGGGAATTTCAAGTGGTATGAAATACACCCTGACAAACCCTTTTTCATTTTTTTTCACTGCTGTATTCACTGTTTGCTCTCTATTTTGTATCATTTTTAAAAAATTAGTTTTCTTCCTTCAGCATATGTGATCTTAACCAATCAGGGATCATAGATTGTATTAGGTGTAGATGTCATGACATCACATTGCCAATCAGACTTAGCTTTGTGATAATGTAAGCAAGATGATTCAGTGGGTAGTACTGAATGTATAACAGAGAGAAGTGAACATGACTGCCATGCTGTGAAGAATTCCACCCTTGTTCATGTAAAGAGCAATTAGTTTTTTTTAATTTTCTTCAGACTGCTTCAAGCTTCGCATTTGCTGATCGTTAAATTGTTGTTTTTTTTAACTCACTCAGGAAATGTTTTCTTCTTGTTATTGTGTGTCTTCAAGTCCTTTACAACTTATGGCAACTCCAAGGCAAATCTACCATAGGAATTTCTTGGCAAGATTTATTCATAACTGGTTTGCCATTGTGTTCCTCTGAAGCTGAGATAATGTGACTTGCTCAAGGTCACCCACTGAGTTTACATGGCTGAGAAGGGATTCAAACCCTGGTCTCCCAGAGTCCTAGGCCCTTTCCGCAACTTACCTGTGTCCGGCGTGGTTGTGTGGGGATCATGCGAGCAACCTCTTCTGTGAGGCTCTTGTGCCCCCCGCTGCTTCTGCTTTGCAGGAGTTGCCTACCGGCTGGCAGGCAACATAAGAGCTCTGCTTCTTTCTTCTGCAGTGCAGCCAGGTATTTTCCCAGGCTGTGCTGGGGGAGGAAGTGTGAGGGCCACGGCCCCAGAGCTTCGCACGGAGGGTAAGTGAGAGTGGGGCCCCAAAGTGATGCATGATCATGCACCATATTCGGCTAAAAGCCAAAAATGATATAGTGCGCAATCAGCACCTGCTGGCTCTGGCAGTATCGCGCAATTGCAAGGACGTCATCTGAAACGCTCCTCGCAATCACTCGACGCTCCGGAGGCCCTTTCACATGACAAATGCCATGCAAAAAGGGCACTAGTCTAACATTCAAACCACTGCACCCTACTGGCTCATTATTTATTGCATGCACAGAATTAGTGCTTACCTTACAACATGGTTAGTGGATGGTTGTGGGTCTCCATCCCCAAATTTTAAATTTATAAAAAATGTTCTGCAATGCAGAACAATACAGAACTCTCTTTCACACTATTTGAACTCTTGTGTCATCGAATGCATGACGCAGCATCTCCTGTGCTAGATTGTGACCATTTCCACATGAGACTGTTAAAGCACTATGATTCCACTTCATAGTGCTATAACAGTCTCGTGCGGAAATGGCCTGTGTCAGACGAAGCAGTAGCATCATCCAAAGAAGGACACAGTACTTTGTCACACCAGGAGGTGCTGTTTATGACCAGGGATCCTTTGCTTCTTCTAACATTTCTGTGAAAGGAAGTGTTGGATTATGTTGGAGGACACTACAAGCCCATGTGGTAAGAAAAGTGTAGTGAGCATTGCTCTGCCACTAAACAACTTGGTTTTAGAATCCTTCTTAGCATCATGGCCAAACATTAACAGCTGTCTAATGGCATAGAAAGGGTTGTCTTGTGTTAGTAGGCCATGCTAGATAGTATTGCTTTAGCCTGTCAGTTCAGATGCTATCTCACTGGTAAACCCTGTCCCAGAGTCTACAATTTTGATATTAAAATATGATTCAATGTGCCTGAGAGGTCACCCGGATGGGCATGTAGGCAGCAACGGTCAAACGATCAAAAACCAGGTCAGGTCAGTAAAATCCCGAGTCACGTAGCCCCAGGAGACCTCAGGCTGTGCAAACCCACAGTAAACAAAGGGTCCTCAGCCCCTGAAAAGCCAACTTGAGGGGATTAGTGTGTTTGCCCCAAGTTGAGCAAAATCCTATCAGGCAAGGACCATTTACATGAAGTCACACCACAACTCAGTGCAACTGAAGATCCTGAAAATTTGGCAACACCTTGTGATCTCATCATGCAAAAGGAGTTGCCATCGTGGAGCTTCTTTTCCATTGCAACGCCCATTGTTCTCCCCAGGAAAGGATTAGCCCTCCAGGTACCTTTTCCCCTACAAATAGTCCCAGTTTTTGAGCGGTTCTTTGGATCACTCCCAGTCATCCCAGCAGACCGTTTCTCTGTCTGTTGAGTAATCCTCTCAGCCCTCTCCACGCTGAGCTCTACTTCTTCACTGGTTTTCCCGGACCAAGGACTTCAGGAAAAGGTGTGGTATTACCCCAGCTACAATCCCTTCAATATTCCCCCTATCCAGTTTCCTCTCTTTTGCTTCTTAATAGGTCTTGAGTGAGTGTGTGAGTGAGTGATTGTGTTGGTGTGTGAGACTTTCATTCAATAAAATCATTTTATTAGACATTTTCGTCTGATTTTTGACTTGGCCTGACCCTGTAAAAACTGGGGGAAAAGCCCCGGTAGGTTACTCTGCCTCTCGTATTGCTATTGCTCATGCTCTGGCTAGTTTCCATTCCCTATCATGTGGAGCACATTGAGGTGTCCCCCAAAGGACCCCAGAAATCAGGGTAACACAGAACTAGGAGTGGATGTTACCAATCCACTTGTACTGTTGTCATAGCTTTCAAAACAGGAGATGGGTCATAACTGAGCATTTCAATTACCTTTGTTTGGTTTTGCATTATATAAACTTTAAGAGTCCATCTTCCAGTGGCCAGCCCACTGAAATTGTAAACCAGCCACAGGGATCTGGACTATTGTCCTGGGTAGAATTAGTTATTTAAAGACCCAGTTCTCCCACTTGCTATGAAGGGATATTGAAATCCATCAGCTGGTGCGTTCTCTGCTGACAATTTGCTTCTTCATTTACCATCAATAAAGCTTACCTTTGAGTAGTGGTGTGTCCCAGTTTTCAGTACCAATAAAATCTTGGGAAGACCTGAACATGCAGGCACTTCCAGGTCAGAACAGGGAAAAAAGCAGACAGACAGGACCCTGTGCAGCTCTATGATGCAGGGCCTTTGCTAAAAATGTTTATAAATGGGGAGAGGGACACACCCTCTAGCCACATTGTTTAAGCATCAACATACCCCATCCCAACAATGTCTTAAATATCCCGTTGCTACTAAGTAAAAATCACTCTGAATGAACTTGAGGTGCACACTAGCTGAACTGACTTACAGACTGATTCCTCAAGGCTTACAAAACTGGTGTCTTTTTTTGTTTTGCTTTTGTTTTACTTATTTTCCTGTTGCATCCATTGATATTGTTGTTGTGCATTGTATATTTATTTGATCCCATATTGGATTGCCGTAACTTGCTTCATCTATCACTTAACGTTTTTAAAAATGAAAAAAAAAAGCTGCTTTACATATCACTTTTCTCAGTAATATGTAAAAAGAATTTGGAAGTGGATAGTCTGGTTGATAACAACAACAACAACAATTTTTTATTTGTTTTGTTACCTGTCTCTCCTCAAAGCTCAAGGTGGGGTACAACAGAGGATGTAAGACCTCCATATACCACCAACAAAGCTTAGCTTAGCAGTCTTAGTAGGGTAGAGAAAGAAGGACAGTCCAAGACAGCTAAGTTGAATTTTAAATGACTGGAATATCCTGTTGAGGTTCCTTTCAAGCTGTACCAGTAGCTCTGAGGCAGTGATTTGCATCTGTGTTCCTAGTGTGAAAGGCAACATTCAGAGGTTTTCAAATACTGTCACTTGACAACAGGTAGAAGAAAGAACAGAACGAGCTCACCAGTGAACGGATTTATCAGAATAAAATAGCAAAACACATTCCTTTCAATCTTTAAATATAATTATCTCTGTTTCCTTGCAGCTACTGGTTGACAGTTGGTTTCCTTCTGTGAGATGGGAAAGGGGCAATGAACATTCAGGCAAAGCTGATTGGCAGCTTATAACACTGTATTCCTGAAGTTTTCCACACACATGCACACATTTTGTATTAGTTCTAGACTTTTAAGCTTTTTTTTAAAGTGCAACTTTAAATATGTTCCTACCTTCTTATTTTGAGCATTTCCAGTTCTCATAACTCTGATCTTCTCCCCCTCACCTGGGTACATCAGAGACATCGTAGCCATGGGCAATAAAGCAATTAACCATTTGATGCATTGGAATATACAAACAAGCTTCAAACAGATATAGTTGCAACCAACAATTAGCAGTTAATACCTTGTAGCATTCTAATTAACTATAGCTATGCCTAAACTAGCTGCCTGAACTATTCTAACACACCTCCAGCAAATACTTTATGACAGGAGCCACACTTTCTGACAGTGGCCCAAGACAATTTGTTCTCTGAATAGAGGATAAAACAGAATTTCACCACCACCATTTCTTGTGTACAGAACCCAATGGCACTGGCAGTTGACTCCTCCACAACACCTGATGGTATCAAGGTACACAGCTTTGGAAACACAGGACAGGCTGCCCCCCAGGAGAAGGTAATGGTGTGGCTCTATAAATGATGCCCCCCTGCATTAGACACTGCGGTCTTACTGCCTAATAACAGAGCTAGTGACATTTTGGCTCATGGTTGAGATGGACTGATCAGGACTGTTCCTGCCAAATTGGGACATTGGAAGGTATTCTATATTAGTTTGCATACGGGGTCCCTTCACATGCTTATTTATGTGACCTGTGGGGGCACTAGCCCAGGCTAGCCTCCTTTTTCTGTCTAGATGGGTTGTCTAAGACCATTTCCACACTAGATTGTTATAATGCTATTATTCTACTTTCAACATCCGCTGAAATCCTGGCGCTTGCAGTTTAGGAAGGGGCCTTTGAGGGGCCATCCTATCTCCCATAGGATGTTGAAAGTGGAATAATAGCACTATAACGGTCTAGTGAGGAAATGGCCTAAATTCCTTGTTGGATAAAGTTCACTCACTTAAGCAGAAGACCTTTAAGGTATTGGAATGTACACCAGCTTCTTTCTCTCTGCCCATGGGCACAGTTTTGGAATGTAAAATTATCCCCGAAACACACCTGGTGATGTGGGCGTTTTATTTAAACATGTTTTGGGGAAAAAAAGTTATTTCTCTCCCCTTCCCCCTATTTCAATTAAAATGGCAATGAAGGCATTTCAATAGTTTCTCAACCAAAGTAGGCAGGATAAAACAACATCTGAACCTCACATAGTTGTATGATTACCTACAAAATAAATATAGGCAAAAGGATCAGTTGCACAAGCTGGCAAGCTCTTTACTTCTGACGCAGTAACATTCCTGTTATTGGTTGCCTCTGGGGTGATCACATCCAGGGGAAAATCTGTGAGGTTATTGTTATGCAGGGAAACCGATGCACTGTGTCAAATGATAAGGAATCATCTGCTTATGAAAGCTCTTTTCTGCCTTTCTTTTAACCCATATTCTCTTTGCAGTCACTAGATGGCACCGTAGAGCAACTTTGCAGCTATTTGGTAACAATGAAGCTATTCTGTAAGGATTTTAAAACTGCTGCATTTTAGTCTCCCACTGCATGGATGCCTTCAGCATAAAACGAAAATGGCTCTTATTTCCCTGTATATGCATGTGCAAATTTAGCATATCAGAACTACAGGTGAGTTCGTTCCCTATGGAATCTGAGGTACAGTTTGATGGAGAATTAGCAATTGTAGGGTAGCAAAGATGGTATAGAAATGTACGTACATACATATATACGTACAGAGAGTTATTCTGAAACGTCTTCACCATGTTCTATCCAAAGTTATATTTCCACTCAGTGCCTGAGCACTGGAAATAGAGTTTATCTGCAGCAATAGTTATAAGTACTCAGTTGGTTGGCCCATCAAGCTTAATAGGTATGGACTGTCACTTTACCTTTTGTGCCATTTTTCATTTTCCAGTCTCCAATTTAGTGCAAACTTTGAGATCTTTTTAAAAATTGGCAGAAAAGTAATATGAAATTGTTGTACACATTTCTTCTAAAACATGCAAGAAATGGTTAAAGGAGCTGGGTATTTTTAGCTGGAAGAAGTGAGTGAGTGAGGGGATATGATACAGCCAGCATTATATTTCTAAAGGACTGCCATCATATGGAAAGATGGAACCTTTTTTTCCTGCTGTTCCAGAGGGCAGGGCATGATCCAATGGAATTCAAATGCCAAGAAAAGTGTTTTCCACTTAAATCTTAGGAAGAACATCTTTCTGGTAAGAGCTGTTGGTGGAAAGTGGTAGACTGTTCTTCATGCAGGTTTTTAAATGGAGACTGAATGTTCACTTCTCAGGCTGTTTTAACTCTAGATTCCTGCATTAGTGTGTGTGTGTGTGTGTGTGTGTGTGTGTGTGTGTGTGTGTACCAGATGACCAATGGAGTAACTTCTAATTCTATGGTTCTATGCATTTTTGTATCTATATTTGCCTCATCAATGGAGTTTTCCAAGCAATTTTTCCTAATAAAATGCATTTAATGATATTTTCTCAAGTACAGTCAGCCCTCCATATTTGTGGGTTTCACTTTGTGGATTTGATTATAAGATTATTTGCTGTCACTTCTGCTGCCTCCCTATCTAATTTTTAATAGGGATTGCAAGCCTCATAAGACTGAGAAACAGTGAATGAGGCTTGTAAGTCCCTATTAAATGGTGTGGGGCAGCAGTGGAGGTGGCAGTAAGGCCCACCAGCCACCCGCTTCTGCCTTGTGAAGGAACCCTGATGCCTGAAAGGAATCCATGGCGGCAAAATATGATAAGCACACTCTTTTTGTGTGTTTAATATGGTTTAGGAGGGCCTAGAGTTATTCACGATTTTTCCACTTTCACAGGAGTCCTATGCCCCTAACCCTAGCAAATGTGGAGGAATGTCTGTATATGTATTTTTGTGTGCATGATCCTTTGGAGTATATCCATGACAGAGAGATATCAAACTGTTTATAACTGTTTATAGCTGTGCAGCAGCATAAGTACACAGAGATGCCAGGCGGAATGTTCTCAAAGACTTGCAGGTGGGGTCTGAGAAACATGCCCATTGTCTCTCCTTGAGATCTTCCAGTGGAAATAAATGCTGCACTTTTGATTATGTTGGCTGTAATAAGCTTCCCGCCTCCGCTAATTATGCATTTTGTCCAAAGTGCTGGTGGCAGTCACCGGCAAGCTCATTATTAGAAAAAATACTGGATGTTGAGTGACTCAGCATTGCTATTTCTCTTACACAAACCTAAGAAGTGTGCTCATCATGTTGTATCCAAGGTAACTTTGGAATAGTTAGCTATAGAGTTTCCCCTACATTCAGCTTGTCTTTTGAGAGCACATTTTGAATTCCTGCTTGGAGCAATTATGAAAGGAAGTGAAAAAGAATTCAGCTGAAACTACTGACATTTCTCAGAGTCAGTGAAGCCCTAAGTTCCCACTGAGACCATGTTCTTACAAAAGCAGACAATGTGGCCATTGGCAAATTGGTGCCCAGCTTCTATTATTGGAGATTTCAAGAAGGGATTCATGTGATTGAATGTATGATTTAAAATAAAAAGTTAGTGTACTTGGGAACTACCTTGTTAGAGAGATGTCTTCTCCCTGAGATGTTAGGGTTAGATGTGCAGGAATATTTTTTTTCACAGGACACAGAGCTGTGTCCTCTTAGCTGTTTAATGTTTGCAACCCACAATTAGCCCCAGGGCTAGGAAAAAGTGGGGAGATATATATATATATATATATAAAAATAATAAAAATTCTATTGTTATCCCTGACTAGAATAAATGCACTGATTTACCAATACATTGACTGACCATTCAACAGTTGATTCAATGGATCAACTGTAGCTGGGATTAACCTGCAAAATTCTGGCTAAGATTGCTTTTTCTTAAAAACCCCCAAAAAACCCACCTATTTTAGTGTTCCATACAAAAAGATGATGGCTACCAAATTGCATACTGTTCAAAAGAGACTAAGATACAGGAAGCCCCTGCCTTTTGGTGCCTTGTTATGTGATGACTCACTCTTTCCTTGCTTCCAAATTAAGGACACATTCCATTAATTCAACAGGGGTTCTACTCTTTCATCAGTTCTTCTTGTCTATGGAGGCTCACTTGGAAACGCTCGCATGTGTGCTCTGCTTGCAAAGTGAACTGAAAGGGGAAAAGGCACTAAGTCAGCTGAGAGACTTTTAAAGCAGTGCATGGGTATGTTCAGCCCCAAGTGGGCCTCTATAAATCTTTCATGCTCCCTACAGTACAGTACATGGGTTCTGCCTTTTAACCAATGCCATTTTTCTGACAATGCTCCAGTCTCTAACCTGTCAGGTAAGTAGGGGAAGCCTGTATGAAAGATTCTATAAAATAAAAATATGAAAAGTTTTTATAAAAGATTTTAATTAAGAATAAGCAATAAGAGAGGATTTGGTATCAAATGCTAGCTTCAGCCATACACATTTTCCCTTCATAGGCCCTTGTCGCACAGCATTTCTGAAGTAAATGGGAGGAGCAGTCCACAAGACACACTCACATTTGCGTGATGCTCAAGGGCCTGACACGGACTGCGTACGCATTTTTTCATTTTTGGCTCAAAGCTGCATGGTTGTGCATCGCTCCGGGGCCCTGCACACACTTACCTTGTATACAGAGCCTCGGGAGCCGGGCTGGTCACGTGTCCTCTCCTCAGTGCTGCCTGGGAGGTCCCAGGCTGCACTGCGAATGGAAGAGGCAGGGCGCTCGCACGACCAGGAAGCAGCTGCGGAGCCGAAGCAGGAGGGATGCAAGAGCATTCCTACGAAGAGTTCCTGCATGAGCCCTGCAACCCAGCACCGGGAAAAGGTAAGGTGTGAAAAGAGTCACAGTAGTTCTAACCTGCCACTCTATAAATGGAAGAACAGGATATCTGACTGCATGGGATATACCTGAGAACAACTAAGGAAGAAGAAAGATCCCCCCCCAAAAAAAAATTCTTGTGGAGATACTTTCTATAAACGGATCATCCTGTCATAGATGGCACCTCTATTTCTTGTTAGCCCTCCATGCCACATGGTACCCCATTCAGCTGAGCCTTCTGCTTTTCTCTGAACTATTTTGGAGAGAGCTGTGATGGGAAGGCGAGTGGGAGAGTTTGCTTCCTGTGGCCAAACTACACAGGCATGACTCTGGATCCAAGCTACAGTCTAGTGTTATCTTAAGCACTAAATAGAATAATAAAATCATAGAGTTGGAAGAGACCACAGGGGCCATCCAGTCCAACCCCCTGCTATGCAGGAACACACATCAAAGCATTCCCAACAGATAGCCATCCAGCCTCTGCTTAAAAACCTCCAAAGAAGGAGACTCCACCACTCTCCAAGGCAGTATATTCCCTACCAGACAGCTCTGACCATCAGGGAGCTCTTCCTGAGGTTCAAGTGGAATCTCCTTTTCTGCAGCTTGAATCCATTGCTCCTTGTCCTAGTCCCTGAAGCAGCAGAAAACAAGTTTGCTCCCTCCTTGACATGACATCTCTTCAAATATTTAAACATGGCTATCATGTCCCCTCTTAACCTTCTCTTCTGCAGACTAAACATCCCCAGCTCCCTAAACCCCTCCTCATATGGCTAATCTTTTATGCCCTTACCTTTTCTCAGTCAGAGACCATTTTGTCACCATTACTATTCTCCATGGTGCTGGAAGAGAGTTCTGTGGAGACCACATACCACCAAAAAGATAAATAGAAAGACCCAAGAGCAAATCAAATCTGAACTTTCCCTAAAAGCCAAGATGATTAAATTGAGACTGTCATACTTTGAGTATGTAATGAAAAGACAGGACTTATTAGAAAAGACAGTAGTGCTTAGCATGGTGGAAGACCAGAGGAAAAGAAGATGGCTTTACAGGTAGATAGATTCAGTCAAGGAAGTAAGAGCCCTGATTTTACAGGGCCCGAGCAGGACTGTTGATAGCAGTTTGACTTGCAGGTCTGCCATAAGGTGAAGTCAGCTTGACAGCAATTAACCACAGCAAACTATTTTCATTTAGCCATTCTGAGACAGAAAAGTCCCGAATATGTCCCATTGGAGGCATAAGGATTATCAATGTAAGAGAGAGGTCATTTCATAGTGCAAAATGCAAACGCATTAAATGCATAAATGATGCAACCAAAAGTGTATAAGATCACCTGCCTCCAGGATGTAATGAGCTGGCAAAGCAAGACAAATGATATAGATAATTATGGATGGACACCAACTTCCTGGGAAATGGCTGTTTCCTGAGCCCGAGGTCTTCTTATGGTCATATAAGAGGATTGAATAAATTCAAGGAGGATGTGGTTAAGATGGCTACATATCACCTCCAGGATCAGAGCAAAGTGTGAGATGGAGGTTGCAGTTGCACTCTACTGGCTGACCTTCTTGTGGACAACTTATTGACCACTGTTTGAACAAAATTTTGATTAGATAGGCCCTTGGTCTAGGGTCGCCAGGTCTCAGGACCTCAGCCTAAATCTCCAGTTTTCATGGGTTATGCCCTTACAGGAGATGAAGGTGCACATTCTTCAGTTTTGGTGGGATCAGTTCCAGGTATGAGGAATAGACTGGGTTGAAATCTCCAGTTAGCTAGGACAGCAGAAGTTTGCTACAATTTACAAGGGTTAACTAATTTGGTGTACCAATTTGCAAATGCACTCTGGGGGGACAGGTCTGTCTAATAACTTCCTGCTAGGGCTCAACTTCTGCTCTGCTTTGTAGCCACCTTCTGGTTGGAAGCAAGTAGGTTAAATTAAATATCCCTTATGCTATGTCCCAAAGAAAATGATAAAGAGTAATTCTTTTATTTTGCCTCGATCTGGGCACAGCCCCTTTATCTAAGATTTCTGTCTTAACTTCCAAGCAAGAAAGTACATTCTGTGTGTGATGTTTGTTTGAATGACAAGCTATGAGTGTCTGTAGTTTCTACTTAATGCATCACACTTTGGGCTTTATCAGACAAGGTAAGTAAATAAAAAACAACAACAGGATAATAATGTCATTGGCTGAGACTTATCACATGACTTCATTTCTCCTCTGTTGTTCTCCCAGTGGGAGAACATTTGAAATGTATTTCTTTTATTAACACAACAAAATCAGTTAATGACCTCCTTTGTAAAAGAAATGATTTCCAAATGGTCTCCCACTAGCAGAACAACAGAAAAGGAATGAGGTAATGTGATAAGTCCTAGCTATTATTGTGTGGTAATTCTGATTTACTTGCCTTGTCCTCTAAAGCCTTAATGTCATCACCAGAGTCTGTCCCTAGGTTTCACGTTTTGGTCCAAATGACCCTGAGATGACCCTGAACTAACAACGCTATTTTGGTCTGATTTAATGTGGTCCTTCTTGTGTTCTGGCTCTGACAGCATGGAATTTCCAGATTCATCCCGATCCTGCAACTCCATTCAGCAGTTTTCCTTTGGAACTTTACTGTAAATCTCTGTCAATTGGGGCAAAGATGACTGTCTCCCTCAGTTTCCAAACCCCACCTTTCACATGCAGCTGTCCCCTTCCAGCATGACTATTTCCTTGACAATAGAGGTGGAGAAGGATCCACAAAGGAGGCCCACTCTCAAGAACAGAGTCTGGTGATAAAAACAGAGCTGGGTGCTCTTTGGTATCTCTATCCCACCTCCCCCAGAGAGACAATAGCAGTCTTGTGAGGGACTGGCTATGGAAGGTGAGGGAGGACAGCTACCTTCACCCTGCTTGACCTAGCTTTATACCACCTTATATTGCTCCAAGATCTGTGCCCTGTTCCACATCCAATTTGATATCCCTAAGTATGATGGCTTTTAAGATCTGCTGCTATGTGTGCAGCAAGATGGAAATGTCCCTGCACAATTTTTGGAGTGCTACCATTTTTATTGTTTGAATTGTTAATAGATTATTGTCTTATATAAATGAATATTTCCAAATAAAATAAATAAAATACAAAATTCCTTTTCTTGGAAGTCTATGGTTAATAGAGTGCTTGTTGATCAGCATTTTGTGGATTTGATTTGATTATTTTATTGAACAGTCATATTGACGCAAAGAACTCAGAATGTATTATCAAAATGACAAAGGGCTACAGGTTAATTCTGGCTAATAATAATAATAATAATAATAATAATAGGCAGAATAATAGGCAGAATACAAAATGGTTTACAAGCTCCTTAGGTTTCTTAAAGGTGAAAGAAAAAGGGTATTAATCTTCTAATAGATATAGAAATTTAAAAAATGAATTTATCTTTTAATGGATTACAGACATGAGATCAAACCATGATAATTAAGTGTTTCCATCCAGTTCTACCCTGGTCACCACTAATGATATCCTCAGAACAGGTAATTTAAAATCTGACCATCGCACACACTATTTATTCAGTAATTGCTATATGACAGAAATGTGGCTAGTCTATTTAAAAAGGCACATTTAAAAAGTCTATTTAAAAAGACACATTTAAAAAGGCAATTAACTGATAAATTCCATTGCAAGAAAAGATGATGATGATGATGATGATGATATTCATTGAGCTAAGTTCAGAACAAGTGAAATTGGGAACCGTTGACTTCTGGAAGGATTTGAAATATTTAAGAATCACACAAGATCTCATATTGGAGTAAATGTATTTAGAAAACTACAATTTGTATTGTAGCTAGATGCAAATGTTCTTTGAAGATGAAATGTTTCTTAGTTATATTTACTTTAATTCCATTTACATGAGGGAACTCACATCTGTGGCTGTTTGTGGCAGCAAACAAGTTGTAGAAGGCTGGATGAAATTATTCTAGGGGGCTTCCAAGCCATTTTGTGCCTTCAAGTCATTTTGGACTTATGGTGACCCTATCATTGGATTTTCTTGGCAAGCTTTGTTCATAAGGGGTCTACCTTTGCTGAGTGTTACTTGTCCAAGCTCACACAGTGGATTTCCATGGCCAAACAGTGTCAGTCAGTTAAGCCTTTATTGCGGTCAACAAACCATGGATGGCCAAACAGTGATTAGAACTCTGGTCTCCAGAGTTGTAGTCCAATGTACAGACCCCTACACCATGCTGGCTCTTTGCAACTTAAGGAGGTAAAGAAACATTGTTTTCAGAACCCTGAAAACTGTTGCCAACTAGTGGGAATTTTATCAAGCCATTCCTTCTGGATTCTGTGTTTTCAACAGTGTATTGTCTCTGTGAAAATGCTGAGCGTGTTGCCATTTAGGAAACAGAAACTTACGTCATTTAAAATGAAAGCTAGTGTTCGCAGGCAGTCATGACCATATTCTGCCCCTTTTCTGTACTTCTGTGAAATGGTGGCACATGTCTACCTTTGATTAAGGTTTTCACAGGGCCTGAACAAATTACCTTTAGTGGCTCACTACTGTGCAAATGTGTGTCCCATAAGATTCATAGAAGCACAACAGAACAGTACTATTTTTTGGCTGCTTCCATTACTGTTTTCAGTGTTTCAAACATTGTGCTGATCTGGGGCATTGTAGGAAGACCATTTCTTTGACACTAAAGCATGGTGATCACCACTGCTACCTCCCTTCACTTCCCCTCTACCCATGGATTGGGCTTACATATTACCTGGTGCTGTGATAACTGAAGCCCCTGTCAGAGCTGCTGATGACGAGCAACAGCTGTTGGTCCCTGTGGCTCTGGCTGGAGATGAGTCCTGCAGCTCAAGAGCTCGCCCTGCTGCCATTGACCAAGTAGGCTTGGATGTCCCTCTGTCTGCTCCTTTAGGGCAACAGGGATTCAGCTGTGATCCAAAGGATGCCTGGGAGCCTGCGTCAATCAGCCCACAAACAAGGTGGAGACTCAAGAGAGCGGAGCAAAGGGAGGCTTCCTTGATTAAGTTCAAGAAATGGTGACTGACCTCACCTGTGCCTGGGCTGTATAACTGCCTGCCTGGAAGCTTTCCTTTGCTTGTGGCAAACTTTCTGCAAGCCCTCTCCTTGCCTGTTCCTTGCTTCCAGCACCTGGTTCCTGATGCCCTGGATTGATCTCTTGGCTTCTGACCCCTGGATTTTGGATTCTGACTATGGCTTTTGCTTGTCACTCAGGCTTAGGTAAATGGACTCCCTATGAGTAATTGCTTGTGTTGACTCCTCCTGGTGGGACTCTGCTATCTCTCCCTCTCCCTTCTCTGGGCTGGCTCACTGCCTGGGTCTCTGACCTTGACAGGTGCATCATGATGAAAACAAAATGGCTGCCATAAAAACTGAAGCTCAAAGAGCTCAGGTGTCCCAAAGCCTGGAGCAAGAACAGACAAGCACTAGCATTGTGGTCTCTTGTAGGTTATGGGAGCTATAGCAATGATTTAAAGATGCTGAGGAGCAGAGTTGGAATAGTACTTGAACATCCCTGGCTAATGTGCTGTAGTTTCTGTGTATCTTTATTTTCTTTTTATCCACTCACTAAACTGAATAATAAGGAGACATACTTTTAAGCTGTGGTTCAGACTTATGACCAATGGTGTATTAGAAACACAAAATGAAAATTGGAGTATTGAGAAAATTATGTACTTTATGAAACACATTTTTATAAACACACCACCTACAGGTTAAAACACAGAGGAGAGCAAATCATTTGTGTGCTTGTAGGTTTAAGTGCTTTCCAGGAACTACCAGCCTAGTCGGCTGTACTTCACTTGACAAAAGTTTCTTTGAAAAGTTTTCAGCAAGAGGACATCTTGTAGGCATTTAAAAGCTCAGTTTTCACAGAGCAAAGTTTCTGTTTCTCTTTCTGCATTGAGCTGTTTTGGATGTCACACTAAACTATGATAAATATGCCAAAGAGGTCTAAATGGGAATAGCATTTTAATTCTCTTGCTACATCTTTATAATCCAGTTCTGTCCCCCCTCTTGATAATGTCTTCTGTCCCACTCCATTGCTTTATAATACTGTTATAAAACATAGTTGGTGCTTTAGTGAGTAGTTAGGCAATCATCTTAATTAAACTAATATACTGATAATTATTGGGATGGTATCCACCTTCTATTTTATAAACAGAGAAAAAGCCATTAAGATTCCTACCAGCATAACCCCCTAAAATTAGTAACACCAAAATGTTTCATAGAAATTGGAATCCACTGTTCAATATTATTTTGCAGAAGTGTGGTTGGAATTCAATCTTCTCCAGAGGCCTTGTTTTTAGCAAGTGGGCTTAGCAATTTTGTAATCTCATTTTCAGAAACTGGAGGCCAAGGATATTTGAGATCAAGGTCAACACTTGTATAACTGCCTAGTACATTAAATGGTTTTATAGGGAGAAGAAAAATGGATTTCCCATGCAGTGGATTTGGCTTTTCCCCACTTTTCTAACTCAGTCATTTGTGACTAGTGAACACTGTCAGGGTAGAAATGAGAGGTTTCTTGGCAGTATATCTTTCATTGCAACTAAGGTTTATTTGTGACTAAGGACAATGAAAATCCTGTTGATTAATGAAATGTTTGGGGAGGGAAGACGAGTATATCACAGAAACCCCTGGGAGATAGATTGCATCCCTCTGTGCCTAGATATTTATTCAGTTTATATTCCACTGTTTTCCTTGTGGAGATCCATGGCAGTTCACAGTTATGCCAAAAAGACAATCCATTGAAAGATACAAATCCACATGTTTGATCACAGTCACCCAGCATGATGTGTTATTTAATGGCAGTAAGACATTGGACCTGAGGTCCTTTCACACTACACTTATTGTACTATAATTCCATCCTAGCTGCCATGGCAACACACTAGGACATCTTGGGATTTGAGGTTTAGGGAGGGGTACTTAGAACTCTTGGCCAGAGAGCTCTAGTGCCTCACCAAACGACAAATCCCAGGATTCCAGAGGATGCTGCCATGGCAGTTAAAGTGGAATCAAATTGCTATAAATGTGTAGTATGAAAGGGTCCTGGTCTGTCAACTATGTTCAGTGGCTCCTGAACAAACACTATGGCTTTCTGTATTCTTGCTTTAGAGTTAGGTTGGCATACTCCATGTCATTTGGGAAATTTAGGGTATCTGGGAAGGTGTAGTAAAATAAACAAACAAATATTTCCGATCTCCAATTGAGGCCATGTTGTTAAACCCCTTTCTACAGGTTGTCTTAGTTTTCAGATGCTAATGGAGGGACGGCTTGCAAACTTAATTAGGTTAGAAAAGAACACTTCCTTGTGGTGATTTTAGCTTGTAAATAAGTATTATGGTCATTTTATCTCAATACCTTAATGTGACCATGATGAGGATTTTTATGAATGCTGCTACATGCAGTGCTAATGGGGGATGTGGCAAGTGACATGTGATTCCTGCTGGCTTAATAACCAGCTGTTGCCAGGTTGGATAATGTTCGTAGGAAACAGTCACCATGTGAGATTATTGTGCTAAAATTAATGCTGTAATAATTTTAACACAGGGTTGTAGAACCTGTGACCCACCAATCTGCATGCAGCTATATAACCCTATCATTCCGCTAAGTGTCTCCTCAAAGTGACAGTTGCTGTAAAGTTCAATACTTCTACTGGGATAGCAAGTCTCATCTTTTTAAATTTTGCAATGCCATTTTACATTGGCATCTGTGGCCTTTAAACCCATCTTTGTTTTGTGATGCTTGATCCTTTTACAAAATTAAAAATGTTCAAAGAGGGATGAGTAATTTTCTGGGGTTGTTTCCATGTGTGAGCCTGTTAGCACAGTGCTTCTCTGCAATCAGTTGAAAGTGGTCTTTAAAAAGTTCCAACAGCACTTAAACCAGAGCTATTTCAGCCATGAAAATCCAGAGAGACCCACTGCCATGGAGCAGATTCTAATATATATTTTTATTGATTCTATTCATAAGTAAACCTTTTCAGCCAAGGTGCCATTTTCCCCTACAATTCTCCCTCAATTATCCTTTGTGATACCAATTTACCTCCTGTTTTTTTGAAATAAAATCCCTGTTAATTAGTTGTTTCTTGTTCAATTACTGTGTCACCCACATTTCTAAATTTCCCTTCTGCATTTTCTGGCCTGTCTGGTGAGGGCAGAGACCTCCCTTAATTAATGGCTTCCTTCTCATAGCCAGAACAGTGTCCTTTATCATGTTTAATGCCATTTTATTGGCATTAAATAAAAATAGAACTCAAGAGAATAAACAAGCAATTGTTTGGGATGAAAAGATGAAATCAGAAATTTAAGTCCCCTGCACAGAGCTGGACTAATGAAAGAAAATTTAGGAATGCCAAAACTATTACATAAGAAGCAAAAAAAAATCAATATTTTTATGAGAAGGGCAAGATGAAGTATATTAATTGAAAACAAGAGTGGAAATCATGTGGATCTCCAGGTCTTTTCCCCCCGCTGCAGTTCACATTATGCATTACAATTGATTATGCTAGGGTTGCTGGTTCTTGCAATCCAACAACATGTGGAGGGCCACATAGCCCCCCCGCCTCAATTAAAGGGAATGTAGGTTTGTGGAACTCTTGTTGGCCCCATGGGGCACACAGGCAGTGCCATTTCAACTTAAGTTTCAAATCTCATCAACAAACAAATCATAAAAAATATGGGAAGATAACACAGAAAATGCTGGAGTACAATGTTCTGATAATTAAATCATCTGGATTCTCCATTAGAACTGAGAGAGTGAATGAAGTCCTTTCCGGATTGAACAATGAAGCATTCTCATTTTCAAAAATAAACCGAATGGAAAATACAGCTATATCTAAAATGGAACAGGACCATAAATGAGCCCAGAACACTTTCTCGATAATGTCAAAAAGAACATAAAATTTTATGTTTAAAACGTGCTTTAATTTTTGTTTCTTTTTTCTTACTGGAGGGCAAGTGGTAATGATTTGCAAAGCTGTATGGGCTTTTGTAATAACAGAGTGGTTTATTGTCTCTTAAAAAATAGGAAAAGATATCCAGAGTAGGAGAACTGTTGTAAGCAGTTGAAAGATCACAGGACAAAAGTGAGCAGATTGTTGACATTATCAAAACTTGGCATCAAACTAGATGGTAAGCACAGCTCTACAGCCACTGGTGGTTTCTGCCTTCCATATCAGTGGAAAGGTGAACCTGGCCCAGGTTTTATTCAACTCAAGATGCAGAACCTGTTTGGGAAAGGCTCAGCGTCTTGGATGGCTCCAGTGAAATTTGGAATAAAATATAGAGCGAACCATCACCTCGATGATATGGGACTCACCATCTTCCACTGCTCCTTGCCAGATAAAGATGAGCAATAGATAGATGATATTGGGTAAGATGGAAAGTTCCACAACGTAGTTTATTTGCAATAGCCTAAGGATGCAATGAGGGTGGGGGCAGCATTATACATGTTAGCTTAGATCCAGCATAAACTTCCTACAGAAACAAGTATTTCTTCTGTCTCCATCTGAGCACCATTATAATAAATTTGGTGTGTCAGTGTTACAGTCTTATTCTTGTGCTCCTAGAAGTTCACTATGTTCAAAAAGACTGACTGCTAGTGTGTCAGGAGTGCAGACTCAGACTGGTTTGTAATGACACTATTTTTACAGAGTTGGTATAGGCAAAGGAAGGATGCAAATCTGTGCCTGTTTCATTCTTGCACAGAAGAGGAAACAATTCTGAAAGTTTTCTCCCCACGGGACAATGTTATCAGAGTTTCTGCAGTTTTAAACTATTTTTTTTTTGCACTATGGGCTTTCACACACAAAATTCACATACAAAAATCTTTGCTTTGGTGCAAAATAATTCTTTGTACAGAAGATAATGTATTATACACAGCAAGTTATCGCTTCAAAAGAATTCTTTGGAAGAAAAAAAACCCACTGCCAACTTGCACAAATATCTTGTGATTTTTTGACACAATTTTTTTCTTGTCAAGGACAAAAATGTGCAAATATTCTCTATATCCCTAATGTGAAATTAGCAGGCTCTCTTTATATGGAACAAAATAAAATGTAAGAAGGTGATTTTTCCTCCAGGCAAGCCATATATTATAGAATCATATTGTTGGATGGGACAGCTAAGGCCCTCTGGCCCAGCCCCTGCTGTGCAGGAAATATAAAGCTAAAAGATTCCTGAGAGAAGACCATCTGAGCTGCATGTAGAGATCTCCAATGACAGAGTCCATCTCCTTCCAATGCAGTTTATTTCACAAACAGCTCTTACCACCAGCAAGTTGTTCCTAATGTTGGGCAAAATCTCATTTCTTGCATCAATTGGTTCATGTCCAAATTTCTGAAGCAGCAGAAAATAAGCATCTTGGACCATGACTGAATCGGAAAACATGACTTGATGCAATCCCTCTTTTTGTGTATGTGAAATTGTACATGCATATATGTTGACAGAATAAATTTCTTTCCACATAATTTTGTCCACTTTAGTGTTATCTTTTGTCATTTCAAACTTCTCTCTCTAAAGTTCTGCTATTCATTAGATTGCTTAAATCCAAATGAATTTTAATGTGATGTCACTTAATCACAGGACTGAATCCAAAAGTTCTATTTTAGGTGGTTTTTTTTCTTTTTAAAGAAGAAGATGGCTTGCCTTTTTGACAAGGCGTATTTTCTCACCTGCACCAAAAGCTACAGACTTCAGTCATGTGGTGAAGAGCATTTCCAGAGAAAGGTACTATTTCTGTCAGAAGAGCATATGGGTGTTCAGGTTGGAAGATTGACTGGTTCAGTAAATGTGTGCAACATGTTAGTGGGTTTCTGAGTTATGGAGGACAGAAATATCTTTGAATGGAACTTTAGATTTATTTAGAGATGGCAAGGTCTGAATATCAGTATGTAACCTAAAGACACTGCAGACACCCCTCCCTCCCTCCCTCCCTCCCTGATGCTGCTGATATCATCTTGACACAAATTTCTGTCTTTTTATATAGTGATATTTATAAATACAGGGCTGTCTTGTGAACATCCATTTATGCAACTGGTGTAAGGGTGTAAGAGTGGATGTGATTTCTCAATCCCCTTGCACCTCCCCCATTACACCAAAAAATCTGCTCCAGAAGGCTGGGACTCTGCCCCTCAAACAGTTTTCAGACAGCTCTAGAAGTTATAACTCACCAAAAAAATGCACCATAGGTATCAGCTTCTGTTAATTAGAAAATAGTGAATAATGAAGAACCTGGTAACCACTGTCAGCCACCTATAAGAGATTTCCCAGCAGCTGTTGTATTTGCCTATTCATTTTTGCCTTTGCTTTGTAGCAAAGTTTTGGGTATTTCTTGGAGTTCTTGACTTCTGGACTGACTATGTTCAGTGGCTCCTTGTTTTACCCTGTTGGCTTTGGTTATCTAGACTACTAGTTTTGTGTAACAAATTCTGAACTGGCTGACACCTTCCCCTGTACCTCTCTTTGTTGTTGTTGTGTGCCTTTAAATCATTTCCAACTTGTGGTGACCATATGGTGAACCCATTACAGGACTTTCTGGGGCTGAGTGAGTATGATGTAACCAAGGTCACCCAGTGGGTTTCCATGGTTGAGTGGAGAACTGAACCGTGATCTCCAACACTCAAACCACCACACCACGCTGGCTCTTGTACCTCTGTTACTCTGATTTCTGGGGGTCCCAGGAAAGACACCTCAGTGTGCTCAAAATATGGGGAATTAGGAATTAGCTCACTTGTTGACAATGCAAAAGGTAGGGTAACTTAGCAGGATCTTGGAGCCCTATGTATACGGGGTCGGGCCACACCAAGAACTAGGCAAGTTGTTCGATTTAAAAGATTTTATTGTAATATCCACAATTCAGCACACACAGACACACACTCATCCAAGAACTATAGAAGCAGAAAGCGAGGAAAATTGATAGTGGTTTCTAGAGGATTTCCAGGGAGATACTCCACCTGACCCTGCAGTCCGGGAATAGAGAGATAGAGAGCGATGCTGGGGTTTGTAGTAGCTCAGAACGTGGAGGCTGAGGAGAGGCTCACCATATAGACTGGCAGCAGTTCAGGATGCAAGGCAAGAAGCTCAAACTTGGGTTTTTATAGGGAAGATTGTACCTGGAGGCTAGCCTTCTCCCGGGGAGAACAATAGGGATTTGAGTAGAGACAAAGCCTCCGAAAGGTCAAAATCAGAATTGATGAAATTTAGTCAGTATTGCCAATTGTTAGAACAGTATGCAGATGAGGAGCGCTTAGCGTTTGTATAGAGCAAGCAGTTCAGGGCTGAGAGCCCTTGCATTTGCTTAATGGTCGGTTGTGTCTGGAGGGCACTACTGACTGCATGACAAAAAGTTGTTTACTGACCTATACCTAGCTTGCATGCGGCCATGCCTGCCTACACAGGCTCTCTGTGACCCTTTCAGACGCTTGGAGTTCATCTTATGGAGTGCCATGTGGAAATATTAACCACAACCAATATGAAATTGTAGACCTTGGGCTTAGGCTAGATAATTGCAATAACACCTCCCTGTGTCTCCCATTAACTTTCTAAAAGGGTCTTGGCTTTTCTAGTAGCTGCTTCCCTATGATAGCCTGTCTCCTCTCATTTGCTTCCTATAGGCACAGGACACTTAGGGCTGGAGTGGGGGGGGGAAAGCCCAGAGAGAGTCTAAGAAAGGATGGCATTTGCCTGCCTGCTTATTTAAAGTCTCTGGATATATATTGCTTCTGCTGCTGTTGGTGATACATATATTATGTTATTCGCAGATTTTATAATTCTCTATCTTTCATATGGGATAGATGTACGTATTCATGTTCTTCATCCTGCCAGGCAAGAATGAATAATTCTTGCAGTATTCTTTCCAGTGGATGAGAACACATAGATTCCTGAACATTCCTGATCATTATTCCTACTTTATGAAATATTTGTCAAGGCAGAATAATTTTTTCCCCTACACTGAAATGGATTCTCTGTGCAGAATCGTTGTTGTTATTTTTCTGTGCACAAAGGCCAGAATCTTCTATCATGGTCTACATTACGTAACTTTATGTATGTACTATGTATGTTGTTCTTGTTGTGCGCCTTCAAGTCACTTCCAATTTATGGAGACCTTAAGGCAAAGCTATCACAGTTTTTTTTGGGGGATGGGGGCTGAGAGTATGTGATGTGCCTAAGGTCACTTGGTGGGATTCCATGGCTAAACAGGAAATTGAATCCTGGTTTCCAGGGTGATAGTTCGACACTCAAACCACTACACTATGCTGCCTTTCAGAAGGAGTGGTATCTGGTACTGACTCAGAAAGAACAATCCTGCATTGGCTCTCTTGTATGCACTTTGATAAAAAGCAGAGGTATCGAGAAACATTAGTGAATTGTGAAGGTGCGTAATGGGGCACCAGCAAGAGTGTTCCAATAAGCAACAGGCTCTTCCAATATTCATGGGCTCTTCCTAGGTGGGGTCCTGATACACGATGGGAACTGCCCAGTTCCAGTTCCCCCAGATGCAAATCTACTTACAAAGATGAAAGTCCCCAACAGGGTTTTGGCCAATTTCTGTGCAGAAATACATTTTCTGCACAGCATCTCACAGCAGACCCACCACTGCCTTTATTCTTTCCAACATGGTTTCACAAGCTTCAGGAAACCCCTTTCACAGATTAGAAATGAATTACAAACCATCTTTTCCCCCCATTCCCACATGCCTCTAGCATGTGGGAATCCTGAGAGTGTGGGGCTTGCTGAAGACAATCAAAGAAGTTCATGGTAGAGGAAACATGAGAACTGGACACCTCCTGATACTTCGTCCTGTCATTTTACCATTATACTAACAAGGTTTCATTGGTTGATTACCTCCCCATGCTAAGTGAATGGACTTTCTTTGGGACTACAGCAGGAAAAGAAAAAAAAAACGCTGTCCATGTCTGCTCTTATCTCATTAACTATCAGCAATTCCTTCATTTCATGCTATTTGTATTTTTGAAAAGCTTTGTATGTTATATGCAAAGAAGTATTTAACTTTATTTGAACCCTAACTCTGCATAAGGCAAGAGAATCCTGCTATCCTTCAGATGTCATTGGACTGCAACTGCTATCGGTCCTAACCAGCACAGCCAGTAATGAGGAATGCTGGGAATTGCAGCCCAACAACATCTGGGGGACTGAGTGGTTCACACTTCTTTATTTATAATTGGGAAGCTATTGCCACAAGGCATGGCTAATAATTTCTACAACACAGTCCTATGCATATTCACTCAGGCAACTAGAATAGTCACCAAAGACAACTACTATAATTTAGAGGCCTTTTAGTTTAGAGGAAAATCTTTCTATGAATTCATACCACAGATTTATTAAGTCTGGTGTGGCCATAAAGGATAGAACTGATAGGAGGACAGAGCAATAAAAGAAGTGTATTTCAAACAGGGTAACCTCAGGACTATTTGAGAGCTATTCATTACAAGTTTTCTTTTAAGAAAGAAGAACAGAGACCCTGAAGTTGCCCATCAGCAGTTAGTAGTTGGATAACAAACTGACCAGACATGTAGTTTTTTGGATACAGGCATGCCTGGAAGGGTAAAATGTCTTGTACTTGTCTATAAAATTATAGGAATTACTTCTAGATTGCATCTATATTTATCTTCTATTTTCTGGAAATATCTGTCTTCTTTTTTTCCTAAACTTTGTCTTATATTATGCAGGGATCAACCTAATTTAGGATCACAAACTAAACTGTGCATGTCTGCTCAGATATGGAACTTCTAAGTCAGTGGTTCTCAACCTGTGGGTCCCCAGATGTTTGTGGACTTCAGCTCCCAGAAGCCCCAGCCACTATGGTCAATGCTCAGGGCTTCTGGGAGCTGAAGTCCACAAACATCTGGGGACCCACAGGTTGAGAACCACTGTTCTAAGTAATTGGATTGCAGCCTTAATCTGTTTATCTTTTTGTTAAGTGTTCAAGTTTGTGGAGCAAAAGAAGCCTGTAGAACTAACTCTTTCTTTCTTTGGCTTGCTTTTCCTAATGTTATTTGATTGTATCTGTTGTTGTGTTTGATTTTCTTGCTCATGAACACTCCAAAAGAATCTTTCTCATTTGCCTTCTGAATACCCAACTAGGGGAGGAAAACAATTCTGTCTTTGTGTCCCACAGTAAAATTTGGCACCATGCACACAATGTGTGTTAAACACAACTCCCTGAGAAGCCAGCGATTAGTGGATATCAGTGCCCACTTGGCAGTGGAAAGCTAAGATAAAAACTGGAGACCTTTACACCAGCAATCTGAATTTTCAATAAAAAAGAAAATATTTTCCAATCCTTTTTCCCGCATTCTTAATCTGGAGCAAGTGGCAAGGCTTCAGTGAGAGCAGCTGTGCTGAAAAATCAGATCTTTATCAGTTTTGGCGCCTCTGTAGGAAAAACACAGCACAGAACTTGAAATCGAAGACAGTGAGGGAGGCAACTCAAAAGCAATATCCCTCAAGTGCACATGATGCTAAAAGTGTACAGGGCCTGCTTCTGGAAAAGTAAAGCCAGAAATGTCTGGGCTTTTAGAAACCTTCATTTTTGGAGCAATACATAACCCTAGCAATATCCAGTTCAAAAGGTCAAATCTTTCTTGTAACCAGCATCTGTTATAATGCTTTGGAGAGATGTTTCCCTACTTGAATTTGTGCCTGTCTTCATGCTTAAATTTCAAGTGATACATTAAGTAAATAGAACCACCATATGCCATTAGTCACTAATGAGATAAATCATATCAAAGTATCAGTATTTCACATCTTGTGAATTTATCTATGGCGTGTATAGAACTTCAATAATCTGACAATTGGGTGATTGACGTCTTTCCTTGAATTCATTCCTTTTGCCATTTTGTTCCTTTGCTTTTCAGGAGTGAGCTCCACTGAAACTGTGTGAATGAACTTGCATAGGATTCTGTTCCATATCAGCAATGGGGCTGGCCCTATCATTAGGAAAAAGGAGAGAATATCTTGTCTTATTTATTTTATTTATTTCATATGGGACCCAAAGTGGCTCTCAATATATGTTAACAGAATACATTTCAAACAAGATATAATACAAAGTTTAAAAACAGTTAAACCAGTGGTTCTCAAACTTTTTACCCCTTTAAATCTACATGTTGACGTTGTGTCTGCCCTGCTCAACATTGCACCCCCCGTGACCTATCCTATTTCTCTCTCCATCTCTCTCTCCCCTTCTCTCTCACAGGCCTCTTGTGCAGCACATGCCTTCCATTGAGATCTCGCACTCTCCACCTTCTCTCCTCACTTTCTGCCCCCACTACCCAAGAAACTGCCTTGTAGTCATTAAGGGACATGTCTCTGCTCTGTCAACAATGGGACTTTGGAGTTGCTGAGTGGGAAAAATAAAAAATGAAGCTGATTTTTACTACACCTGAGGTAGGAGGAAGACATAGCTTTGCATCACTCTTTTGCAGAGACTAGTCAGTCCTCAGCAGTATGTGTGCACCAGAGATGTATTTAAGTCTTTTACTCCAAGTCTCAATTCAAGTCTCAAGTCCTTGAAGATACTTTCAAGTCAAGTCTCAAGTCAGGAAGCTAACTTTATACCCCAACCAAAATTCCAGAATTATTGGATAGAGCGAAATAAATTCAGTTTTAACAATTTAAGCAGAGACAGCTCTCCACATTTGCAATTGCCATATGCAGCTTTGGAAGTGGGGAATAGGATCCTATCTTACTACCCATTACTGAAGATTCAAAAGATTTAGAAAAAGATTTAGAAAGAAGGATCCTTCTTCCTCAAGCCTGCTGCCTAACACATTTGCCATTCCCCTCTGAGAAATGCACCCTGCACTCTGGGGGCAAGTCATTTCTTTTGCTCTTAGGAAACATTTTAGAAGACTCTTCCGATATACAGCAGGGACAGGCTGCTGAGCAGACCTCAACCCTGCCTCAAGCCCATTGCCTAACCTGTTTGCTGTTTCCCTCTGAGAAATGCACACATACTTTGAGATTGTCATATGACTAGTAGGCAAAAAGAGATAGAGGTGTTGTTCAAAGTTGTGAAGTTTCTGGATGAATGCGTTATGTTACTGAACCAAGGGCATCAAATCAGTCATTAAAAATACACAAGTCTCGAGTTGAGTCAGTGCATCATTTATGGCCAAGTTGAGTCGCTGAGTTGACTTAAGTCCTACTTGAGTCTGAGTCTATTGACTTGAGTCTACATTACTGGTGTGCACATGCACAAACATGTACGGGCTTGCCCTTCTTTTTCACATTTGCTGTACTTGCAGGTTGGCTTTTCTTGTCCTGTCCTTGAACAACTCTTGCGCCCCTCCTTTGGGTCCTGCCTCAGTTGGAGAACCACTGAAATAAACAGTTATATCAAAAGCATTAATTTGCAACAATTTAGGAAGTTGTAAAGTCGAAGACCTTTAAGGCCAGAATCCACGGCCAGAACCCACAACAACCTACTAATTTAGGAAGTAGTTAAAACATAATGGTGATAAAAATAGAGTACATTCTAGTTAAAATATTTTCTACAATGGCCAAAAATCAAAGGCCTGAGTAACCTAAAAGATCTCTGCTGGCCTGTGGAAAGAGAGCAGAAGGGGCAACCTGGCCTCGAGGCAAGAGAGTTCCACAGCCTGGGAGCAGCCAAAGACGCTCTTTCCCATGTCTTCACCAAATGTGCTTGTCATAGTGGTGCGACTGAGTGAACTCCTTCCCTGAGGATCTTAAAAATGAGGCAGGTTCATATCAAGGGATACAGTCTTTCAGATTACACAAGCTGTGTAGGGCTTTATAGCAATAGCATGTGTATTTCTATACTGCTTATCAGCTAAGTGCTCTCTAAGTGGTTTATGATGTGTTAGCTAATTGCCCCCAACAAACTGGGTACTCATTTTACCAACCTGCGAAAGAATGGAAGGCTGAGTCAACCTGGAGCCCAGCAGGATCAAACTCACAAACTTGTGGCTGCAGTACCGGCACTTAACCACTGCACCACCAGGGCTCCTTAGGCCATAACCAGCCCTCTGAATGGTTGCCAGAAATGAATAGGTAGCCCCTGAAGCTATTTCAACAAAAAAGTTATATGTTTCCTGTAATTAGCCCTGGTCAGCAGTCTGCCTGTACCATTTTGGACCCACTACAGTTACTGAACTGTTTCCAAAGGCAGCCCTGTGGAGACTGCCTTAGAGTAATCCAAATGGTAATCCAATCAAGACATAGATGAGCAGCAAACTGTAACTTATTTGCTTTGCTATTAATGACATTATTCCCAAGGATGCAGATGAGCTTCCTTTCAAAAATAGCTTGCTTTGGGTATTATGTACTTTGATTTACATTTGTTCTGGGGATTTCACTGCTTGACACTTGACTTCAGGCTTGCTGATATTTTTGGAACTTATCCTTGAGAAAAGGATGATATCCAGTTACCTGGCAGCCAAGAATCTGCATCGTAGAAGAATCTGGGTAGTATCCTAGGGCATGTTCTCAAATATTAACAGTAATAGCTAGGCTCAGCAGATATAAACATATAATATATACAGGCTGACAGATCATTCAAGAACATTCCCAGGAAGATTCATACTGGGACATTGCTTATTATTATTATAATTATCTCAGAATGCCTGAAAAGAAGATCCAGTGCTTTGTGGGACAGTTTACTCAGCCCCTACATCTATGAAATAGGAATAAAAATATATCTTTATCTTACAGTGGTGCTGTAAAGCTTTTTGAGGTATGTGGATTATTTCAAACATGTTAGACAATGCTTATTTGTGTATATAAGAACTTTTACCTTGCTCTTCAAAGTACCTTATAGCAGTTTCAAATCACAGTATCAAAGAAGACAATATATTCAAGTAAAATATAGCGATACAGCAGAGGCAGAGATCAGAGATAAAATGCAGCCTTTAAATAAAACATCAGGTACTTAACAGTGAATGCACATAGCACTGAAAGGCACTGAAAGACAGTTGGAAAAAGCTCCCAAAGCTTGGGGAAATTTCTCTCTCTCTCTCTCTCTCTCTCCCCTCTGGAAATTTTCCTATATGGACTACAGCTACCGAAATATCTCTAGCTAGCATGGATGGATACTGGTTATGCTGGTTAAGGGATTATGAGATTTGTAGCAAAAAAGTAATTCGGGTATAATAAACATATGTTCAGGCTCCCATACAAAAGATGGTGGCTACCACTTCACATATCCAGTCTAAAAAAAATGTATGTAAAAATTAGAAGATTTCACATAGAACTAAAACTATACAATAAAACACTATGTCATATGATGTGCATATTTACTTTTTTTTTAGAGAGTGTAGTTTTAAACTGAATGTTTATTCATTCTCAGGGGGATATACAATGAAAATGATTTTAACAATTTAAAACCATTTAAAACAGTTAAGTAGGCCAAAACTGAAACCATCTGACAATTTTAACAGTTTAAAACAATTTAAAACAATGATTTAAGCAGGCAAAAGCAATCTGATGAGTTAGAACAAAACAGTTTGAAACCACCTGAAACAATTGAAGACAAAGGCAACCTAGCATGTGTTTGAATTTGGATTAAATTGACTGGCCCACAGCCTATGATATTGCACGTTGCTGTGCTAGAGAAGGCCGCCTTCTATGTCCTCCTACAGTGTAGTGCCCCACTGGTGGGGGACAGAGGATGCCCCCCCCAACAAATCTCTGTTTTCTGCTGGGCATATGTAAGGAAATGTGCTTCTTCAGCTATTCAGATCTCATGCCATTTAGGGCTTAAACTTTATCACAAGTGCCTTGAATTTGGGAGATAAAACGAGCAACTTCTGTAAGCTGTCCATGTTTCATGAGGCAGCGTATTTCACTATATTGGTACAGACACGGGGGAAAAAATCCAAGCACTTTCTTTGCTTCTGTTGAGTAAATATTTACTTCCATTAGGGCAATCAAACATCTCATGTTCAGTTGTTTTATAGAATTGTAGTGACAGAAAAGGAAAAGATGCCATAAAACTGCTTTGCCACATGATTGCTTCTCTACTTGTTATCAGTTGCTTCATTTGATTTCTTTCTGGATAAAGGCATGCGCTTCTTTTAGTTTTGCCTCTAGGAGTATAGCAGTCTAACATTTAAATTCCATCTTTGTTTGAAATATCAACATGATTAACACTTGTTGAAGAATATTTACCCAGGCTGTCGTTCAATAATTTATTGTTAAGTAACTGAAGATGCTTTGCGTTTTCCTGCAGTTTGTGCAAACAAATATTCTTGATCTCAATTCCACTTTTTCCTAATTCTTTTCCTTTCCGAGAGCCAAGAATAAGTGAATAATTGCATGAGTATTCATGCATAGCTCAGCAGTAAGATCAGCCATGGGAGGCAAAGAAATATCCGTAAACGCACACCATTTTCAGCTGTCAGTTGGCCACCGGTTCAAAGACAACTGAGAATATGGAATGTATGGTGTCACCTAAGGGTAAAATTTAGCTGTCTTGGTATAAATAGATATAAATAGAGAGTGAGAAGAAGAAGAGAACCAGCACCACCATGTAGACATCTGACCCTGCTATTGAGCTTCATAAACTTGGGCTCACTTCTCTGAACATTGAGAAATTCCAAGGATTTCATGATTATCCAAGTTTGATTCTCCTTTAAATAAGATCACTAAAATTCTTGGCATTGGGTAATATTGGTCTTTATTTACATGCAGAAAGGTTGATCCTAGCTGTTTGCCCAACTTAGACTCTTTAATGGCAAGTCAAGGGAGACAGCTAGCAGCCCAAAGAGCTGGTAGCTATTCAGACTGTCAGGGCCCAGAGTTTTCAGACTGTCAGGGTTCACACTACACAATTATAGGACTATGATTCCAGTTTAATGGCCATGGCTACATCATACAGAATCCTGTTTTTTTTAATTTGGTGAGGCAGTAGAGCTTTCTGGCTGAGGATTCTAAATACCCCTTCTTAAACTGCAAATCCCAGGATGCTATGGAATGGAACAACAGCAATTAAACTGGAATCATGGTGCTATAATTGTGTAGTATTAAAGGGCTCTCAGATCCAGCTGTCTGTATCTGTCCATCTCCACTGCCAACCTAACAGTCTTCACACACACAGAGGGAATCCACACAGGGATATATACTTGCCCTGGTTGCAAATGCTTACTAAATCAAAAAGTACCACACTGATTCCTATTCAGGCATTGTAGCTATTCACATTACATCTTGGAAGAATTCCCTTTGTGCTTATGATATATGGTCTGTAATCTTTTCACACTCTCTTTAGTTTTTCCCTCCAATTTTCTCAAAGTAGGAGAGGTAAGGGCCAACTATGAAAGAACTAGGTAAAATCCTGAAGTGCAAAGATGTATATACTAAATAGTAAAGACAAGAGTGCACATGCCATCATATGGACAATGAAGAAAGCTGATAGTAAGAAGAAAATGAACTCATTTGAATTGTAGTAATGAAAAAGAGTTCTAAAGTTACCATAGCTAAAAAGACAAATGAATAGCTCCTCAAAGAAATCAAAGAAATCAAGCTTGAACTCCCCCTAGAAGTCAAAATGAGAAAACTGAAACTGTCATACTTTGGGCAGATCATGAAAAGACATGACTCACTAGAAAAGACAATAATGCTTGGTAATAGCAAGAGGCAGTGGAAAAAAAGGAAGGCCACATTACAAATGGAAAGAGTCAACCAAGGAAGCCATGGTCTTGAGTCTGCAAGATGATGATAGGGTGACTCAGAGGACTCACCATAGTCCAAGTCAACTTGACAGCAGTTAACAATCATTTTTCTCATAATACTAAAAGAAAAGAGAGGACAAGTGTATAAGTTTGTGTTACCCTGTTTCCTGGAGGTCCCGGGAGGGACACCTAAATGCGCTCTCAATTATGCAAGTTGGGCAAATTAGCCAAGAGCACAAGCTAGCAATACGAGAGGCAGGGCAATGCAGCAAGATCTTTTACCCAGCGTCTATGGCAGTGGTTCTCAACCTGTGGGTCCCCAGATGTTTTTGGACTTCAGCTCCCAGAAGCCCTGAGCATTGACCATAGTGGCTGGGACTTCTGGGAGCTGAAGTCCACAAACATCTAGGGTCCCACAGGTTGAGAACCACTGGTCTATGGGGTCAGGTCAAGTCAAGGAGCAAACAGAATTGAAATAATAATTGTGGTTTTTATTAAAATAAAATCAAACAGTGTAAGTAACACACTCATGCAGAGAACTAAAGAAATAAAGGTTGGAGTGGGATAGAGGGGTTTTTAGAGGAGTTGTTGGTTTGGGTAATGCTACACTTGTCTGAAGCCCGGGTAGTCTGCAGCAGAAGTTCGGAGATATGGAGTCTCAGTACATGAGACTGAGGGGAAGGCTCGCCAAGCAAAGTGGCAGCAAGGCTGGCTGGAAGTTGGGAGCAATCCAAGGAAGCTCACAAAGTCAGGGGTCTTTATAGGGGAAAATGTAGCCACAGGCTGGTCCGTACTTGGGGAAAACAATGAGTTTTGGGCTGGAGACAAAGCCCCCGAAAGGTCAGAATTTAGCGTGATTGAGTTATGTCCGAATTGACAATAGAGTAGACAGTATGCAAACGTGGAGTGCTTGACAGATAAGGATTCTTCTAATCAAGCTGCCTGCTTCGGGCAGGGAGTTCTTTGTATGTGACTGTCATACTGGAATGGGAATTCCAGCGTCAGTACAGTGGGAGACTGTGCAGTGGATTACCAATCCCTGTGTTTAAGGACCTTCCTTCCCTCTCACCTCCCCCCTTCTGAGTGAGAGAAGTCCTATCTAGCGTGTGTCAAAGACTGGCGTGGGAATGGAGAGAAACAGAGGTTTTACAGAAAGTATTTATTCAAGGCATGCAAATAAACAAGACAATATTACACTTGAGAGGCTCCCCCCTCCCAGGCACACTTAAGTTACAAGTAGTTACAAAAACAGATATAAAAGCACAGATACATTCTTAAGATCAGCCAGCTCCAAAATAATAAAAAGCCCTAACGCGGCTAACTACTTTATTCTAGTACTCACAGATGTTCCTAGGCTTAGATGTTCTAAAAGAGATGAGAGGGGGGGCCAGGAGACGAGGCATGGGGCCTCCAGTCTACGACTGGCCCAGATCCCATCCCTAGGATGTTCCTTTGTTCTCGGTTGTCTCTTTGTTCTTCTCTCAGCCACATGGCCTCCCAGAAGTTTTATAAGTTCTCCATTGAAGCATCTCGAAGCATCTCCAAGATGCCCACCTCTTTCCTTTGTGGTTGGTCAGTTCTCACCCTGTGACCTGGGATGTTGACACACACTAAAATGTAATCTAATCCCAACACCTTATTAACCCTTGGTGTGCCTGGAGAGGGAAGTATCTCCCTTTGCTAAACCTAGATAATGGGAAGCCCCATTATCACAGTGGCGTGCATACGTAATGAGGGTACTTGCCTTGAGGTCTCCTGAAGCAGCAGTTTGGCTATTTCTGGCCAGCCTGTATTTGTTTGGAATATTATAGCGATTAGCAACTGAGCCTGTTTGCGTGCTTGTCCAGGGGCCTCGCAAGCACGTAGAGAACAGAGGGGTATAGTAGGCCACATTATTGATATCAAAACTATATCTAATGTCACCTCAAGTGCGGCTTAGGAATTGCAGTAACATTCGACCACCAAAACAAAAATCACACAAAAAAAGTTAAGGCTGCTGGAAAAAGAAAAAGTTCCCAGATACATTTTGGAAGAAATTTTCAAGTGGTCTCTAGAAAGTTTAAAACGTTTTTGTTTACTTACACAAGACTTACCTGTTTGTTTTATTTCACATGTGCATTTAGTCAATTTTGGTTTGCTAAAACGAATTGAACTGCTCTTCTTTTTTATGGTGTAGGATCCAATCCCTTTCTTTTCTGTTATTTCTGCCTCTGATACCAAACTTTCTGTTAAAGTAAAGTCCAGGTACACATCTAATTTGTTAACTGAGGTATACCTATAGGTAACAGGATGCCTGCCAATGCATTTTCAAGTATCTCATCTTAACTACTTTCCATTTTATTGTGCTACAGCCTACCCCAGGTAAAAATTTCTGACCACAGACCTGCTTCCAGGTGGACATATAATGAGCAGTGATATCATGAATTAATCCTTTTTATCATCCTAATTAATAACAATAGATTACTTTTTAAGTGCTGTAAAGAATTATGGAATGAATTACTTTTCAAAAGTAAACTTATCAAGCTCTGGCTGGGACTAACCAGAGCATACATCAACATATTTACATGGGCTAAATGATTGGCCTCTGAACTGAGTGGCCCTTAACAGCAGCAATTTTCTAGTATGTTGAAAATTAAGTGATATTGAAAACACTTATAATGCACCAGGTTAAACTGAAAGGGTTTTACGTTAATTAACCTGTCAGTCTCCAAGTTGCTTTCATGATCAGATCCTTGAAATTAATCATTTTATTGACTGAAATTTTTTCCCCTACTGCTGTAATTGTTGTGTACATGCTGGTGCTCTATGTTGTTTTAGCAATTGTCATTGATTTTATGTTACTGGCAATAAATTATACAGATAACAAAATATTGCAGCATGGAAAAAAGTGACATCTCTAGTTAGGGTTTCACCCTGCTGTGCTCTCTTTCAGGATACCTCAGTCTATTCTGTTCCATTTCATTCGCCTGTGTCAGTTTTCTGTTCTTCCTCTCCCTCCCGCAATAAGACATCTCTATGCTGCTTTGTCCTCCAGTTTGTTGTTGTGTGTCTTCAAGTAGTTTCCAACTTCTGGAAATCCTAATGCAAACCTATCGTGGGGTTTTCTGGGCAAGATTTGGTCTCCAGAGTCTGAGTCCAACACTCCATTTCCACACTACCCTGTTATAGTGCTATTATTCCACTTTCAACATCCTGTAGAATTCTGAGGTTTGTAGTTTACTGAGGCCAAAGAGTTCTCTGGCTGAGGATTCTAAAGGCCCCTCCCTAAACAGCAATCCCCAGAATTCCATAAGATGTTGAAAGTGGAATAACAGCACTCTTACAGTGTAGAGAGGAAATGGCCTCAGACCACAACACCACATTTGTAATATTTTATCCATGGGAGCCAGTTTGGTGTAGTGGTGTTGAAAGAAATTTCAACTGCCACTCCAGTTGTCTTTTGTAGTTAAACTAGAGAAGGGACCTTTGCCTCGGGCAGCAAACTATCTTGAGCTGACCCTGTAATATATTACCAAAAGAGAACAGAAAAGAAATTCAGATCTGCATTAAATGCATGAATTCTAATTTATCTGTAGAACTGAAAATTTAGAAATAGCTTTATTGATGTTTGCCATCAAGCTGACTTTGACTTATGACAATTCATTTATAGAGAGAATCAGCATGAGGTAGTCGTCTGAACATTGGACTACAACTCTGGAGACCGGGGTTTAAATCACCACTCAGCCATGGAGATCCACTGGGTGACCTTGGGCAAATCCCACTCTCTCAGCAACAGAGGAAGGCAAAGACATACCCTCTCTGAGCACAAAAATTGCCAAGAAAACCATGGGATAGATTAGTTTTAAGGATTGACATAAGTTAGAAATGATTTGAAGGCACACCACAAAAATTTTATTCATGCTTCTATGAGTACACACTTTGGAGGTGTCTCTAAATTTGGTGTGTGGTCGGTCCTCTTGCTCACATAAAGATCAATATTTGGGGAATAAATTCACTATATAGGGTTGGATTTATATAAACAATTGTATATACAATTTTGTTCTTAATTTGCCTGTGGGGAATAATGTTAAAGGGCCTATTAATATTTGAAAGACAGCACTTAAAAAGAGTGTGTGTGTTTATATGGGCTAGATTCCTGGATTTTTAATATTTCAAATAGTTATAGGTGGAAACCACATATGGAGCTGCAGAATGAAAAATACCCCCTTCCTCAACTGTCTGCAATGTATACATTTCAAAAGCACTCTCCTTGTTGTGTGTCCCTGACTCTGTTTTTAAAAAGTGTTATCAAACCACTAAAGAGGACATTCTTAGGGCCAAATAATGCGCTGGTAAAAAGATCTGCAAAGAATGGGGATAATCAGTGTCTCTTAATGTGATTTTCTTGTGAGAGAGGTTAAGCTTCCTCATGTACCCTGGAGCATAAAGGTCCAAGTAAATATGCAGATAAGCTTACTGGTCCCCATGCCTTTGAATGGTTTCCTTGGAAAATAAATCAGGATGTAACAAGAGGAGAAGATCCTGCTAATCCTCATGTACAACCTGTTTTGATGCTTATTTCTCATACATTTATTTGTATGGGGGTGGGGAGCATAGAAGCAAAAATAGAGATAATTTTCTATACTCAGTGACAGGCCATTAGGAGATACTGCTGAGAACTGGTATATAAGGTGCCTGTGCACATTTGTTTTTCTTTTACTTGCTGTTGAGTCTATATTAATGAAGGTACAGCATGAGGCAAATGCTCTGTTGTCCACACAACAGCAGCTTATCTGAGAATGTATCACAGCCATGAAGTTGGCCCTCGACCAAAAGGTGCACTGTTGTAGAAATATCTTCAGTACCTCCTCCTGTTTGATAAGAATGAAATGAGTACATTTTTCAATTGCTCAACATAATAAAGCTGTGAAGAGATCATTCTAAGGAATTAGAGAAAAGTATAGCTCTAAGAAAGTTTGGAGGGTACCATGAGAGTCTAGAAAAGTCCAGAACATTACAGGGCCATTTCCACACTACACTGCTATAGTACTACTATTCCAGTTTCAACATCCTGTGGAATTCTGGTGTTGGTAGTTTAATGAGGCCACAGAGCTCTCTGGCTGAGAATTCTAAATGCCCTTCTCTCAAATGCAAACCCCAGGATTCCATAGGCTGCTGAAAATGGAATAATAGCATTATAACAGTATAGTGCAGAAATGGCCCAGGTGTAAAAGATTTGCTTGTTTTTGTATTTCTGAGTTGGAGTGCTTCTAGTAATTTCTAGTAGGTTTTGCTTCCAGCAGCTTTTGGAAACAAATAATGAATAGTCTACCAACTTTCAAGGTAATCTGTGAGAGACTTTCTGTCTTGCTGAAAATTGAAAACATGCTGGGTTCTGAAATCCACCCTACATCTCATAGGCTTTGAAGGTGTGTGTGTGTTTTAAGCCACTGCTGCTGTGTTCTGTTAGATTCATACTTCATATGCTTTGTAATGAATGCCACAGTATTTATTTATTATCAAATTGTTCTTAAGGAAATGTCTTCAAGTAGTGTTTTAATTCAATTGGTGGTTTAATGCTTTTTTAAACTTTTGTACTTCGTATTGTTTTAGCTGTTTGTTGTAAGCTGCTTTGAGTCCCCATTTGGAAGAAAGGCAGGATATAAATTAAATAAAGTACTAAATACAATCTTGCCTATGTCAGGGTCAGCTCAGCATAAATGTCTGAACAAATGGAATACTGGTCACCAATAGTTTGGATAACAAAACACTCTGAAAAAAGCCAGATAAATTTCTACTTCTTCTTCAGTAGCCAGTATCAGAGTCATGGAAATTTTACAGTCTTCTCATTCTTTTTACAGGTGAGAGCCTGAAATAACAGCTAACATATGTCCATAATTTACATAGAGAAAAATATAAATGCTTAAAACAACTCTAGTTCAAAACTCATCAAAACATCCTTTTAGAATTCCTCATAACTGCCTCATGCTTTCAACTGCTACAGCCTTTTGCTGGACCAAAAAGCTTCTTTTTGTGTAGTTAGCTTCCTCTTGCAGCCACAACAAATTGAATGTCATCAATAACAATGTACAATGAGGTTTTAAAATATCTCAAGTCAAGGCTAAATTTGCATATATTAAAAAATAACAGGTGGAATCTTCTTCTGAAGTTACAAATGTGTAGTCTGGAGTTATGTACTTGTAACTGTTACATATACACAGTCTCTACATAACCCCTAGTTTAGAGACTACCTAAGGACCAGAAAAGTTTCCTAGTCTCCAAGTGTCAGGCAGGAGCCACTGTAATCAATGAGGGTCTGTTCCCCTGTTGATTGGGAAGCAGCTGGCTGACATCCCCCTCCCACACTGTGAACAATCTCTGGCATGAGAGAGAATTGTAACAGGGACCCTTTCCCTGCCTGTTGACTCAGAGATTGCTCATAGGAGAAGGCACAAATGGCAGTCAGTTGCTTTCCAAGTGATAAGAAACAGATCCCCATAGATCACCGCGGCTGCTGCCCATGAGGTGAAGATTGGAAGAGTCAAAGCAGGATTTGCTGCATAGCACCACACCTACAGTGCTCACACATACGTAAATCCCATACAGGACTCCAGCCTGTGAGTTCATTGGATACATTATGCTAGTCCCCAGTGGACTAAAGGAAGATTGGATAAGCACGTTTTAGCCTATATTTAACCTGATTCTGCCTGTGGTATAATCTTTGTCATTGTTTTATATAAGTGTTTTGTCAATATCTGCCTTGCATGAAGTTGTTTTTGCTTATTGTTTCAAATTCTACATGTTGACTCTTTGCTATTACCATTCAGAATCTGAATATGATATTCTGTGAATGTATTCACTTTGTTTTTGTTGTTTACTGTAGGTATACATGGTCTTTAAATCCCTGATGCTAATAGAAAAAAAATGTACAGAGCAAGAAGAGGAAACATGTCTTTTTGAGTTATTATTATTTGCTAGATCTACTCTAATCAGGGCTAAAATAATTTAGGATATTTGTATCCTACCTTATTCAAGTCTGGGAGTCAAAGCAGCTTACAAAAATTGAAACAAATGAAGCTAAAAACATTTACATGAAACAACAGTTAAAAATATAATTAAACTAGCAATAAAACTGAAAGCCATTAAAACCATAACCAGTAAAAAGAAAGAAAAAATATAATATATACAATAGAATACATGAATGTTTCTTCCCCAGAGTAGAACCGATTAACCTGGTTAACAGCCTGGCTGCAGCTCTTTGGACCAGCAGAAATTTCCAAGCACTTTTTAAAGGCAGCCTCATGTAAAACATGTTACAGTAATGAAAATGGATGTAACTAAGGCATATGTCATCATCGCCAGAGCCAACATCTCAAGGAATGAGTGCAGCCAGCATGCAGTTCTTTAATGGGAGGATGCAGTCCTGCCCAGTACTGAAACCTGACCTTCCAGTCTGAAAGGCATACATAAGACTGCATTGCACAGTTGTTGTTGTTTTTTGTTAACACATATCGCAGTCAATATTGCTGTTGCGTTCTTTACTTTTCTCACTCTACTCCTTAAAAAAAAAAGTAACCAACTTCACACAATGTCACAAATATCAAAGAAAAAAGTGAGCAAAGTACAAGGCCTAAATCTAGGTGTTGGTCTAAACCTGAAGGGACCCACTGCACTGTGAAAACAGAGGTAACTATTCACTCATTAATTCCTGCGACTCAAACAGCCTATTCTTGTTGGGGCTGATAATTGGGATAGGCTGGGCCAGGCAATTTTTGGCAAGTCTGAGAGTTAATTTTCTACCCCTAGGACTCTCTAGGGCAGTGGTTCTCAACCTGTGGGTTCCCAGATGTTTGTGAACTTCAGCTCCCAGAAGCCCCAGCCACTATGGTCAATGCTCAGGGCTTCTGGGAGATGAAGTCCACGAACATCTGGGGACCCACAGGTTGAGAACCACTGCTCTAGGGGTTTTTACAGACTGCCAAAACTGTTGAAAAACATGATTTCGAAAATCTGATTTTTTTTAAAAAAATATTAAACAGGACAGAGGAATATCCAGGTTCTTTAAAAGGTGAATTGCCACTGTCAGAGGTGTCTAGAAGGGGAAATTGCCTTTTCTTTTTGGTCCAAAAAAGGGTGATTTATGGGAGTCTATAAAGGAATCAAAGAGTGAATGTGGCCCTGGGGATCACTTTGCCTTGCTTGATTTAAGTCATATTCTTTCTGAGGCAAAAGCTGTGCAGGTTTATTCCTTATCAGCTGAAATTTTAATTGTTACAGTTTCCATGTCATTTATAGTTTTTTAAAAATGATATTCTACAGGCACTGAATTTGTATCAGATGGTATAAGGATGGAAAGAATCTTCAAAAATATTTTTAAAATGTCCCTCTCCCTACCACCAAATTGTTTTTCATGGATCAGGAAACCCTGAAGAGAAACTGTGTTCTTCATGGCTTATTCTGTGCAAAATTGCACAAAATTTTGTTTTGTTCAAAAAATGCTTTTTTTGGGGACAAAAAAAACACATGTGAATTTTGCAGAAAATAAGTTCTCAGCTACCCCCCCCTTTTTTGCATTAAAATAATATTTCTGTGCAGAAAAGGCTGTTTTTTGAGGAAAAAAGTACCACGTATGGATTTTGGACTGTAATTGTCAATAGTCATCAAAGACTGCATGATTTTTGAAAAGTGTCTAACATGAGGGAAAACTGCAAAAATGCTCATTGCTTCCTTTGAGAATGAAGTCAGTGAAGAATTACACTCTGATAGGTGACTTAATGTATATTTATAATTTAAAAACAATGTATTCTTTGTCAAAATTATTCTGCGAAAGTCTGATATTCAAGTGCATTTAATCATTTGGTCTAATTCAACAACATTTCCAAGTTCCAACTTATTTACTGTGCACCCCCTACAGGTATTTCATAATAAAATTAAATTACATCATTGCCCAAAACTTTGTTACTTTGTTCTCATTCAGTTTGAGTCAGAGCAATTATTTTTACATTTAAAATAATGAGTGTCACTCAATGGATATGAGTAGGTTTTAAAGGTGATGTTAGCAGTGTTAAATTTATGGCGCTAATGTCACTCATCTCAATGGGGGGAATCTGTGACAATTCCAACAACAGGGAAAACTTTATTCACTTACATTTTCAACCATGTAGCACTTGATTTTGTAAAGAAATCTAGATCATTATAGCTGAGCGGACTGACCTTTGGGCTGTGCTCACAACAACCTTGATAGGGAGGTTAGGTTGACCAGTTAGTGTTCTTTCATGAGTTATATGCATGAACTGAGCCTGAGTCTTCCTGTTTTAAGTCCAACAGTTTTCATGAACTCTGGCTCTTGTGTTGTGTTAAGTTCTCTAACCCTGGTCAGCCCAATACTTCCAGACAGAATAAGAATATAGTAAGAAGAAAGTGCTCAGAAGACAAAGCATAATTTTGATGGAGGATTTGAACTTAGTTTGTTGCAATCAATGAAGATTAAGAGACTGATAACACAGAACTAATACGCCAATGGTGACAAAGTTATTAGTATTCATATTGTTTCATACCCACCAATTAGAAGTGTTTGCATAAGGGGTGAACATTATACTCACACTTTTGCCTTAGGCATCTTCTTGAATACTGACCTCACATTATCAGAATCTGGTTTTACATTTCCATACATTTGCTCAATGCAAGCATTAAAGGTGGAGAAATTTATATTCTAAACCAGGTAATAACACACTTCAGCAATATTGTTAGTTTCCCATGAATTGGGAGGAGGGAAGTCATGAAGATCTGGTTGTCTCCCAGCCTTCTAGAAAAAGCATTTTCGGTGAGGGTAAAATAATACATTCTGGACAAACAGGCTTCTCAGCTGAATCCTTTTTGCATTAGCATTGTATGGTGCTCTGAAAGGGTACAGATAGACACAAAATCAGAAGAAATCTCAGAGACTGAGGTCCAGATCACTTTCAAGAACTTCATAAAAAATAAACTATCAGAACAAAGCATGGAAAACACCATCAGACCACAGCCCTTGTTGGATGATAACTTTTAGTAACTTTCAGATGGGACTGACTATAGTTTTCACATCTGTTCATCAGACATACCAGTAACTGGAATGCTGGTCTTAGTCTTTTTCGTCACTGGTATCTGGTGACGGAGGAAAAGATCAGAGTGGGTGAAAATGAAAATACCAACAGATGTTTTGGGAACTTGTAGTGTCTAAAGATATGGGGCAAGAAATATATTCCTTCCCCAAGGATGAAAAAAGGGTAAACAATGGTGAGTCTGGGAAATGTCTAAAGGTCTAGGGTGATGTTAAATTTATGATAGTCTGCAATCACAGGTTTACATGCCTAAAATTTGGATGTGTAGGTATAAAATCTATGAACTCCATGTATACTTTAGTCTCAGCAACTTCAGAAAAAGTGTGCTGTGTTGCTTGCTTTGCTACAAATGAACACATCTGTCTACATCAGAGTGGAGTTTGTAGATTGAAAGTCATCCATGGCATGACAGTAACAACAGAGTTAGTGAGATGAGTTCTTCAAGTGCTAGTATGTCTGTGAGTTCAGATATAAAAGTAGGCTCGGGGTTGAGCTACACAATATTTGAAAACATAGCATGCAGCTGAAAGTGACTTTCTTTTTACTCACAGACAATTTTGAGGCCACCCTGATCTGCACTAGGCTTACTGTGTATGGACAGAAGAGATTTAAACTTCTCTCCAGTTGTTTTCTTTTACATAACCCTTCACCCTACCCTTACATGAGGGTTAAAAAGCTGAAAATTTCTGCTTTGACTGAAGTGAGCTTTCCCCCTTTAGCTATTACACACTACTGAGCAGTGATGTATTTAAGTCTTTTACTCTTGAGTCTCTACCTTCAAGTCTCAAGTCAAGTCTCAAGTTCTTGCACGATACTTTCAAGTCAAATCTCAAGTCTGGGAGCCAACTTTATTCCAGAATTTCTGGACAGAGTCGAAGTCAGTTTTAACAATTTAAGTAGAGTCAGCCTTTTGCTTTTGTGATTTTGCCATCTGCAGCTTTGGAAGTGGGGAATAGGATCCTTCTTAGTTCCTATTTGCAAAGCTGGAGGCTTTTTCAGAAGTGGGGAATAGGATCCTTCTTATTCTCCATTACTGAAGTTTCAAGCGCTTTAGAAGGAAGGATCTTTCCTCCTCAAGCCTATTGCCTAGCACATTTCCTCACACCCCACACTCTGAGCATGAGCCTTGCCTTCCGTTCTTAGGAAAAGTTTTGAGTGGGGACAGGCTGCTGAGCAGACCTCAATCCCATTGCCTAACCCATTTGCTGTTCCCTCTGAGAAATGTGTCCACACTCTGGGCTTGAGAGAGATGATCATGTGACCAGTAAATTGTAAGGTTTCTGGATGAACGTGTTACTTTACTGGGTCAAGTGCAGCAAGTTAGTCACTAAAAATATGCAAGTCTCAAGTCAAGTTGAGTTGGTGTGTAATTTTTGCTGAGTCAAGTCTGAGTCAAGTCACTGAAGTGACTTAAGTCTGACCTGAGTTCAAGTCAATTGACTCGAGTCTACATCACTGCTACTGAGTATGGAAAATTTAGGATAAGATAAGGAAATTTTCCCCACTACTTTTACATGCAAGTGAAAAATACAAAAGTAACCTTTCAAAGGCTCATCACACATTTAACCTATAGTTCAACCATTCTGCTTTGAGCATTCTTTTTATCTTAATTTTTTTTTCTCCGCCTACAGCTGAGATGTGCTTTGCTGCATTATATTATCTATCTTTGTGCCTGTGTGTGTTTGGCTTCGAGCATATTCCTTTAAAAAGTGCTTTCTCCAGGTAAGTAGCTGTCAAACTGCGATTTATCTTGGGCTGCTTGCAACATTGTAATAATCATCCTAACCTTGCATACAATAGGTCTTTGTGGTTTGTCTGCATCTCTAAACTCATTCCTATATCCCATTTACATGATCAAACACATCCACTGTGAAGGAAAATCTATTGACTGTAATGTTGCTGTTGCTTCCCCCCCCCCATTTTAAGGTCAGATAAACAGCTCCAGTGGTGCCAAATCATCTGGAAGGACATATTGACATACTGTTGGTGAGACTGATGTTTGTTCTCTAGAAAGTATACTTTACGGTATTAGTTTATGTGGTGCACAGGGTTGGCTCAGTTATGCTTACATATATGGAATTACAAAGCCACTCTTGGCTTTTCATTGGATATCCCTTCTGAACTCTTTAATGAAATATTTTTTTTCTAATGTTAGTCCCTTATTCACTATTCCTTTTGGTTAGTGTTAACTGATTATAGTTCATCAGCGTCTAAAGCAGTGGTTCTCAACCTGTGGGTCCCCAGATGTTTTTGGACTTCAGCTCCCAGAAGCCCTGAGCATTGACCATAGTGGCTGGGGCTTCTGGGAGCTGAAGTCCAAAAACATCTGGGGACCCACAGGTTGAGAACCACTGGTCTAAAGGGCTACAGATTTTCAGTTCCTGGTCACAACTAGTAAGACATCCTTTTCTTGACTACAGTTCCCAGGATTCCTCAACTGGCATGGACACTAGAGTTGTAATCCTAAAAATGAACTTTCTGAAGCTCTGACCAGGGCTAGGGAATCTCTGGCAATCTACATGTTGTTATGACTCCCATCATCCCTGACCACTGCTGAAGCTGGATGGGGAGGATGGCAACTGGATTTCAAGAACATTTGAAGGACCATAAGCTCTCCTCTCCTGCCATAAACTTTAAACTACTTCCAACTTCTTTGACATCTTTTAAATTTTTTAAAGAAAAAGTTCCTCCAAGTTGGTAAAAATTTCCTAGCAGTTTAGGCACAGAAGTAATTAATAAGAGAGCAACTTAAATGGCTGTCTTCCTTCTCATCGCCCTTAGTTCTGTCTATCACAGTTCTCCCCTCTCCCCTTTCTCTGAATGTTTAAAGCAGTTCAGTGCACAGGTTACCTCAAGGGAAGCTTGGTATCCTCAGAACTGTTTCTTTTACCCATAGGGATTTATTAATCTCTTCTGTGATAAGCATATGACAGTTGTGATAAGAATTTTGTCCTTTAACTCAGTTTGTGGTCAGGGCCTCTTTTAGTCTGAGAATGTATTGTCTTTGCTTATATGAAGTGCTGACATCATCTGTGGAGAAACTGCTGCTACATGCTCCATCTATTTGAATAATGTTTTTAGTGGTTGCCTTGGTAGGTTTCAATGAAGTTCCTTTCAGGTGAAAGGAATCCACACATAGAAGGGAAAATGAGGTACACTTAGGATGATATCCATACATTGGCTATAAATACATATCCAGAGGAAAGCTATGTGCAGAAAGCAGTCTCACGTAAGGGTTGCCAATACATGAGTTCATGTATGGATGTCAGGTGTGAAGGTGAGGATCTAGGTAGCATTAGGGATGGGACAATTGTTATAGGACTCACTTACCTCATCCATTCATGGAGTAACCTTTAAGTGATGTATATAAGAAGTTGGCTTGAATCTTGTAAATTCCTTCTGCTGTGATAGGGTTGCTATTTTGATGTGAAACAAAACAAAATAGTAGTGTCCTATGCTCCAGTTAGTAAGTAACCCAGGAGTCACATGGTTGTAAGGTAAGAGCAGATGAGTAGTTAATCCAATCCAGGTCAGTCACAGGATAACCAACAAGTCAAAGTCCAAAAGTCACTACAGCCAGTCAGTAATCCAGATAAGCAGAGCCAACAAGGAGTAAAACACAAAGTTGTCACTTGTAGCCATCCAACATTAAGAGCACCAGACCACTAAGAGTGCCACCACTCAGCAAGGTAGAATGGTTGCAAACAACAAAGACACCAGGAGATGTTGGAAGATTTGTAGGCAGCTGCCTCAGGACACCAGGTGCTTAATGAGTCAGTTTCCTATTTAACAGATACTGGGAGCTGTGTAGCCTTTCCTTCAAATCTTCAAAGTAGGGAGGTGAATTCTCAGCATCCACTACTTCCTGCCGGGGAGTAAGTCTTCCAACTGTCTCATCCTCTAGTTCTAAGGAGTCAGAAGGGCCACTGCTATCTGGAGCCATAAATTCCTGGAAATCTGACTCCTCTGTGTCTGAGTCTTCTGGTTCTAGAGAGTGACTTACAGCAAGTAGTCTCATACTTGTGACCACTGAAAGGGTGGAATATAGTAGACTTCAGCAGGTAGGCAACTAATAGAAAAACAGTGAGAATATCACAACATGCAGTCTCTCTTATGACCATTCAGGCATTGAGTTTGACCAGAGGGTTCCTATTATCTCAAGCACAGGGAGTAGGTAAGGTGTCTTCCATTGGGGCACCAAGATTTTGCAAGAACCATTGAAATGGATGGGATTTACTCCTAAGTAATGATTCATAGGTTTGCAGCTTTCTAAATGAGATGCACCTATGCAGATTGTCTAATTTGGCAGTACTATCCTGTAGAAAACGTTATGCAAAAGTTAGTCCCATTAGTTTAGTGCAATTTAGCCCTGAGTAATTGGGTGCTGGATTGCAGCCTAAATGTAATGTTAAGATTCATTCTACAGCATCTAGAGAAGGGATATGCATTGCCTCTAAGGCCTGGAAAATAACAGAACCTTTATTTTAGAAAAATTGAAATTAAAATAATAGCACATTTCTTCTTCCTCCATTAACTCCCCCCAAAATCATTAGGCTGCTTTCCTTAATTTATTTTTCTATATCTTAAACCTCTTGTACCCACATCCACTTCCCAGAAAAACCACCATATTATATCATCAAAAACAATTGCTCCTTCTCCCCCGTGGCAGTGCTACTAGGATCTTAAGGCTGTTTTTGTTCACTCTTTTAATCTTCCTTTCCTTAGACAACACAAACATCTTCTTGAGCATTCCTTTTCTGCTGTGTGAGCTAATCCCTTGATCATCTTTACTGTTGTCCTTTCAATTTTCTCCGATGTTTGTCCATGGCATCATATGAATTTTATGGTTAAACCAATATAGTCCCTTTGTCAAAGAAGTCTGGGGCCTTTCACAGCGAAAGACTAAATGGGACCACCAAGGGGGTGGAAAAAGAGAAAGGAGGACAGAGGAAATTGCAATTATTTTGGCTTGCTGTGGATTGGTGAAGTATGCCTGAACCTTTGATTCCAGTACCTCAAGGGTGGAACTCACTGTGGGCCCAACTTAAGGTGCCATAATTTGATCCTCTAGTCTCATTTTTATATTATGCAAATTATGTATTCATTGTGCAAATCATAGAGTGGATCAACAATGTCTCACCGTGATTTCCCACTCAAAATCTCTTTCAATTTGCTTTATAGATAGGAAACAGAAAGTGTGTGTGTGTATTCATAGATCCTTTGTATCTAGTGCAGAACTGCATAACCTATGGCCCAGGGGTAACACATAAAGCCTCACTTGTCTCTTTCTTATATGTGAGAATGAAAGATCACAACATTTTTTTCTGTGCCTGCAAGATGAGTGAAATACATAAATCTTAAGATAATTTTTACTTCCATTGAGAATGATTTTTGCACAAATTAGCTGTGATGGGGCTGCTCTGTTGCAAGGACTTTTAAAATTTAGAAACATCTGAAGGTCTGCCTGTGTCTCATTGACTAATCAGCTAGTCCATTGTGCTTGTTGTATGCTAATTCTTTGCTTTCTCAAAAGGAAAATACAACAGTATTGTAACAGAGAGATGTTTGCTCAAATTATGGGAACCTCAATGGGAAGTAAAGTGCTCCTTGTCTCCTTTTTCTCCCTCCACTTGATGTGAGAACTCTCATGGAGACTGGTGATTCTTCTGAAGTGAATGAAACAATATTCACTAACAACCATAATTTCATTAAGTACAAAATTTAAGATTACCAACATCACCTACATGAGCTTCACTCACATCTGCAAAATAGTTAGGGTTGTTGTAAGGATTACTGAGCTAATGTAGGCATAGTGCTTTGTATGCTCACAAATACTTAAAATGCCATGTGTTACCATCTGTAATGGTAAAATATTAAGCAATGACAGAACTAAATAATGCCTTTCCAAAGTGCCACTCACTTGACAAAGAAAGAGTCTTCTGTTTTCAAGGATCTGAGGATTAATTGCTTTTGCAAATGTGCAGAAGGCCTCCTGTTTTGAAGTAAAGGTACTTTGCTTGAAGAAAATCAGTTAACAGTACAATGCTGTACATCTACTCTGCAGTAAGTACTTTTTCATTCAACAGGGCTTAACCCCGAGTAGTAGGATGTGGGATACTTTCTAGTGTCTTATGTATCAATTATTTTATTTCATAAATAAAATAAATGGAAGAATTTTGGCAGACAGAGGTTCATGGGTCCGTGTCTGTATCAGACATAATGTTCTACTCATTTTCATTCTAGAACAATACATCTATAACACTTGGAAATATTGATCAAACTGTCGGTGGTTTTACTTATTGGCCAGGCACACTGAAAGACAGTAGAATGCTCCTTTCTGCTTTCTATCTTGGCTTCTAGAAATTTGGTTTTAAAAAAGAAGAAATTTAGGAATCTGAACCAGCAAATTGCCTAAACAGGCATCGGTGCCATGGTACATTCCAGATAAAAATATAGCCACTTTAATGCAGCCCAGCTAAATATGAAAGGTAAGCCCTTCACTTGTACGAGGTTAACAGAAAATAGTACAGCTATTTAGAAAATTAACTTCCAGTTTGTTTTAAAAAACCCTCCTCCCCTTCCCTGTTGTTGGTGTTGTTGTTCCTGATATACAGCCAGCATGGTGTAGTGTTTGAGTTTTGGACTAAAGCTCTGAGAGACCAGGGTATGAATCCTCACTCAGTCATGGAAACCTGTTGGGTAACCTTGGGCAAGACATACTTTTTCAACCTTAGAGGAAAGTGATGACAAGCCTTCTCTGAATAAATCTTGTCAAGAAAACCCTAGAACAGGGTCCCCATAAGTCAGAATTGACTAGAATGCGCAGAACAACAGCAGCAGCAATAAATAGACCATAGAAGGATTCAGTATTCATCTGACTTTATTTTACCTATGTGCCTTGTTTTCTTTTTGAGTTATTTCTTCTGTGGCTAACCTTAATTGATTTCTGGACTCTTTTCAAGTCGACTGGCTATGATAGTCGTCACCATCTTTACAACTATGTTGGAAAATATGCACCCCGCAGGACTGTTCAGCTCTCAAATCCCCCCTTTTTTGTTGTTCCTCGAAAGACCACCTAAAATAGGGGTGTCAGAGTTTGGAAGACACTGGGAAGAAACATCATTTAAAGCCAACATTTGACTTGCTTCCAAAGGCTTGTACTAGTTTGCTGTGAAATATTGGTTTCAGATAGGGGAAGTCCGATTTAAAGAAGAAAATGCTTGCTTTAAAACTCTTTTTCCTTCATGATAGACAAGATATGGCAGAGGACATCAGCCTCCTCCACCCCATGGGTCTGGGGTGGTGGTGGCAGTGATGGAATAAACTGCAGGCCTGTTGAGCTTACTTTAGATCTTAGAAAATCCTATTCTACATCCCATCTCCCTATTAAAACATGCCATCCAACAGTCCTGATTTGATGGGGATAGTCCTAATCTATAGTCCTGCTCTATCATTCCACTTTTCAGCTGTTTTTAAAATGTCCTGCTACCTCTCTCCTCCCCCAACTTTCCCCTATGTCCTCAGGTTACTTCAATTGCTACAAATTGAGTTCAAAGTGCAAAAGCAGTTTGTATGCCATTAATTCAGCATGGGAGAAAAGAGGAAAGGAGGGGATGGAATCTTGCCCTTCCCAATAGAATCAGGCAAAAGCAAACTGCTACAGCCTCTTCTAGCCTGTGTGTTCTTTCTCATTAATAACTTTTGCCATCTTGACCACACACTGATATTGCTTGGCTATCTGTGTCCCAGTTTTAATCTGTGTAATGTTGGATGACATGCTAAAGGGAACGTCTTGAGAGTTCAGGGAGCAGGAGCTTCTTTTGGCCGGTTCTCTTTACCACGTTGATGTCTCATCAAGATGATTTTCTCTCAGCACTCTTTTGGACTAAAGTAGCACTGAATACATCTCTTCTTATCTTCTGAGTCATCTCAACCCCTCCCCCACAATTTTGCTCTTCTGAGTTTTTCAGTGTAGCATGCCAATACTTTGTTATATGTGAGCTTTTTGTTTTCCTCACCCATTAGGAGAAAGGAGAAGACCCCATTTGTGGAGACAGAAAGGTGAAATAGAAGTATTTAAATAAATAAAGGTGTGTTTATGTGAAAAGAATAGTCGATATGCACTATCATGAACCTCTGATGTGGAATATAAAGGTTCTTTGCAGCTGGCGGTTTTCATTTGATTTGGAAAGGTCAGAGGCTGACCATAAGGGCTAAGTAAGAGGAAGGAAAAATATCCTGGGACAATGAATCTGCTTTGGCGATGGGGTTAGTAGTTTTGGATTGCTCCAAATTTGGACCAAAGTCTGGAACAGATTTACCATCCCATTGACATGGAAACCATTGGCCACCACTGGACTTCTGTTGATCCAGACTGGTCAGGTTTTCTGGTACCATTTATGTAGATATCATGATATGAATCTGATCTACTTGCTTTCGTGGCGAATTGAACACATTCGTCAGTGCTGTACAAAGTAGCATATGTTCGTTGGCTTAGAAGCAAAACATAGTGTACCATCACATTTGGATGTTTTGAAAGGCACTTTTGCTATTCTGAGTAATATCAACCATTCCAATAGTCCCTCAGGATAAGTACCACTGGATGCTATAGAAGAATTACCTTTCTGTTCTTCATGACAGAACACCTTCCCAATTAACAGTCTACATAAGCATCTTATTTAGATAGAATGAAATATACTCAATGGATATAAAGGAAAGATGTCCTCATTATCCATATTATGTCTAATCTTTCTTATGAATACTACTGGTGGTGAGCTCCAGTGCTATCTGGAGAGAGGGAGATGTTTCACGCTAATTATATACTGAATGAAATAATATTTCTTTGTGTTGGTTTAAAAATAAATCAATTACTTCCTATTAGGTCACTGCTACTTTATTCTGCCTTGTACTTCAGAAAGAAGAGTAAGAAACAGGCTTCCTCTCAAAAGGGTTTATTAAGATTAGAAAGAGAAAGACGAAGACAGAGTTAACAAAAGAAAGAACAACTATAAACATGAAAGTAATGAGTTTGTGCTGCAGTTCTATTCATGCTTACTCTGAAGCAAGTCACACTGGCTTCAGTGCAATTTTCTCCCAGGGAAGTGTGTATAGGATTGCAATCATACTGGAAAAACATTGTCACACCTTCTAAGACATGAATAGGAAAGGTATTTTCTTTCTTAAAAGGAGTGTACAAAAATGCCATAATTTACAATGTTTGAAGTGAAGTCTAAAGAGAATCAAACCTTTGTCATATGGGATATGTTGGAAGTTATTTAAGAACTACTTTTATCTTGGTCTAATGCGTGCACAATCACGGCTATGTTCCTGGAGAGGAGAAGATGTGGATCTGACATAGCTCAGCTCCTTCCTTACCCCATTCTTTCTCTGTCTCTTTTTGAGGTCTTCTGTTGGCAAAGAACTTCTGCTGGCAGATCTCTGACATAAGCTAAAGGAAGAAGGGACCTTTCCGCAACTCACCTATTTTCGCTGCTGGGGTGCAGTGCTCGCACGAGCAGCCTCCGGAGAGAGAGTCTCACTTCCCTGCCTCTTCAGCTCTGCACGAGCTTCCTGCTCGTGCAAAAGCCCAGCCTCTTCCTTTCACAGTGCAGCCTGGAACCTTCCCAGGCTGCACTGGACAGGAAATGCGACTGGCCCGGCTCCTGAGGCTCTGCACACAAGGTAAGTGCACGTGGGGCCCCAGAGCGATGCATGACCATGCAGCATTTTCGGCTTCAAGTTGAAAATGAAAAAATGCGTGCGTGGTCTGTGTCAGGCCCTGGAGCATCGCGCAAATGTGAGTGCATCGTGTGGACCTCTGCTCTCATGTGTGCGACACTCAAGGGGCCCTTTTGCATTGAAAATGCCATGTGAAAAAGGCCAAGGTTGTTCCTGATCTAAACCCCCTATGATTGGCATATATTTGGATTAGGATTGCTGCATAATAAACACATACCTGTGATTCCAAAGAGAGGAGTGGAATGTACTTACATGCATATATGTGTGGTGTTGTTGTGTGCCTTTATGTCATTTCTGACTTATGGTTACCCCCAAGATGAACCTATCATGGGGTTTTCTTGGCAGAATTTGTTCAGAGGGGGTTTGCCCCTTCCTTCATCTAAGGCTGAGAGAATGTGATTTGCCCAAGTTCACCCAGTATGTTTCCATGGCTGAATAAGGATCTGAATGTTGGTTTGATCAGTTCAAGAAAAATATTTTTTTCAATAAGATGCAAAGCTGCCTGTGGCTATTCAAGCAGCAGGCAGACAGACACATTTATTATAAGCTCTTACAAAAAATTCCAGATTCCCATGTACTTAAAAGCAATAGCCTCACCCCTGCTTAGGAAACAAAAAATGGAATGATTTTGGTAAAATTATGTCATGCTGTTACCACTCCATGATATGATTGGCAATGAACATTATTTAATTGGCATAAAATATAAATCATAGAATGCTATGGCTGAAAAGCCATGCTGGCAAAGAGACTAGCTGAACATGTGCAAAAGTAAGTCAGGTGGAACCTCAGAGCATGGCCAGGACATAGTCAAGGGATCAGTTGGGAAGCATCAGTGCTAATCAGCTTGCAAATGTTCCTTCAGCAGCTCAACCTTCAATAGAATAGTGCATGAAGTTGACTCAATAGAGCAACTGATTGGCATCAACCTATTCCCTCTTTTTGCTGAAATTCTCCTTTGTTTCTTCACCTGCCCAAACATTAAGAAGCTACCATGTTTCCCATCAGTGTGTTGTCACCTGATGCTATTAACTCATTCTGGACCCCACTGTTTGCCAGAGAGCCATTAACCCCTTCCTCCTCAGGGTAGAAACAGGGTATTTAAACCCTGGCTCTGAGCCAGATAACTTGTAGTCTGGACATAGGCTGTTACTATGCTGCTCAGATTCCAGTTCTGGTACTAACCTCAGACACTTAGTCTGAGCTACATCGCTTCATCTCTCCTCTGCAGGATAGGTAAATACCACTCACTTCTCACTATCCATTTTTTTCTTCCGTTCCTTTGGTTAACCATCTGTGGTTGTAAGATTACCTGAATCTTGCATGTGATTGTGATATTTCCCCAATAAAACATACTTTCAGTCTCCAAACCAGTGATGCATAGGTGGAATGATCCTGTAAGCTTACTCCCCTCTCTCAGGCCTCCCTTTGAGCTAATATTTCCCCACCATTCCACAGAGGCACTGGCATCATGGTGGACCTCAGAGTCACCCACCTTTTGGATATACAATGCTATGACACATGTATGTGTCCTCTAAAAACAAAGGAAGCATTTTTTTAAAAAAAGAACAATTTTTCTTCATCTGTGTATATATTCATCTTATTTGATTATTCACTCAGCTGATGGAATAAACTCTTTTGATCAATCATCCAAGATACTTTGAGTTACTATTGCTGGGTCTCTGTGAAGGTGAGGAAACAGCCATATCTTAGAGGAAAAGAATGTCCCTAGTTGAGTACCCAGTATCTCTATATATACAAAAGATTCTTGCATGAAACTCTAGGCAGCCACTGTCAGTTAATGTAGACCAATTATGAATACAGTTCAGCCTTGTTATATCTACTTTGCTCTCTTTTAGAACTCTAAAGTCTACCAAAGAATCGTCTGCTTCTTTGCACATTCTGAGTCTGTGATTCTGTAATAGACTTAGTGTGGTGTAGTGGTTTGACTGTTGGAATACAACCCTGGAAAACAGGGTTGGATTTCACACTTGGCCACTGAAACCCACTGTGTCCTTGTCACATCACACACTCCCCCACACTTTGACATGATTTAATTAGTGAAATATGATTTAATTGGCCAAATATATTAATTGGTATTGATATAAAATGTAGCCTGATGTGACTGCATGGCTAAGCTGGACAAGATGAAAATGCTGGCTGAACACATCTGCTGCAAATTAAATCAGAGATCTCCTCCAGGCAGAGTCAGGTCATAGTCAGGAAATCACCAGGTAACTCTAGAGATGATAGGTGTAAGCTAGCTTTAATGACTTTGCCTGTTGGACAATAGTGACCGGGAAGTTCCCACCAAACCATTGATTGTTTCAACCCTTCTTCCCACTGACTTGTAAATCTCTCTATTGTCCTCACACCTGTCCAAACATTATAGAGCTATCACGGCATCCATTAGTCCTTTGTCACTTAATGCTAAGTTCATCAACCCATTCGGGCCTCATTGTCCACTCTGCAAATTCCATTTTTTACTTGGACAGACAGCCATTCACACACATGCCCTCCAGGAAGAAATTGTGTGTAAACCCCCCCCCCAGTTTTAACCAGCTAGATGCAGTACATCACTTGCTGGTACCCATTCTGTCAACCTGATACCCTGAGCACTCTCCTTAGGCGCAAGTCTAAGCCACATCAGTGCTTCTTCACAACTCTCCAAGACTGGTAAACATTACCCCGATGCCTTGAATATTGCTATCCAAAACCTTTTCTCCTTTTTTCGTTCAGTTAGCCTTGTGTGAGTACATGACTGTTTGGATCTTGTGCATGTAATTAATTCTCCCAATAAAATACATTTGAACTTAATACATCTGAATCTCTAGCTGGTTCTTCCCTATGAAGACCCCATAAACACTGGAGGAAAGGTTTTGCTAGGTTACTCCCCTCTTGCAGGCCCCCTAATCTGAGCCAATATTTACCACCTTTGCAGAGAGGTACTGGCATTGCGAAGGGTCCCCTGAATCATCCACATTTTGGGGTAACACTATGGTAAACACAGAGAAACAATATGGCAGTATGCTGTAATCCAAAGCTTGGGGATGAATCTGGGAGAAATCTCCATTTTCACAACTCTCAGCAAATTAAAGAGGCCACAGAAGAAGCCTTTCCTGAGAGGACTCCAAATCTTAGAACCAACTGTGACCTCAGCTATATGCTTATAAAACAGAAAAGGTCAGATTTTCCTCCAGTTTCAGTAGTCTTGTTCAGAGCTATTGGCAGAGGCAAAATCCTTCATTTGCTCCTGTCTATAATGTGTGTTTCATCAGGCAGGAATTGACATTGTGACGGCATACTGGACACAAACAGACTGTGCAGCTCCACCACATTATTGTAAAGCACTGATTGATGTTCTTTTACTTCTTAATTTAGTGACCTTTCTGTCTCTCCAAAATATATACTTGCCACTGGAGCAGGCGATACCATATCCTTCAGGGTTTTTCAATCAATCTTCCCTTTCTCTTTCCTCATTAAATCAAGTGCCTATTCAGCTCACTGCTGTGAAAATGATTTGAATGTCTCAATTTGTTAAAATCCACAGTGCTCTCACAGTGTCGAGAAAACACAGCATCGAAAAGAAACTAAATGATAGCTACTGTTGCCATTCTTAATTTAAAAGAAATAAGGTGTGAAGGTTATGCATTATATAGCAGATTAAACACAGTTTGGTAGCACGTTTACCTTGCATATTATACTGCTTTTCTGTGAATTAGTATGCGCTTTCAGAGAGAATTAAAATTACATTTGCTAATGCAGCTGCTGAAATGGATCGGGTTGCTGGCAAACCTCTGTCCAGGCTGAACAAGAATTAGAAACAATAGAATAGAGGTGGGGAATGTGTAGCCTTCCGCTAGACGTTGTTGGACTGAAACTCCCAGAAGCCTTAGCCAGGAAACCAAAGGTGAGAGGGCTGATAGGGGTTGCAATGCAACAACCTCTGGAGAGCAACACGTTCTCCATCACTGCATTAGAGGGACCACTGAAAGCACAGAGGTGTATGCCATGACAGCATCTTTGGCAGAGTGGCTGCAGTCTTGAACCGAGCAGTGTTTCCACATCTGTTATTGCTGCTGCTGATTACTATCAATTTGGCTTGGATTTATGGCAGTCCTATAAGAAGAGGTAGCCTGTTATAAATGGCCACATTGACATATCGGCAACCTAGTGCCATGGCTTCCTTGACTGAGTCTATTCTCCTGTAATGTGGTCTTCCTCTTCTCCTACTACTTTCCACTTTTCCCAGCATTATCATCTTTTCCAATAAGTCCCATCACCTCATGATATGTCCAAAGCTTGATAGCTTTGGTTTAGTCATTTTAGCTTCTAAGAAGAGTTCCGTCTTGCTTTGATCCATTTATTTCTCTTTTTTGGCAGTCCTTGATATCTGTAGATATCTCCTCCAGCACTGCATTTCAAACAAATTGATATTTTTTTCCCCCTGGCAGCTTTTTTCACTGTCTAGCTGTCACAACCATACATAAACATTGGAAATACTATGCATGTGTGACCTTGAATTTGGTATTTAACGATACCTCTTTACACTTGAAAGTCTTATCTAGTTCCTTTATGGCTGCCCTTCCAAGTCCTAATCTTCTGATTTCTTGACTATACTCTCTACATTGATTTATGGGTTAAAGAAGGGAAATTTTTTTGCCCCTGAACCCTGCAGCATGCTAAAACTCCCAATTTTGATTGAAAAATGGCTTCAAATCTGTCTTAGAAATAATTGGAAGTCTACTTTCAGTTTTCACTTTCAGGACTTGTTGCTGATTTTCAGGACTTGAAGAATATTTGGAGGATTGCAGCATATTCTGAGTATTAAAGATCCTAGATTCATTTGCTGGCATTTCCAGAAGACCCTTTCTGAAACCCTAGAGATATAGCTTAGCCAGACCTGGCCTTGCTGAACCAATAGTCTGCCTCTATAGAAAGATGGTCTATATCTTACTAATGAAAGAAAAGTGATAGTATGATTAAAATTATTATGTGTAACTAATGGTGCAATAGATATTTGACCTAATGTTAAGTACATATCAATTGGTTTGTCTAAAATACTTGGTCAAAAAGTATTGTTATGCTGTAACCACTCCATGATGTTATTGGCAATGCACATTATTTAACTGGCATAAAATATAAGTCATATACTATTATGGATGAAAAGCCGTGCTGGCAAAGAGGACTGGCTGAACATGTGCGAAAGTAGGTCAGATGGGACCTCAGGGCATGGCCAAGTGATAGCTCAAGGGGAAGCTCCAGTGTTATTGAGCTTGTGATAATCCCCTCAATGATGCAGCCTTCAAATACAATGGCACATGAAACTGTCACATTAGATCAACTGATTGTTATCAACCTGTTCCCTCTTCCCATTGAAATTCTCCTCTGTGTCCTCACCTGGCCAGACATTAAAAAGCTATCATGATTCCCATCAGTGTTCTGTCACCTAATGCTAAGGCCATTAGTCCATTCTGGACCCCGTTGTTTGCTCTGCCAGAGAGCTGTTAACACCTTTCCCTTCAGGGCAGAAACAGCATACTTAAACCCTGACTCTGAGCCAGAGTATTCACAGTACTCTGGACATAGGCTGTCACTCTGCTGATGAGATTCCTGTTCTTGTGTTACCCTTGGACTCCCAGTCTGAGCCACATTGCTTTGTCTCTTCTCTTCAGGATAGGTAAATATTGTCTGCTTCATCCCAACTCCTCGCTATCCAATTTTCCTTCCTTTCCTTTGGTTAACCTTATATGGTTGTGAGACCACTTGAATTTTGTGTATATCTGTGATTTAGCCCAATAAAACATTCTTTTGATGTTCAGCTGGGGTTCTTGCAATAGTACCAGTATACATAAGTGGAAAGATCCTGTAAGATTACCCCCCTCTCACAGGTCTCCTCTTTGAGCTAATCATTCGCCACCATTCCACAGAGGCACTGGCACCACAGGTGGACCTCTGAGTCACCTACTTTTTGGGGATAACATATATATCATAAACACTAAAAAAACTCAAATGTATGTTTTCCCATTGCATGGTTTGAAACACTATCAGCCAGGGTAGCTGTTGTGTGGGAGTTCCAAGAAAGGACTATTCATCATATTCCTGCCAGAGAAAGCATTTAAAACCTATCTCTAGCAGCCTTGCAATATAGGAGGCAATGAAAGGAAATTGCCTACAGTATAAATCCTCACATCTGTTGATATCATTAAGCTTGTTGGGAAATATACACATCTGTTTATGTAACTCTGAAAACTTCTGGGTTAAACTGATCAGTAGCTCCCTGGTTCCTCAAAGCATCCTCAGGTGGCTGGGAATAAGACACATTTATTTGTTTTCAGCTTTCTTCACTAGCTCAGGCTATTTCTAAATAGTAGAAATGGTAGGCTCATAATACTTGTTAGAGTATTTTCATACATCATACTTGTTAGAGTATTTTCTGGCTATTTAGTTTTGAACTAACAGATAGAAAGAGAGAGACAAAAAGTTCAAACCTCCAGTTGGTTGTGTGAAAGTTCAGGAAATACCTGAGGCCTAAGGCCTACTCCTGACATATCTTCAAGGTCAGAAATGCTGCACTGGACTTATCAGGCAATGGCCCATGTACATCCACATGGAGACCTTGAATGTAGATAGCCTTGGGTAATTTGGCCACTATTGGCAAAATGCAGAGTCACAGGATTGATACCAGAAACGCTGTAAATAATCCATTAGCTTTATTTCCAGTGTTACTTTATCATAAATCATAAAACTTGGCCAAGCATGGAATTCAGATATGGATAATAGATTTCTGGAAAAATAAAAAAAACTTATTTCCCACTGTCCTGTCCTTGCAGGTTTTTTCCCCTTTATCCTGGCAAACTTTTGTCAGGTAACGGTGGGTAACCTGTGGTCCTATAGATGCTTTTGGACTGTGACTCTTCTCTGCCCAAACCAGCATAGCTAATGTTGATGAATGATGAGAGCTGTACCCCAACAATGTCCAGAGGGCCACATGCTCCTCATTCCACTTCACAGTAGTAAGAGTGCCCCAGAGAAGTACATGCAAAATGAAGCTTCTTTTCAGCTGATGTTGGGATACTTTCAAAAATAGCATGCTGTGTTTTTTTCCTTATCCCTGAATATAGCTTCCCTTCTAAATGTGATATCATCAAGTCACAAGATTTTCTGTTGCCCAGCAATGGCAAACATCCTTTCTTATCACAAATTACAATTAGTGGAACAGTTGGGAAAACAGTGGATGCATGGTACTATTACATCACAGGACAGTGGAACTGCACATTACGATCTGAAGAAATGTGATACCACAATAAATCTTGGGTTTTGGCTTGTACAATTTCACTTATGATAAGCGTATCTTTCTACTGATGGTATATCATTATGTAACATGAAGTATATGCCCCATCACTGTGAACCTTCCTACTCCAAACAACAAACTGAAGGATAGCAGGCATTGGGCTCATGTCCTAAATCACATAGTATACCATTCATGACAATTAGCAGTCTGCATTTCAAAGGATGAATGACAAATCATGGAGCAACAATCTACAATCAGGTTTCTAGCAGAAATATCTGTCTCTTCTCTATTCGCAGAGAGAAAGAGGGGTAGAGAGGTAAAGGATAATGAAAAGAGGGGTAAAAACAGAGATGCCCCTTTCTTCTCTTGATCCTGGTTTTACCTTGGTCTATTGCGGCCCCCAAAAGATTATTTGGCCCATGACACTATGACAATGGGTGTCAATTTGATCAACATGCGTACTGCATTTTCAAGCAGTTTCCCTCCTCCACTGTGTAATCCCCGCCCTAATATTATCTATAATTAATAGAGTCTTCCAAAATTGACATATTCTTTTATTTAGATATAGAATTCAGAGCTTTTACTTCTTCTAATTTAAATAAAGCAGCTAGGATAATAAGCAGGTAATCAACATTTCTGCTGAGGCATAAACATATAGAGTTGCAAGTAAATTAAACCAAGGCTATGCATGTCTTGAAGCCAACCACTAGACATTTTTTTGAAGATGTACTATTATCATTGGAAACGAGGCTTCTCCCTTTGATCACAACAGCTGATTGGCAATAACAGTTATTTCTGAGGAAATAAGACCAGATGTCTCTCTAATTAGTAATTAGAATTACCTGCAGAATGGCTATTAAATCATGCTATGAAAAAATGTTTTTGGAGATGGGAAATCTAGTCCTTCTTAGGTTTCCAAATATATAGTGCTATTTTTTTGACAGGAAGAGCTATTGTGAGAATGAGTGAGATTTCTGTTTGGCTTGCTTGCTTTTAATAAGAACTTTCCAAAATACACATTTTCTTATCACTTCCACAGAGAAAAAAAAACCCAACAATGACCCTGGAAGTCCAAAAAAATAAATAAAAATAAATCAGATGTCATAAAATGGCAACCAACAGATTCATATAGCCAGGCAGAGCACTTCACATCCTTGGCTCTTAAAATTTGGATTTGGATTTGAATCTTTGTATAATGCACCATATTTATGATACTGAAGTAGGTTTGTCAGTTCTTTCCAAAACGTTCCTCATCTTTAACAACACATAGCAGGCAAGTACAACACAAGCATCTCCATACAGGTAGTAACTGCACAAAATTGAATTCGGCAGTGCGACTGGCTGAGCGTGCCATTTGGTTGGTTTTTGATCACGATGTACCAAAATTTGCAGATTTCTTCATGTATTCTGTGGAAAAGCTCTGAGATTTTAAGAAAAGTGTAACTGACTTGCAAAACTATAGAATGTAAAGTCGAGGGCCACAACATAAAACACCTAGGTTGCAAAATAACCTCAACTCAGAATGATGTGAAAATAACTTTTAAAGATTTTGTTTTGTAAAGGGTAGGTCTTAGGGAGCCAGCAAGGTGTAGTCGCTTGAACATTGGAGTACAGCTCTGGAAACCAGGATTTGAATCCTTGCTCAACCACAGAAACCCACTGGGTGACCTTGGGCAAGTCACACTCTCTCAGCCTCAGAGGGAGGCAAAGGCAACCACCCCTCTTTAACAACTCTTGCCAAGAGAAACCCATGATAGATTCACCTTAGGATCATAATAAGTTGTTAACAAAGACACACAACAGCAACAAGTTATCAAAGGCCTTCAAGGCCCTTTCCGCACGAGGCTGGTGAATTGGTTTGTGCTGTTTCTTACCGGATTTTCTGGGCTTGAAACAAGGCGGACTTTTTCTCATTTCTTTCTGCACAGCTGCTGAGCATCTTTCATTCTGATTCGGAGGAGTGCAAGTTCATGAATCCACACCGACTCTGCCGTGGCCACTCCCACTACTCCCCTCATCCTACCCCATTGGCTGTGATTGCCCCCCTTTTTTTTTGGCATAGTTTAGTACGTCATAGCATATGTGCGTACATGCATAAATGCATACTACCCCCTGGCTCCTCCCATGAGCCCTCCGCTGACCACCAATTCACATTGGTGCGAATGTATGTGTCTGCATCACTGTGAAAGTATGAATTGGATTGATCTGGAAAACTGGAAAACCGATTTCTTCCGGTTTTCAAATAGCATGCTTTACTACCACATAAGGGTGCATTTAGTCAGAATTACGTGTGTAACAAAGATAAATAAACTGAACCTAGTCCGCTCCAAGGTGCAGAAGACCTCCTTGGCAAGACGCATTGGCCCCCCTTAATAACCGTGTGCGGAAAGGGCCCAAGTCAGCTTCAACTTGCCATGAGTCAGGACTCTGCTTCCCCAGGTGAACAGCTGCCTCAAAGGAAGACAAGCAGATGCAAGTGCACCAGCAGCTAATCAGACTGGCTTCAGCCTTCTTCAGGAAGGCAGAGGATAGTGGCTCAATGCTAAAAACAACTCATATGTTTGCCAGCCTTTGCCTTGTGTACTCTAGATTCCTTGTTTTTTGCCTGCTTAGATTTTCTGACTGTGCTGCTCATTGGACTGATTCTTGACTATGGCCCTTTCCACATGAGAAGAGGAATCTGCGTAGTGACGGTTCCGGGCGGTTTGAACCGGGTTTTTTTGTATCCGCGCTAATGCGCGCTCTCTATTCATACGTCTTATGTTTGATCCGGCTTAGCGCGGTTTCAGAGATCCACACGTTGCCGTCCTGACCACCCCCGCTATTAACATAACCCCGCCCACTATGGCTGTGATAGGCTGTCCACGCCCCCGGCCCACCCCCGTTCATCTCAGGGGCGAATCAGCGCGTATCTGCGCTTCCAAACAAGTGAGCAAGAACGTGATTGCGCGGATCGGGGGAAAAGAAACACTTTTTTTCCGGTTTTTAAAAAGCACGTGCAAGCACAGTTGGAGACGTTTCTAAACGGATTGACGTGTGGAACTTGGAAATTAAAGACGACTCAGCGCGCTTTAAGGTATGGAAGACCTCCGTCAGAAATCGCGCTACAGTGCGCTAAAGCGTTTTATTACCCCCGTGTGGAAAGGGCCTATGTTTTCCTGTCACCCTGAACAAGCAAGTGTTATCGACTGTGAACAGACTTCTGCTAACCTAGTGCTCCATGCTGGCTGATGAACAGCCAGCGCCTGCAACATAACTTATGGTGCCCCTCTGAATGAGAGACCCCTCCCCCAAGTCTCCCTGCTGTCAAACTCAGGACTCCTGTAGACTCAGGACTGTGGCTTCCTTGATTAAATCTATCCACCTCAAATGTGGTCATCATCTTTTTCTATTGCCTCCCCACTTTTTAAAGCACTGTTGTCTTTTCCAATGAATCATCTCAAGATATGTCCAAAGTATGACACGCTAAGTTTAGTCATCTTGGCCTTAGGGAAAATTCAGGCTTGATATGATTTGTCTTTTAACAGTCCTTGATATACACAGAATTCTTCCCCAGTACCACATTTCAAATGACTTGATTTTCTTCCTGTCAGCTTTCTTTGCTGTCGAATTTTTGCAACCATACATAAAAATGGATGATCCTGATTTTGGTATTCAGTCTTTACCCTTGAGGATCTTATCCAGTTCCTTCATAGCTATCTTTCCAAGTCTTTTTCTGATTTCTTCACTACCATCTCTATTTTGAATTATAGCTGAATCAAGGCATAAGAAGTGTTGGAATATTTCAGGGTCTTCACCACCTACTTTAAAGTTATGTAAAGTGTGGAGTTTCCTGGAATAAAGGAGGTATGACATATCTAAAGGTACAAGATCTTTTGCTATAATCTTGGGAATCTCAGGACACAGGGGGTATTGACTTACGCTAGACTGTGTGGGGCAGAAGAGTAGTTGCAACCATCCTTAATTTTTGCCAGCTTCTACTGTTGTTGTTGTTTTTTTCCTGCCTTTTGGATGCTGGATGCTTCAGGATTGGAGGGTATTTTCTGCCATGGTTTTAAAATGGTCAACTTAGATTACTCCTTTGGGTCACTTGACTTGGGTTGTGGCTTAGTCATCAAGGAGGAGCAATTGCATGACATGACAATAGATTTCACATTGACATTTCAAACTTTCTGCTCTCAGATGCTGATCAGTCTGTTGCTTAAACCACCTCCTGAAACACATTTGAGACAAGGTTCTATAGCAGTGGTTCTCAACCTGTGGGTCCCCAGATGTTTTTGGACTTCAGCTCCCAGAAGCCCTGAGCATTGACTATAGTGGCTGGGGCTTCTGGGAGCTGAAGTCCACGAACATCTGGGGACCCACAGGTTGAGAACCACTGTTCTATAGTATTGCCTCCATTTACATGCTAAAACCAATATGGATGAATTTCTTAGGAACACATATACCTAAATTATTCTTTCTTACCCATGTCTCCTTGTGGTTTGTGGCTGCAAACAACAAATAGCATAACATATAACATCAGTTAAAAGAACATATAAAACAGCTATGTTATCACCATGAACTGGCCTGGCCTTTGGTACCCTTTAGATATCGTTTTGATATCACAATTCGGCCCTGCTCTGCCATCAGCCAAGTGTTTGTGAGGCCACTGAACAAGTGCGAAGCTAGGTATGGCTATATTTGTTACACCAAGGCAAGCCAGATACTGCCAGATCTGCTTTAGAGGACCTCCCGAAACAAACACCTTTATTATAAAAAAAACAAAGGGACCTCTGCCCCGAGAGGGCACCCTGGCGAGCTAAGTGCTTAACTGCTGAGCTAGCCGCATCTACTTACTGGCCATACTATTGTCAATTCGGTCTATAACTCAATCATGTAAATTCTGACCTTTCAGAGACTTTGTCTCCAGCCCAAAACTCCTTGCTTTCGCCCAAGACCAGACTAGCCTACGGTCATTCATTCCCCTATAAAAATCCCCAGTTCTGAGAGCTCTTCGGACTTGCGTTCGGACTGCGAGATTGGTGACGTATTACCCATTCCCGAAAGCTCTCTTTTCCTTTTCTTATTTAGTAGTGAGGCTGTGTTTTCTTAATAATTGCTCAATAAATATTATTGCTAGTTTGAACTATTTTGTCTACTCACTGACCCGATGCTGTATACATAGGGTAAAAGATTCCCCGCTAAGTTACCCTGCCTCTCGTTAGCCAAGAGAGTGCTCCAGCTAATTTCCCCATCTTGTTTAGTTTGTGTGGTTGTTTGGGTGCCCCTCCCGGGACCCCCAATTCACAGGGTAACAACTACATACTAAAATCCATCAATAAATAGTTTAAAACATTTGTCTCAACCTAAAGAATCTTTTCCAGAAGGTCATTCCACAATCTGGGAGTGGCTGAAGAAACAGTAACAGTAACCCTATGTTTGTTCAGCTTAATATCTGCAAATCCCACTTAGCACCACTGTTATTTCCTCCATTGGTCAAGTTCCTATATGGTAGTGCTTCTGAGGCTATCAGATACAGAGAACCAACAATCTTTTTTCCAATGTCTTGGGGACCAGTACTGTATCTACGTCCACTGGGAGTTCTCCAAAGACCAGCAGCAATGGCTCAGAGATAGGGAATGGTCTGGAAACCACTACTTTGAGTAGCCTTGATGTATGTCATAGTGCAGCATAATAGTTCCACGAACAGAACTAAAATTCAGCTGGCCATTTAACACCCTTGGACTTACTGATGAACCAGTGAGGTAAATCCCCATCAAAGCTCTCCCCACAGCCATTCCATGGGTGGTGGAGATTAGTAGGGAATCAGATAAATGTCTGGCTATGTCCTCACAGTCATCATCTGTTGAGATCTACCGTGGTCCTCTAAAGTTCTCAGCAGATGAGATTAACATTCTGTGTCTGAATATATGGACATAACCAGGTGTTTCTTCAATCTGCTTCCACTCTCCAACCAGTCGCAGAACAGCCATGAGGTAGCTAAATGGGTTGGTGGAAGGGAATGTCACTAATAACAACAACAGACATATTGTTGTCTGTTGTTATAGAGGCTGCCATCCTGCTCATAGCATATGCATGTGTAGACTAACACATGCATATGCTATGAGCAGAATGGCAGCCTCTATGTAATAAACTGGGAAATTCCTTTGCCTAATAATAGATGTTGGTATTTGTAGAATTGTGAAATCCTGTCACAAAGACTATCACATTCTTGTTAATTCCTACATTTCCTTCTTAGATCTTCTGTTCAGAGAAAAATAAGAAAAAGATGAGATCCCCAAGCCCTGTCTTTTATTACTAACTAGAAAGCTAGAACTATTATGACTCTTAGAGATTCATCGATGGTTGTCACTTTGTGTCTATCATGAAGCATACAAGAAGAATGGAAGCAGGTTCAGTTTGGTATTAGGACTTTCCCTCCCCAATCCTGACAAAAGCAGGGTTTTAAGAACATAAAAAATCATGTCCATATGCCAACCTATCTCTTTAAGACTATTCTTTTAAATGATATGGTTCCAGATGTGGTTGGACTACAAACCCCAATGACAAGGGAATATGGGAGCTGCAGGGCTGACAACATGGGGAGGGCTGCACATTCTTCATCTCTGTTCCAATTTTTTCTTTTTTAAAAGACAAGGAACTCTTTACCAGCACTGCTTTCTTGCAAGGCCTAAAGTTTCATTTAGGAGGAATGCTCCCCTCCATCAATCTTTCCTTCCTTTTTTCCCCATCTAAAACAGCAGTCCTCCTAGATAAAACTTCAGCCCTTTTAAGAAAGCAGTGTTGATCCAAGGTTAAGTCTTCAGAGGATGTGTTTGTATTGATACATGTACATGTACCTTATAGCCCAAACTCTGCACATCAGGCATTTAATTGCTTATCAGGTATCTCACTAGCAGCAGGTTTTTCAGTTCTCTGGGGAGTAACCTCTAGACTTGTTTAAAGAAGAGGGGAGAAAATGTAATCTGCTTGCATTATCCCTTTCCTCTCTGCTCCTGTTGTGGAGCATGCTGATGCAAATTTTCCAAAGGGATCTAGGTGTAAGATGGCCGTATTTGTATGCTTTATATTTTAAATAAGCCTGTTAAATCCAGGTGAGATATCTGTGAAAGCATCAGGGGCTGAGCTCAGAATTACTAGTCACATTTCTCTGATGGTTCTTCTCTACAGGGAATCTCGAATTCAGCACTTAAAAATAAATGCTCTAACGAGAGAAGTGCATTTGATTAAAGGATAGCAATGTGCATAAATTTACTTAATTAGCTTATTTATCCTTTGAAATTGCTTAAGTGGTTGAGAGGAAGCGTGACTACAGTTCCTAACTGAAGTTGTAACTGGATTAAAAGGGAAGAGAGTTCACAGCACTTGAAAATTATAATGCATTTGTTTATTTATTTGGTGTCGTCAGAATGCACGGCACTTCACACTATGTCATAAGCCAAAAAGATGCGTCTTAACCCCAAGGAGCTTACAAGATAATCTGTAACAATGAGGTTGTCAACAAAGGGAGGGAGGGAGAAGAGAGGCAAAGAATTATAAGAATGTGAATGAATGCAGTTTACATGGCTTCCTCTTAGCTAAAGATGAAGACTTGAAGGACTATACCTCAAAGGTTAAAAAAAAAAGGCTTTAGACAGAAGACAGGATGGTTGTATCATCTGGGTGTTCTGGTATTCTGAGAGACAGAATAGGCAATGCAGAAAGAGAAAGAGAGTTTGGAGCAGCTGCTGGTAGTAAACCTGAAACAGGCAGAGATATGATGGGAAAACAGGGCAGAGAGTTGGTGAAGGGCAAAGAAAAGCTATGGGGGCTACCTGTTGAGGTCTCTCCCCACTTCTTCAAGAAGTTAATCAGCCTTTTGTCTGGAATGGGAAAATTCATTGGGCTCCAACTCCAATAATGTCTATTACATAGCCCCTCTCATGAGGGCTAGCTGTTAGAGATTAGAGGTAACCAAGTTTGGGCCAACTTCTTTTGTCTATCTCCATTCCTATTCAAAGATGGATTTCCTAAGACAATAAATGTAAGTTTTCTTTTTATCTTACAAGAGCATCCTGAATAATTACTCTTATTTCTACCACAAACTGATGCTGCACAAGCCCTCCAACCCACTGCTTAATATACATACCAAATATTCCTACACCTTTATAGTTCACACTAAATCCTAGACTGTCATAGCCTGCTGCCATTTTTGCAAACCTTTTCAATGCTTTTTGCTTCTTTTTGTTTTCTTGTGCCAGGTATTTTAAATACATAGCTTAAGATTCATCCCCTCTATTTGACCTTCATCCTTTTGTTAATCCCAATTAAAATATGCCCTCTGAATCAATGCTAATTTAGTAAGTCAACACTTATTTGTGTTGCATTGATTCAATGGGCCTGCTCTACTTGGGACTAACTTTATTTGTCCTTCTTCCCCCCCATCCAGAGTTATGAGAAAATATCACCAAGAATGCTTCATTGACTTGATGAAAATGCAGTATCCAACATTTGAAAAATAAAACAACCACAACAACTCTGCTGTAAACTTCATTCTTGTTTACTAGTCATTTGCAGAGGTAATTTCCCTCTCCCCTCAAAGGTGTTGGATTATAAATTTAAGGCATTTAAACTCAAGAATGTCTCCTGACAGGATTTTGAGATGTGCTTCTGCATTGTGGTCACACAGAAATTTAACGTGTTGGTTGTACAGTGGTTCTGCCTACACATTTCTCATTGCCAAATGTGTCTTTGTCTAGTTGGATTACACTGTGAATACCACACTCTGTACTTAATAGCTATTGGCCCATGGCACATTCAGTCTTACAGTTAAATGTACCCTTTCAAGATAACAAAGCTAAATCCATTTTCTGAGATCTGTAATGGAAAGCTGCCCAAATGAATTCTTATAGAAAGATAAAGTGACAATGGCAGATTGTTCTCACTCTTTGAGAGTTTTTTTTCTTAACCAACCAGGAATTAACATAACCTAGGGCTTTGGAAATTCCTCCTTTATCTCTTCATGCTTCAGATGCACATTCTGTTGTAATCAAAGGATAGACTCCACCTCCCTCAATAGATTTTGGACAAAGAAGATGGATGACATTTTAACTCAGAATCAGGGTATTAAAAAAACACCTACCAGAGCTGAAGGTAAGAAAAACCTGTCTACCTGGAGGTATTTTCGCCTACTGTATTCATTGTGATGCTTTGAATTTTGAGATCTTTACAGAAAATTGAGCCAAAACAGGTCAATGCAGAACTTTGAAATAACAAATAAAAATATTACCTATGATAACAATATTACCTACAGTATTATCTATCTCTAGAAGCAATAAGGGTGCCACAACATTAATTGGGCAAAATAACCTCTGTTATTACAATTACGTTTTTAGTGCAATGAAAAAGAATTGGTAATTAACTAATTAATTAACAAGAAGATAAATAAAGAAATTAAATAATAACATCTATAATGTGTACTTTTTAAAACTAAAAATAATAATTTACACATTATTAATATTGTGTGTGTGTTTGCTTGTGCATGTGTGTGTGTTCATGCCTTTAAGTTGCCTGACAACTTATAATGACCCCCTGAATTTCATAGGGTTTTCTTAGGCAAAGAAAGAGGTGGTTTTGCCAATTCTTTCCTCTGAATTATAACCTACAGAACCTGGTATTTTTTTGTTGATCTCCCATCTAAGTACTAACCAGAAGTGATCCTGTTTAGCTTTCAAGATCAGATGGGATCTGGTGCCTACAGTGGTTCTCAACCTGTGGGTCCCCAGATGTTTTTGGACTTCAGCTCCCAGAAGCCCTAAGCCAGTGGTTCTCAACCTGTGGGTCCCCAGATGTTCATGGACTTCAGCTCCCAGAAGCCTCAGCCACTATGGTCAATGCTCAGGGCTTCTGGGAGCTGAAGTCCATGAACATCTGGAGACCCACAGGTTGAGAACCACTGCCCTAAGCATTGACCATAGTGGCTGGGGCTTCTGGGAGCTGAAGTCCAAAAACATCTGGGGACCCACAGGTTGAGAACCACTGCTTTAGGGTATTTAGGCCACATTATTAATGTTAATGTATTACTAATGCATTATTATAGATAACAAGTTATTACTAATGTGTTACTGAAAAGAGACATAGGTAATGCCTAACGTATTTTATGAAATGAACCAATGAAACTTTAACTGAATCACTCTTGATGTTAGGGACAAGAACCAGGCCTTGACCCTTTTACAATGTACTGCTGATCATGGACTTCATAGACCTCTTGTCTGATCTAACAAAAAGAAACATACATTCCTGTGTTCTACAGGCAGTCTTCTTGGATGGTCTTCCTGGTATTGGATGTTGCCTGGACTGCAGAGTTGAAGAGCAGCACACTCTGCTTTCTGCCATTATTCAAGAGACACAAGGGTCTCTAAGGCCTACACTCCCTGCCTTCTAGGAAGGACATCATGGTAAAGTGTTAGGATCTGTACAAGATACCTGCCAAGATGTACATGTGTATCTCCTAAAAAGCGAACCTCTTGGGTGTAGGAGAGCAAAGGTTAGCTGCAAATCCTATAACCACCATTCCTAATGACTTCATTATCTACCATGATCAGTTTGCTAAGTTTCCTGATTAAACTATTGAAATACTGAAATACTGAATACCCTCCAGAAAGGTTCTATCTGTTCCAAAAATGCAGATGTGCAATGTACTACAGACAGGAAATGACATTGATAAGAAACATTACCTTTGGGCTAAGGGTGATTGACTCAACACTTCTGGGATATCTTTTTTAAGTGGGTGACTGTCTGAGACATTAGTACCTTTTGTTAAACCAAGTATTGGGTAATGTCTCTTAGGAAGTCAAGATGAAGAAATGTCTATATTTCAGAGAGCTTGCTGATGTCATCCTCATTTCTCCTGACTTACAAGCTTTAAAAAGGAACCACGTTAGTGATTCTGGGGGTTGGGTCTACTTGAACCAAGAGTTCGAGCTGCCTACCTCTTTCTTCTGAAGAGCTTTTAATGAAATCACTGCCTAAGCTAAGCTTCACTCCTCTGATATAGCTCTTTCAGACTGGCTGTGGAATACTAGAGAATCTTGTTAGCTTATTCACTTTTTCAATGTATTGTTCTGGGACAGAGGGCCTTGGGCAGTTTACTTTCCTTGTCCTTTCACTGTTCGAGCCATAAGGGCTCCCTGGATTTTCTCAATAGTCCAACAGGACCAAGGAGATATCACATCTTTTAAATCTATCCTTTGAGGAGTACTTTTCCTGTGCATTGCAGCTACCAAAACTTCTCCCTCATTCCTGAAGTGTGTGTATGTTTGTGTGTTTATTAAGGAAAGCATTACATTCGCCTTAGTTTTCAATCTTTCTCTCACCTCTCCCTTCTCTTAGCAACCCTTACAGCTTCAAACTGTAAGCCTTGCAAATTTGCTCATTTTGAGTTAGCATCTCTCCATCCTAAAGCAACTGTGTTAAATTTTGCTTGTATTGTTTCATATTTGCTGTTCCTCAGTATAACTATTATGTATATCTTGATTGCTTTATGTTCAACAAAATTCTCCTTTTAGAGTGTTCTGTGTGAATGTGGGTTTTTGAGTACTGTTTGCTCAAAACGTACTCTAACAAAAGTCACAAGATCACTGATAGGTAGGTGTACTCAGAACATGTATGAATTCATCCATATCTTTCAGGCCTTAGCAGGTAACAAAAGAAGTGATCACACTTCCTACACTCATCTGCCAAAGGGTTTGCTTGTCCTCTTCCTGCCAAAAGAACACTGACTTCCTTCTTTGAATTCTACACTGTAATGTAACCACCATGTGGTAAATAAATGAGTCCATTAGACAAGAAGATACCATGTGAATACTCCCAGAAGATGGAGATCTTACCTTTTAGTCTGTATTAGACTGAATAATTCTTTTTTAAAAAATGGGGATTGATGAATGCTCTGATTCCCCAGAATATTTTACTGCTGGCTTGAAACTTCAGATTTATTGTACTGCTCAGAATTGTTAGTTTTAGGGAATGTGGAAGTACTTTCAAGAAAAGTGGTTTGCTTAGCTCTGCTAAGAGACCAGGGCTTAAATCACTCCTGGCATCTACACTAAGAGTCCTATCATTATGTAGACTAAAGCAACAGACTTAGGCATCAGATTGGGGTGTCACAAAAGAACATCAAAATTGTTAGTTGCTGAATTTGTTGTCACTGTATTTTTACTATGGAGTAGGGAAAGGGTACATAATACATTTTGTGTGTGTCATGCATGCAGTCAAGGTGGATAGCTTTGGGCACCATGAACCTGATGGTCTATCTCATGTGGCAGAATGTCTTGGGCTAACCCTGGTTAGTGGGATGCTTCTGTGAGAGGGGGATTCATAAGGATTAGTGGAAGTAGTTCTGTTTGTCTAAAAATATATTGGTGCTGTTCTAGAGTGCATCCATACCCTACAATTATTGTACTTCAATACTGCTTCAATTGTCACAGCTGTCCCTTATAGAATCTTGGTAGTTTGGGATGCTAAAAAGCTCTATTTCAGGAGAATGCAATAGTAAATTCTATGTACTCCACCAAACTACAAATCTGAGGGTGTCATAGGATGTAAGCAATTAAAATGGTTTCAAACTGCTATAATTGTATAGTATGTATTTACACTTAGTCAGAAGCTCAATGGCAGGACTTATGCACTGTATGCAAAAGATTGTTAGTAGGTCCCCAGTAGAGATAGGAAAATCTGCCAGTATTCCTTTCTCCAACTTTTGATTAAAAAACAAAACAAAACAAAACAAAACCTCTACTTTTTTTCATTATCAGATAAGAAAGTTGTGAATTCTGTAAATTTGGGGAATTTTTTTTAAAGAATGAATTAAGCCCTTCTTCCACCATCCATTCTGGTTGAATTAAATAGGAAACATCTGTTGCCAGCACACTGAGGACCATGTTGTACCTACCTGACATATCAGCTTGAATATGAGGAACCCCCCAGGGGAAGAAAAAAGACAGGGAGCATCTATAATTCAGCATTAATACCTAGAGGACCAAACACAGGGATTCAAATTCACTGCTGCCAAACCCCTGGATGTGGATGGACAATACATATTTTCATTTTGCTTGTTCTGACTTTCTTTTTTAAAAAATGTTTAAACATCTCAAGCTCTTTCCAAACAGTATATGAAGTAATCTGTGAATTTTGGGTAAAATCTTATCAAAAACAAAAAATAACAATTACTGTACCATTTTTTATTTCCAAGTGGCACTCAGAAAGATGGAACTATTATCCTTATGTGAGAACGTCTGCTTTGCTCACCCATCTTTCACCTGTCTCAACCTCATCTAATGTACTGGGAAAATGGGAGGTATTTGTGCTAGGTTATTATAGTTGAGGGTGTGAATGGGTCGAAATCTTGCATCCACTGTATCTGAATGAGTAGGACATGGACATGGACTTAGAATGAGCCCAGAAACTGGGTAGGAGAAGTGAGCAGTAAAAGTAGGATGTAAAATAAGCAAAAAGTAAACAAATAAAATGCAGAAAAGAGTTTTCTTTGGCCAATGGATCCTGCTGATAATCAGAACTGTGTTCAGTCCAACCTACTAGCAATAGTGATCCAGATGGATAATTTTATTCTTCAAGCTTCACATTTTTATACTATTTTCTCAATTGAGAGAGCAGAATAAAAAATGCATCAGCAAGGTTAGTATTTTGCTCAAATTGACTACTTGTTATTGCTTATCTAACCCTTCTGTCAGCTGTCTGGATGACCATGGCAGTATGTAACTATCATAATGTACACAAGCAAGGCTATTACTGATGTCACAAATGTACTTCTGATTTCAGTACTAATAGAAATTAACAAACCAGAGATTAGTCATATAATATGCCAATAGAAGCAGTTAATCAATATTCTTGTTAATCATACTAATGAAAGGGCAATTGAGAATCTTCTAACATCCCTTGGGTATATTTTAAACCATCAGAGGAAGGAGATGGAAAATTGGATTCTGTTTTTTTTTTCCTCATTGCAGATTTAAGGGACAAAACGTCTGAGATTCTGTTGCTGTAGGAGGGAAATTGACTTCCTGTCTTCACTCACCTCTCCAGTTTTGCTGGAAATCATTCATTTAAATGAATGAAGATCCCCAGGTTTTGTAACCTAAAAAGTTAGAAGCAAGGTGAGAAGCAAACTTATTGTGGTCTCAGGACTGAGTCAATAGTGTGATGTGGTGGCAAAAAACAAAAACAACCTAAACAACAAATAGACCTAGGCCGTTTCAACAGAACTATAATGTCCAGGTCAATAGAAATAATTGTGCTATACTATTCTGGTTTAGTCAGATCTCATTTAGAGGATTGTGTCCAGTTTTGGCAACCACAGTCTAGAAAGGATATTGCATAGCTGGACCATGTCCAGAGCAGAACATGGTAAAATGTCCACAAACAAACAGTTCAGGAAGCTGGATATCTTTAGAATGGAAAAGAGAAGATTGAAAGGTGATTTGATACCCATCTTTAAATATCTGAAGGACTGTGGCATGTTCCATCATGTCTAGGCCCAGACGCAGATGAAAGACCTTCCCTCCATCCCACTATCACTGTCCTGGCCAGCGGTGGAGCTTGAAATGCATGGAGCGGGGGTAGAAGGAGGCCTGACTGTGGTGCATGGGGGGCTGGTCACAGTGTGCGAGGGTGTAGCTATGACCTGGAACACCTAAAAAACCTTGCCACCGAGGACAAATCGCCCCATTTCCCCCTGTCCCTATGTGACTGGCCTTGGCCTCGGAAAGAAAGAAATATTGGCAGTGTCCTTTTGTGTCAAGTCTTAATTGGATTGTAAGTCTGAGGACAGGGAGCTGCTCTGTTGTAGTTTTACTTGTAAAGCAGCGTGTATAGTGATGGTACTATATAAATAAGTGATAATAATAATTTTTTCTTCCTGCTCCATAGGTTAAGATCCAAACCAATGGATTCAAGTTACAAGAAAGAAGATTCAGACTAAACATTAGGAAGAACATCCTGATAGGGTAGTTGTTTGACAGTGAAATGCCTTAGCTTGGAGGGTGGTCGACTCTTTCATTGGAGGTGTTTAAACAGAGGTTGTATGGAAACATATCAGGTACACTTTAGCTGTGAATTCTTGCTGAACTCTTGGGGTCACTTCTGACTTTACAATTCTGCTATGCTACCATCACCAGATCCCTCCCTCCCTCCCTCCCTTCCTTCCAAACCATAGAAAAGTCACCACAGATTGGTCAGAGATGGTAATTTTGTGTCACCAAAGGTCTTATTTAATCCCACTAAAAAAAGGTAGCCTTCCATTATGCCTCCCGAAAAGGTGATGCTAATAATATTTGTAAAATGTCAGAAGATGGCTATGAGGGGAAGAATTAAACATACCCCACAATCTTGAACCAATCTCATGATGTGTGGTTGAGTTCTTAAAACATTTGTTGGTGGGGTCCAATGATAAATTTCGTATATACATTCAGTTTTGACCTGAGTGTAGTAGGTGTGAATTAGGCTGAAGTCTAATATGCACTTACATGGGATTCAATGAAACTTCTGAATATGAATCTTGTAGGTATATTAAAAAATTATACTGTTCATAGCCTATGTTCTATGTGTCTGAGAATTAAACAACAACAACTTTTTATAGTGGTTTCTAATACATACCTATGCCTAAACAAGTATCTTTCAATTTGTGGGGTTCACTACAAAATAAATAGGCAGAGGACTGATAAATTTGATAGGTTGATAAATTTGATATATCAAGATGAAATTTCAATATAATTTCCTGAGTTTCTCTCTGTACATACACATCATGCCTTACTTCGAGGAGGTCTCCTCAGGTGATGAAGAGGAGTGGAGCCATAAGGATAAGATGCATCTGGAAGCAGAAGGGGATGACAGTCATTGTTATGACAGGAGCAAAGCCTGGTCTATCAGAGACAGCATCTGTAGAACTGGAGAACAAAACCAAGTGTCAGCACTCTATCATACCTCAACAGCTCAGATGCCAGATACAAAAAACAGCAGAAACTCTCTCCTCAACTGTAAGTAAACTGTGCCAAGTTAATGAGGCTAGCTGGGCTCTGATTTACTGGTAGTTATAAATTAGCTCATCCAAGGCTGTTCTGGTGCTGTGGATAATAGTTTCAATACTTCCTAGTGACCTCGTGCATGACTCCAGTTTTGTGTGTCTCTGACCTTTGGCTTGCATTTGGACTAATCTCTCTGACTGTTTCCTTTCCTGGTTACAATCCAGGATTGTTTACTTCATTTGACTTCTGACTTTTGGGGTTATGCTTCTGTTTCTGTGGACACTGCTATCATTCTGGGATTAGTCTGGCTTTCCCCTGGTTAGCCCCTGTGGTCTGGTGATGTATGCTGTTGAGTGCTTGCCTGCTTTAAAACAGGACAGGACACCTGTATCTATGTATGCACTGTTAGTTACAATTGGATCCCGCTTTTCCTCCATTGAGCCCAAGGAATTTTATATATGGATCATTTCCTTCCTATGTTATCCTCATGAAAACAAAGCTATGAGGTAGGATAGGCTGAGAAAGTGTGTTTCTCCAGAACGTCCAATGAGGATAAAGGTTCACTGAAGGTTTGAATCTAGTTCTCCAAATTTCTACTCCAGCACCAACTGTAGTGTTTCTTCAGTGTTTATATGTTTAAATATATGTTATATTTAAATTATTTTATTTCCAATTTAGTCTTTTTAATGTGACAGGTTAAAGTTTTACATAAGTCAAAATAACAACATTCATTTCTCATCCTTTATTATTATTTCCATGAAGGAGACTTTGATAGAAAGGCTTTAAGTGGATTATTGATTCATTGGAGCTAATTATTTTGGCCCCAGCTCTATAAATTATCAACATACCATTTACATAAGAGACAAGGAAGACAGTTCATAAGTCTTCTGTTCTGTTAGGTAAATGAATCTTGTAAACCAAGCATATTATTTACTCAATAAATGGTCTGTCACTGTTGTGATAGGTTCATGCACATGGTAAATATGGCTTTGATTGAATTTTGTATATTTTAATGAAAACTGTTTTCTTTAAGGTTGATAATTTTGATATATCTAGGTGAAATCCTATACAACTGATTTGGGTTGATGTACATCAACCCAATGTTACATCAAAACATTATTTCATTCTGACACATGAAGATGAAAAATTTCAGAAGTCCCCCTCCCCTCCAATGGGAACAATCATAAGAATTTTCTGTGTTTTCAGGATCCTCTCCCACAATTTGCAACTGTTTTGTGAATTTGTTGCTTACACAAAAACATTATGACCTAAATACCATTATTAGTCTCAAGGAAAGTCCCAAGAAAGGTAGGCCCAATGGAAATTTGCTAAGCCAACAATTTTATGTGTTGAGTTGATGGTTCTGTTTAACAGTTTGATTTAGTCCTATATTTTATCCAAAATAAAAAAGCTTTTATGCCAAAAAAAAAAAAAAAAAAATCCTTTATGATCATTACATACTATGTAGCCAGACAGCTATGGTGTCTTGTCACAGTCCCAGCAGCCAACCAAAGGCTTGTGGCTGCACAGCTGATAGCAAAGAGACAACACAAGCAAACTAGCAAGCAATGAAGCAGAGCAGCTTAAGGTCTGGCACTTATCTAACTCAGTAAGCAAAAAGTCATAGTTACAAACAGAGTTCAACAGTATCCAAGGCAGGGCAAATGAATCCAGAGTCAGTCAACACAGTCCAGATTAAGGCACACAGTTCAGGAATGTAACAGGTAGCTAGGTAAGTCAGATAAGCTCTGACAACTTCTGGAGGGAAGAGCTGCATCTATATAGGTCATCAGGTAAAGCAGCTGCTGCTTAACTAATTGCTGCTTCCTCTAAATCCTTTGGGATCTCCTCAGGATCTCTCTTTGTTGTCTCTCTTGGCAAAGGTAGGTACAGGTAAGTTGTCTTCTGTCTCTGACTTGCAGTGGCATTGCACTCTAGTTTGTAACTGAGGCTTGTGGATCTGTAACCTCCTCCTGTTTGACTGCAGGTACAGGCATTCCCACTGCTTCAGTCTCTGAGTCAGAGTCCATTTCCAGGTTCTGGAATCAGGGCATGATATATGGTGCTATGCAGTGGATTCCAGCCCAAACCTCAAAACCTCACTTACTGTTAAGCATCCACTGGGATGGAGATCCATTCTCTTGTTGATTAAGAAGTGGTTGCCTAAGATTCTCACCCCCTCCCCCTCTCTGGTGTGACAGGCAGAACAAAGGTCCCTTGTGACAAATCCCCCTTTGCCAGAGGGGTAAGACTGGAATGTCAGGTAGTCACTTCTCAATCAATAGTGGAACAGACCCCCATCAATCCCAGTGGCTGCTTACTAGTGGGGTTTGAGGACTTTCTCCATCCCTATGGAGCCCTTAAATTAAGGGCTATAAAGGGATTATGAATGCATAACTGTAGGTTACATATTTGTAACTGCTGAAAAGAATTCCAGTCTGTGTATTTTGCAATGCAAATCAAAAAACAAAACAAAGCAAAACAAAACATGGATATTTTTACACCCATGAAAGAATGAAAAAAAATGTGTACAGATGGGAGAGATACTTTAAAACAATCCTCCAAAATGGTCACAATGAGTGTTTTTCAGAGATGTAGACTGAAGTTAATGGAATCAGGACTCAAGACACTTCAGTGATTCGATTTGATTCGACTTGGCAATAAATGATGCACTGATTCAGCTTGTATAGTTTTAGTGATTGACTTGCTGCCCTTGGGTTTAATAACGTAACATGTTCATCTAGAATCCTTAAAACTTTGAACAACACTTCCATCTCTTTTTGCCTACTGGCCTACTGGTCTTTTTGACTACAGATGATCTGTCTCAAGTCAAAAGTTTGGGCCATTTCTCAGTGAGGAACAAAAACACATTAGGCAATGGGCTTGAGGCATGGTTGAGGTCTGTGTGGCAGCCAGTCCTGCTACATATTGAGTCTTCTAAAACTTTTCGTAATACAAAAAAGCAAGACTCACCCCAGAACTCAGGAAAGGATCCTTCTAAAGCTTTTAAAGCTTCAGTAATGTGGAGTAAGAAAGATCCTATTCTCCACTCCCCCCTAAAAAAACCCCAAAAACCCTCCAGATTCGGAAATGGGACGTAAGAGGGATCCTATCCTCCACTTCAGAAATTGGCTTGAGACTTGATGTGAAAATATCTTGCAAGAACTTGAGACTCAAAGGTAGAGACTTGAGACTTGACTTGAAAGTAAAAGACTTAAATACATCATTGGTGGTTTTTTAAATGTTTGGAAACCCCAAGGAGAAGAATCCTGGACTGATGAGAATGTTCACAGTACAGGGCTCATTCTATGAAAAATTCACATGTGTGACACATTTTGCATAGAAAACAACATCTTATACACAGCAAACAATGATTTCTGTCTAAAAAAAAAATCTGTGCATAACTATTATTTTCTGCACAGAAAATGCTGTTCATTGAGCAGAAGATGATGGGTAGAATTATCTATTGTGGTCTGCATTGAATATCTTTATGCATACTTAGCTATGTAAGAGAGGTGCTAAGGAATCAGGCCAGAATGCACTTGGGCACCTACAAATGCATAACCACTGTAATCATGCAGCTAAACAGTGACTTCCAGCCTGATCCCCTCCAGTCCCTAGTCACAAATGTGCAACTCTATGTTATGCATTTATAACTGCCCAAGTAGACTCTGGCCCCATTAGTGAATTGGAAAGATCTGTAATGGGACACTGGCAAGAGTATCCCAATGCCCATTGGGTCCCATTGTGTATCACTCCTATGTGCAGACACAGTGGGAAAAGAATTTCTAAAATTATCCATTGGTTCTGTTGTTGTTGTTTAATAAAATCCATTCTTTCCCCCCAGAAATGGGGCTCAAAGTGGCTACCACTGAGAATGAGATTTGCAAAGAATTTTAACCCTGATTTTATGGCAGTTGACTATTTTTTCTTTCTTTCTTGTTGAGTTTTGCATGCATAATATGGAACATCTAAGAATGAATCTCTTACTGCTGAGTCATTGGTGACTTGAACATCTATTTGAAGGGAAGATCCTTTATGAGCACTGGGAAGTTATTTACTACATATTTCCATTTGGTCTTAGGTCTCATTTCATTGTAATCTGTCATGTTGTTTCTGCCTGGTGATAAATTCTTGTCCACAGGAGACAGAGTTAAATCTATTTTATCTGGGTCATCAGCAACACTTGAACTTTGATCCCCCAGGCTGGAAGACAAGCATCTTTATTGATATTGTCATTCCCATTTAGAATGTCATAAGGCAGGCAGTTAATCTGACTGAGGTAGAATATAACTGTAAGAAAATGTCATAGAACTATAAGATAAGGGACAACCTAGATGTGGGACTAAACACATCATTGATAAACATGGCAGCTGAAGTAACAAATATATCTGCGGAGATTTTTATCTGGATCACAGCAAATGAGGGGGCATACTACCAATAAAATCACCCTGCTCCTGTTCCTGCTATGATTAAAATTCTCTTAAAATTTGAAATTTCTTACTGATCTTTGCTAAAAAAGTGACAGGTTGATATAAAAAGAAGAAAATTATTATTTTAATAATAATAATAATAATAGAAAGAAGAGGAGGAGGAAGAGGAGGAAGAGGAAGAGGAAGAGGAAGAAGAAATACCACTTTTTCCCAAAATTGGGATTCAAAGCAGCATACAATTTAATAAAGAATAATATAGCTAAACACCAACAGAAATTTAAATGAAATTAACCTGGTCAAAATATTAAAATAATTTAAACCTACACTTAAGAAGTTAATATGCATTTTAAAAATTGAAAAGCTATTAAAAACAATTCAGAAAACAAAAACCAGACAGAGAATTAGAACCTACATGAGAGACATATAATATAAATCTCCACATGTTAATTCCATGTTAGTTGTTCTATGAGATCCTTGTGCTGAGTGGCTGTCTTGTGAAACTGAATGCACAACTGAAGGAGTATTACTGTCAGCTTACTGCTCTCCCCCCGCCTGATACTATATCTGTGGGACTGTGTCAATTGGCTTGGTGTCCTTAAATAGATTGTCACTTGGCAAGTAGTGTGTGTGTGTGGGAGAAAAAAAGAGTTATGGTGAATACCTTGACAGCCTTTTGGTGAAGGGGAGTACTCTGAAACTGCCTCTTTCGATCTTGAGACACAGGGATAGGGAAAGATACTGCCTTTAGCGCTGGCTGGGGACGGATCTGCCCTCACTTAAGTCCTGTGACTTGGGGTGGGGTTCCTTGGGTTTGCCATTGAAAAGATGGTCAGACCAGGAGCAATCCAGCTATTGAGTTGTCCTTGGAGCTCAGGTGGGTCACCCAAGGCTAAGGAGTGACACCTGGCTTCACACCAGGTGTCACTTTCTATATTGCTCTCCCACCTTGCACTTTTACAGGTTCAACTCAGTTCAGATAGGTTGTAGGTTAAATAAAATGGCCTCTTTTGATCTAGTTCTCTGTGTCTGGTCTTGTTGTTACATTGGTTGGTGAGCAAGGGAGAAACTCTACTGATTCAGAGGATCTACTGTGGTTGGGATTAGCAATTGGATTTAGGCCAATCACTGCAGGTTTGAGATTGTCATGAAAGTCAGAGGTAATCTATTTGATTTTTTTATCTTGTACAGTAGCTGTTCATTCAAATATCATGGGGGGGGGCAACTTCATCCTGTTCTCAAACAGATATTTCAGCGTCCTTATTTCCCACTCGAGTAACATTTGTCATTTTAAACAATTCACAGATTTTTACTGACACTTGTTTTATTTATTTATTTAGCTGATAGGTTAATATTGAGGATTGTTTGTGATACCTGATGAGCTGCTATCAGAGACTAAAGTGTCAATAAATATTTCAAAACAGTTAAAAAAAATAACACAGTGTTTTGGGCAGATAACTGGCTTAAATATCGCTGCACAATAGATAACACAGACTTTTGTCTGAGAGGGGTGTGAGAGGTGGGGAAATCTCTACCTCTATTTCATGCATTTTCTTGCATTTGTGTTTCTCTTTGGATTCCCCCCTCCGCCTGCTCTGCAAAGCATCTAAATCCTTGCTGTGATCTCAGGTAAACAGCATTAAATCCTTTCTGTTCATTTTAGCAACCTTCTCCCTTGACAGATTTTAGTCTGGTGGAAGCTTTTAAAAAAATGAAAATGGAAAAATATGCTTTCACTGAGAAGGGTGTGTGTGAGACACACGGATGGTCTTGTTTGCACTGCAAGCACAAAAGGAACATTTTGCTAGGCTTTCATGTTTTACATAGCTTCATTTAGCTTGCGACGGCTGGCAATATAGGCTTCCACCAAGAGTCCCATTTGTTCTGAAAACAGATACCCGTCAAACCTGGTATGCCATTTGTGTATGAAATGTCTGTTTTGTGCCCTCTTTGCTTGCTGCATATCTCTGTTTTGATCTCAGTATGTTCCTTGGCTCAGGATAAAAGAGCACATTTCTCATACAAAGAATTAACAGGTGTCTCTACTTGCCTAGTTATGTGCTTAGCTTATCAGGTGGAAGCCTGTGGTCTTGGAGCCAGAGGTCATCAATTCTATTTTCACTGCTGTAGGTGTAAACTTGCTTGACAATCTCTGTTTGTTGGCAGACTCAGCTCATTGCAATGGCAGGAGGAGGGCAAACCTGTTCATTGTGTGCATTTTTATTGAATACAAGGCCTTCATTGTGTATCTCAGTGAAAGAAATGGCAGGCCAGTTGGGGGAAAGTTCTGCTTATGGGCTGTGTGTGGCCCCCAAGTTCCACAGGAGATCTTCCATTTCTGCCTTTTTTTTTTTTTAGAAAGGCTGATTTTGTTTTTGGCCTAAAAATACCATCAAAAGACCCAAAACACCACAAAAAGCATGGTACAGTAGGCATTCCACATTTGCAAGGGTCGGGGTGCAGAACCCTTGCAAAAGTAGAAAAATCATGAATAACTCCCTGCCCTATGATTCCCCTCCAGAGCTCCCTGTCCCATTCCTTTGCTTCTGGCCCTGGTGTTGGGACGGGTGAGAAAAAAGTAAACGTAAAGGGCTTGTGGGTACTTACCCCTCAAAGGGAGAAGAGCAGAGTTCTTGGGTTCTATTTACTTCCAGTGGGCATCTTGAAAAGGAAGAGCTAGGATCAAAGAGAGCACTTGACCAATCAGCAGCCATTACACAGCAGAAAGTGCAGCCACATGGCAGAAGGGACAGCCCTCCAGCAGTGGGAAGGGGCTTTGCTTACCCAAAAGGAAAAAAAAAATAGCCATTTTAAACAGAAGCCTTGCAAGCCTGGGGTGAGGAATGAAAGGGAATGGGAAGAGGAAAATGGGGAGAGGCAAGCATATGCCTTGAAAATAATCAAATTTGCAAAATCCACAAATGTGGAGGGAGGACTGTACCTGGGGTCCCCTTGTCCTCTCTTGCCTGCCTCCCAATAACAATGAGAAATTATGCCTTTCCTAGTTTGAATGTCCTGATCTCTCTGCCCAGATGTAAATCCCTTTGTGTTGCTTGGGATTGCTCCTGTAGCGTTTTTACTTGCCGCAAAGCTAAGTGTGAATAAACGTTCAACACATCTGATGTTCTGTATTTCATGCATATGAATTTTACATTTCAGTTGAACGATACATTTTATTCCTGCCATGATTTGGCTCTCAGGCAGATAAAAGAATGTATTCCCCGCTCCCCACGTTTTTAAAAATGTGTGGCGCATAAACGAAAAGCAATGGTATCATGTCCACAAAAAGTGGCACCAAGACGAAGTAAAATTTTGAATTTTCCTAGCATTCTTTATCAGGCATGATGATACACCAGTTAGCGGAGAGGGGAAGAAAGAAGCCCAAAAATCTGGTGTGGTAGATTGGCCATTGGCTAATGTGTGCTTTTTTCCGGCTGCAAAATGGCTGCAGTAGGTGCATAAAAAAGTGTGTGTATGTATGTGTCTTCAAATCACCTGTTGACTTATGGCAACCCCATGAATTTCATAGGGTTTTTCTTAGTGAAGGAATACTCAGAAATGCTATGCCAGTTCCTTGCTCTGCAATACAGCCTACAGCACTTGGTATTCATTGGTGATCTGTTTTCTAAGTACTAACCAGGACTGACCCTGCTTAGCTTCCAAGATAAGATGAGATCTGGTAGCTTCAGGGTATTTAGGTCCTTCATAGAGGATAAGAGGTGTTAAAATAGCAGTCAGCTTCCTGGGATGCATAGTTGATGACTACTGTTATCCTCTTTGGTTGAAGCTCAGAAACTCATCATAGTGTATTTTGCAGTGTATTGGCTCCTTACTTCACTTATTGCAGAGATACTATGAAACACTGTTATGTGCCTTCAAGTTGTTTCTGACTTACAGTGACAGGGTTTACCGGGGTATGACTTGCCCCAGGTCACCTAGTGGGTATCCATAGCTGAACAGGGAACTGAGCTCTGGTTTTCAGGGTCATACTCCAAGGCTTAGACCACAACACCATGCTCGCTCTCCCATGAAACAAATAAGAACAAGTTCTGAAAAGGTGGAGAGTATTATCAACCAATTAAAGAACCTGTTACACTGTTGGGAATTGCTAGTATCACCTTACGTAGGTGGCAATATATCTTCTAGTTTCCAGGCAGAGAAGTCCTTTTGAAATGAACTGTATGTTGGACCTTAGGGGTAGAAATATCTTATCTACCACTAAGGGCAGCTCCTATGGGTGGAGAAAGCATTTGTCCCTGAACCCCACTGAGTCACACCTCTTGCCACCAGTGCTGCACTACCAAATTTTTGTGGTGTGGTTGGCAAGAAATCCAACATCTTTTTAAGAAATCATGAGGAGAGTACACACCTCATTTTCCAAAAGTTTGACACTTCTGAGAAACTTCAGCCACAGCTGATCAGTTAGAAAACAAGGGACAAAAACTCTGTATTTTACAAAGATAATACTGGTTTTTTTTTTTTAAAAAAAACCTTCTGCCTCTAGGAAAAAAAATATGATTGTGGGAATGGCAGGAGGCATTGAAGGCTACAAAAACAGGCAGGCAGACACAGCCTGCCAGTGCATGAGGTGTCCAATCCTGCCCAAGTTATAGCCATAATTTGACAGAAGCCTTCTCCCTTGCATAGCTTCCAACATAAAGTTTCCAAAATAATTTGTATGAGCTGAACTGTGAGCTACTTCTGCATCTGAAATATCCCCCTCTGTGAAATGCTCTAAAATCTTGCCAGTGTTTGCAAACACTGCTTTTTATATTTACATTCTAAAGTCAAAATTGGAAATTGTCATGGTTAGTATTCAACACACAAATTTATTGTTTTTGTTTTCAAGTGAATGTTGAAGTGCAAGATTATATATAGACTCAGTGATCTCGATCTTCCTTCCCTTGACATTTGCTCTAGAGTGAAACAGGGCTCATTTGCTGACATGATTTTTGTTTCTATTTTACAAGCTTAATTCCATCATTTGGAAAGTCTGAAATCTAATTGAACTTCACGCAGCCTTTTCCTCTGTGCGTGGTCCAAGAAATGTTCTTTCTGAAGAGCACATTATTCTTTTGAAAAATCTTATTTATATTTCATGTATTTACACTGATTGAAAGGAAGGGACATAACAGCCCAGTGTATAAGTAGAACTGAATATATAATCCAGAGGTTTCTTATGCTGTTAGATTTAACAAATCCAAGTACATTGTTTAACAATTCTTCAGTCTTTATTTCTATGCACACGCACACACATGCACACTTTCCAATTGATATTCTGCAGTATAATCCAACATTTTGAATTGCAAAGCTGCTGGATCTATCCCTAGATGAACTATCTCAATTTCTGATGATATTATTTCTAAGGTATTTGGTACAAAACTTATAGAGTGTTTGACTGGTCTGTCAGAGGAGGAACTACTGATCATCTTTAATATCCTGCTTTATAACATGAACTACACGATCACCAATATATTTCTTCCCTATGTTTTTGTTTGATATTGTTTCTGAGCTTTTCAGATAAAATATCAATCCATGTTGCACAGCTAATATTAGATGGGACTGTGTGTCATGATGTATCCAACCCAACAGTTCAATATCTGTGCTTTATTATATTGTAACTGGATGGAGTCAGCTCTGACAATACCCTGGCAATAGCTGTCAGATGCCCTATCTATTAGGATTATCTCTGATGGAAGAGATGGGAATTCTGAAGTCTTTCAGACATTATTGGATTATAACATCTTTTATACCCAACCAATGGCCATGTGACTGCAACTGATGACAATTAGAGTCTAAGAACATCTAGAGCAACAGTATTTAGGGGCACCAGGTACTGTACCAGGAGCGGCATCTCCTCTGTTGACAGACTGCAGAGAGTTTATCTGCTAGTGATGGCAGGTAGAAGAAAGCATTATTTTTAGCAGCACTGATTGTTTTGAGGGCTACCATTTAAAGTTTGTGCATTGTCACAGGGATAGGCTCTTTGAGAGAGATTAAAATGGCATCTAAGATGCAGTTACCAGGGCTTCTTAGAGAATCATTCAACATAATGTAACATAAACAAAGAGGATCCAGGACAGGAATCAGTCTTGAATGGCCAAGTCAGCATTTTTTACTGAGCTTGGAATAATCTTTTGGATATGTACTTTGATATATTCACTTCAGCTAAATTGAATCAGTTGAACTTCTGAGCTGTTTTCAAAGCTTCTTTTTGCCCACAATACCACTTCATTGCAAGAGTGGCAAAATCCCATGGTCATATTGCCCTTCACTTTGAGCCTATTAACATAAACTATGGCCATTTCCGCCCTACACTGTTCTAGTGCTATTATTCCACTTTCAGCATCCTGTGGAATTCTGGGGTTTGTAGTTTACTGAGGCCAAATAGCTGTCTGGCTGAGAATTCTATATGTCCCTCCCTAAACTGCAAACCCCAGGATTCCATAGGATGTTGCAAGTGGAATCATAGTAGTGCATAGTGCGGAAATGGCCTAGAGAGAATTAAAAACAGTATTAAACAAAGCTCAAAGCAGTCACTGTAAGAGCAATATGTGTGTGTGTGTGCGTGTGCGTGCATGCGCACACATGCATGCACCTTCAGGTCACCTGCCAACTTAAGGCAACCTCATGAATTTCGTAGAGATTTCTAGGCAAGGAAGAGACAGAGGTGGTTTTGCCAGCTCCTTCCTCTGAAATATAGTAGTAGTCAAAACAAAGAACTGAGATAGGCCAGTCTGAAAGAGAAGGAATGGGCCAAGAAAACTGGCTGGGAATAAGATTGGATCACCCAAACTCAGGTCTGTAACTCTAAGCTTTTCACTATGTTGCAGTCTCAGCTTTTCCTCTGCCATAACAGCCTCATCTGCCCGTTTGTGCATGCCTGGAAATCATTAGCAATTAATGAAGATTAACTAGCGCTACAGAAAAAGAAAGTTTCTAAATTATAAGCTACCTATATCTGTTTTGTATCATCTTTTCCATTACGTAACCATTAAAAAACATGCTCAGAAATAATTATGATTCAGAATTTATTTCAAATACCCCAAATAGAAAACCTGTTTTTATGTTGTGATGGAACACCAACCAAATCTTGTTTCGCTATTCACTTAAGCCTCCTTAAAAAGGGCCATTTAGTGGCTATCCTACCTATAGACTTAGGAGTGTTTTCTAATTAGAGGTATATTTTGTATCTTCTGTTGTTATCTTCATGTTCCTAATGCAAGGGCATGGAAGTAGTACTAGAGTTAATCCAGAGTGACAGTTGATTCAGATTTGTGCGACACTGTTTAATGTTGGGTTTTGACACATCTTGTTGCTCCTCCACCCAACTGATCTACTTTTTAAAAAATCAGTAGAAAATTTGCAGATTTCAATTCATTCATGGTCGTTCCTTGCACTGTCATTGTGCGAAAGGACAGCTTGCTTCAAATAGCGCTATACTGTTGCCCATCACAACCATTGCAAAATTATCACAATAGTGGCTCCTTTTGTGCAATGACGTCATGGACCATTGCTGGCTCCACGCCTGGGAATATGACAATTGCATGATGTCTCAGTTCTAACCTGCAGAATTATAAAGTGTGTTCACTTCATCATATGTTTCTAATAGGATGCCAGACATTGTCTTTTTCTAAAGCAGCATATTTTGAGTTCCTATTTAGGTTCACCTGGAATTAGCAACAGATTAATAGTGGTGTTGCAGGGGGCAGGGATCTGTAATGCAATCTTAGTATTTTAAAAGTAATTGCTACATATAGGTTTATCTTTAGAAATAAGAATTGGCTGTATTATGTGCTATGTGATCTTTTTCCATTTGATTTTGGATACACAATCTAAGTGTCAGTCTTTGAAACTTATTTTTCAGAAAACAGGTGGACAAAAGGAGGCTATGGGACTATTTGCGACCCAATTTTTTTCAGTTTGTACAAGCACTCCAACCCTCCCCCACTGCCCCTTTTCTGGACAAAAATGATGAACTATTTCTTCTCCATGAGTGCTTATTCACCAATTCAGCAGATCACAGCCCCCACCCCACTCCACTGTTTAACATTCAAAAATTACCCATTTCTTGAAATTAGAGGTGGACTTAGGATGCTTCCAGTGTTGTTTTGTTTCTACAATTATTGGCAGTCTATGATGCTCCTACCTCCAAGATTCCAGGGACAAACTGGGCCCTGACACTCTAAAGGAAGAAAAGAAATTCTTTCTTGGAATAACTTTACCGGGCACAGGCCCATCTCCAGGCACAGGTCAAAATTCTGGTCATGAACTGCAAAGCCCTATAAAACTTGGATTCAGACAATGGGTGTAGCAACAGCGGGCAAAATAAAAGCATTGATTCCCAAATAAGAGTTCTGTCCCTGCAAATGAAATACCCTTCAGTCTCCAAATTTCTAACATTGCAGCAAGTGAAAGACTGAAACTCATTCATCCCCTAGAATGTATACTTGCTATGTTCACATTCCCTTGCTAACTAGTTACTAGGCTGTATACCCCCACTTCATGATATGGTATAATTGGCAATATCATTTAATTGGCATGAAATATAAATTATACACTGATGTGACTGTAAAGCTATGCTGGTGAAGAGGATTGGCTGAGCACATGTGCACATGAAGTAAGACAAAACCCAGCTGGTTATTCAGTGTAATGGCTTGTTACCACCGTGAACTGGCCTGGCCTTTGGTAACCTTTAGATATCATTTTGATATCATAATTTGGCCCTGCTCTGCCACCAGCCAAGTGTTTGTGGGACCACCGAACAAGCACGACGCTAGGCATGGCTATTGAATGCTGGATCATTTCTGTTTACACCTAAGCAAGCCAGAAACTGCCAGATCTGCTTTAGGAGACCTCCTGAAGCAAACACCTTCATCAAGGTGTGCACGCTAACACAAAGAGACCTCTGCCCCAAGTGGGCACACTGGCAAGTTGGGTGATCAACTGCCAAACTAGCTGCATTTGCATACTGGCCATACTATTGTTAATTCGGACCTTAACTCAATCATGTAAATCCTGACCTTCTGGAGACATTGTCTCCAGCCCAAAACTCATTGTTTGCACCCAAGACCAGACTAGCCCACGGTCATACCTTCCCTAGTAAAAAACCCAAGCTCTTGAGAGCTTCCTCAGACCGCTCTGGAATGCTATCCAGCTTTGCCATCGCTTTGTTCTGTGAGCTCCCCTCGGCCGCCACACCAGGTTTCCTTCTCTCCAATTGGACTTCTTCAGGACTACAAGAAAGGTGGCGTATCACCCATTCCCCCCAAAATCTCTTTCCATTTCTTAGTTAGCTGTAAGGTTGTGTTTTCTTAATATTTGCTATCTGTTAAATAAAAGTTATTGTTGCCATTTTAAACTGTCTGACTGATCTGAACCTGTATACATAGGGTAAAAGATTCCCGCTAAGTTACCCTGCCTCTCGTTAGCTTAAGAGAGTGCTCCAGCTAATTTCCCCATCTTGGTTGTGTTTGTTTGGTTGTTTGGGAGCCCCTCCCGGGACCCCCAGTTCTCAGGGTAACAGGCTCATCTCAACTAAATGTTTGAACTGAATCCACTGAAAAGCATTTTGGGGGTGATGTGGAAAATTCTATCTGTGTGCCATTTAATTGTGATGGTTCAGTTTCATATGGCAAGCATTCCCATAATGCTGCAGTTATCTGTGCTTCTGTGGACTGAGATTCTGAATGTGATCTCAAAGTTCTGTGAATGAGGGAGATGAACACAATGAACTGTTCTGAAGGTTAGCCAAATCTAACCAAACATGTTGTTTTTTGTCTTCACAGAAGGCTCTTCCATACTTAACTCTTTGGAGAATATTTACTAAAGTAAGGAAGATAAAGATTAACAAAAAGATTGCTCATGGAGTTGTCCTGGGGAAGAGGAAATACTGACTTACCACTGAGATGGCAGTGAGCTCTTCAGAACGGATACAGCGCCATTGTACTTTGTACTGCACAGCTATTGACACAGCCAGTGAAAGAGTAATGTGGAAAGAAAGAGAAAGAGTTTCTTTATCTCCAGAGAAGTTACCTCCTCTGAGGCCGATCTGATTAGAGAGGCTGGTTAATTACGATGATTTTTAGTTTACACAGCAGTTGTGAGAACACAAGAGGTGGATTTTGTCTCAGGGACTCCATTCATTTTCCCCGAGAGGTAGCAAAATCTTCAATATGTTTATTCTGCTTTCTGTAAACAAAAAGCTTGGCATTTAGATTTTTTTATTATCATCCTATAATGGTAATTATCCATATTAATAACCCAATATGAAAGTATTATTGCGTTCTGTGAAGATGCAGAGTATGCTGTAATTTTCAAAGATGCCAAGGGATTCTTTGGTAAGCTGCAGATAACAAATGGTTTCCAGAGTCTTGGAACTGGCATTTAAGTTTTACATGCATAATTTCAATCATTCTGGTAGCACAAAAATTGGAGGGCTGCCTCCTGCATCACAAAACAGGCAAAGAACCTCAGTGGGGTCATATTCACCTACAGCAGAGGTAGACAGCTGCAAGAGGCTGGACACACATTGGCCTTCCATGGAGCATTGGAGGGCTACTCTATCACACCTGAGTTTTTAACTTTTTTTAAAAAAATTGGCCAACAAATGGTCCTAGCAAATGTGCCCTCCCATGTCATCATGGTTCTGAGCCCAAGGAGAGATATTTTCTTAAGAACAGGAAATGACATAGTAGATAATTCCTGGTTGACTTCCTGCTTTTAAAAACAGACTCTCCGTGGCCTGAAATAGCACAGGAGATTTTAAAAAATTGCAAATTACCAAGTTACCAATTGCAAATTACCCAGTAAACCCAGCAATTTTTTCCCCAATTTTTGAAAGGTTTTGGATAAGGAGAGAGATCCAAAAGACCTAAAATAGTCTTGGGGGTTCATTTTCTTCACTTCTGAACTATATACCTGGGGTTGTTCTTGTACTATATCTATGCTGAGACCTGTACCGAGGGTGGGAATTCAAAGGGAAGTCATAGAAGGCTCTTTCTACTTATGAATAGAGTGGCAACCTGCATGCAAAATCACTGCAATTAGTTTCCCTTCCTGGAATTAGGAAAGCAGCAAATTTTTAAGAAAAGATTCAGGAAAATCTGGACTCCTGAGAAAATGAGTAGAAGGTAAAAATTAAATAATTAAATGTGCTAAAAGACAAGTATTGCTGAACACAAATATTAGCATGATTAACAAATGATCTGTATTACCATCTTTTGGATATTCATCTTGTATTCTGAAACAATCAAATAATTGTGCTATAAGAGTGTAGTGCGGAAATGGCCTGAGATTTATTCATAGGAGATTTGCCATTGCCTTCCTCTTAGCCTCAGAGTGTGTGACTTGCCCATGGTCATCCAGTGGGTTTCCATGACTGGAGATCTAGTCCAGCTCTCAAACTACTACATAATGCTGGTTGTCTATGCTGTAGATCAGTGATTCTCAACCTGTGGGTCCCCAGATGTTCGTGGACTTCAGCTCCCAGAAGCCCCAGCCACTATGGTCAATGCTCAGGGCTTCTGGGAGCTGAAGTCCACAAACATATGGGGACCCACAGGTTGAGAACCACTGCTGTAGATGACTTTGTAAACAAAGAAGAACTTATTTATATCTTCATGATAGTGATATAATTATTTACTAGTTTCTTTTTTCTTTGATGAAGCAGTGAATAGTAATTTTCTTCCTTCTGTAAGAAAATCTTTGAAAACTGCACAGTTTTTGAAGATTCCTTGCAGTTTGGGACTTATTCTGCACAAAATTTGTATGTAGCTGTTTGTGCCGAAAGCATTTGCAATATTGAAAATAACTTTTCTGTGGAAAAATGCTGTACTTACCGACTTACTCTATACAAAATATGCATCCAGCTTTTAGGCACAGGAAACAACACCTTCTGACATGAAGCAGCATTTTTGTCCCAGGGAATAATTTCCTACAGAGAAAATGCTGTTTTCTGCTCACAAAAGAAAAAGTGCATTTTTTTCATAGAATAAGTCTTGAATTGCAAAAATTCTTGTCAGTCTAGTATTCTCCTCATCAGAGGTTCCTGACTCAAGCAATACATTTTTGGCCATTTCATTTTGAACATTTTCAAATATTCTTTCCATCGCCACTGTGTGGAGACATTGATAGATGGCACAGGTATTCTTGTGAAAGCTAAAAAGCATGTAAATGCTGAGAATTCTCTAGACCAAGGATGTGTATCTCTTGTGGATTTAGGCAGCATTTTTTTTTCTGGTTGGGAATAATTGGGGCCATGTCAACTGCCAAAAATCCCCAATAAAACTGAAAAGAAATGACAAATCAGTAGTTAATAATTTTGAATAAAAATTTTTGAGACTGAACAGTGCAGATCTTGGGTTCAAGGTCAGTTTATGCTAAAAATACAAAAGAAAATATGCATAATACCAGAGATGATAACTCAAACTGAGTTCAAGATGATTCCTCAAACCCACTTACCCTTTTTGCTAGTGAAAGCATATATAATTGCTACCTAAAAATCTATCTGAGAAGCATGATGCAAATGTTACTGTTTTATAATGCCAGGTGGATGACAATGCAAGCAACTAGACAAGGTTTTTGTTGTATTATCTACTTGGATAGTATGTATTGATCCAAAACTTACTGTTCTCATTGCATTGAGAAGTGATGAGTTATAGCCACGGTGGTTACAGGTTAAAAATGAACACAATTCCACATCACTACTGCAAAGAGTAACTAGTTAACAAGCTAGCTTGTTGGAAAAAAAGAATTACTTCATATCTCTGCTTCTAAAGGAATGCAGTTTTGTTGTGTGTAAGTTGCCAATATCTTAATTAATGCTAGCCTTTTGCTGGTCAGATATAGGCATACAGGAAGCTACCTTATGCTAAGTCAGGCCATTGGACCATCCAAATCAATTGTTATCTCTGATAGTTAGTGGGTCTCCAGGCTGCTGAGCAGAATGAACCTCCTGTGGACAAGGCAGTGATGTGGTGAGGGAGAAGCATAGCTACCAGAAGAACTACTTGCCAAAAGTATACATAAGTGTCACCCTGCAGCAGAGGACCTAGAAATGTCTTACAGTACCATTACCTCTCCCATCCTGTGTGATCTTTGAGCAGCTTCTGGAAAGTATGACTACAAATATTTAAGTGTGGAGCAAAGGCAGCATCTTTGGGCAACTGTGTCAGAACGGGGCTCCATTTTTCACTTATACACCCCATATCTCCAGCAGACTGAACTATATCATCATGTAGAGTTCATGCCATGTGAATTCTAGTTGTATTTTCATTTTCTTTCTTTCTTTCTTTCTTTCTTTCTTTCTTTCTTTCTTTCTTTCTTTCTTTCTTTCTTTCTTTCTTTCTTTTGGCCAAATGTTTTGGTTTGTGTGTTATGGGATCTGTGTCACTCTGTGTTGGTGTTTCTGGAAAGCATTATGAAAGCAAAACCACCATAACTTTGTGATGGCTTTTGAACCTTTTGACTTTTTAGGGACAAGAGAAATCTTGAAAATGTGAAAATGGGTGGTTGGGGGTCTTCAAGATGGGGAGCTCTGGGATTGCAAAAAATGAGTTGGGGCTGCATGTTACCCACAGTTGGCTCTTTTCCCACACATGTCCTAGGACAAGGGATGAAATGAGTACCAAGTGGCAGAAAGGGGGCACCTATTCCATCAACATGTGTGTTTAGGGGACCCAGTAAACACTCTGCTACAACAATGATGGATTTCTGCAAGCTGAAGAGACTATGTATGCTCTTCTCTGCTGGAAACACCTACAGCATCCACTGATCATTGAATGAATTTTCTTTCAACCAAAGGCTTTCTGTCAACTTGATCATCCTCAAATCTGTTTTGGTAAAGTGGTCCTGTTTATGCCTCAGTTCACAAATAAGTGTCCAGCCAATGACTAAGGCCCCGATGAGGTACACAGAAAAGCAAAGGTACTGGGAGTTTATTTCAATAACATAAACATCAGAAGCCTTAAAGCCTCTGCTTCATTTTTATTTTTCTAAAACAGAAGAAAAATCATGGAAAAATAAGAGCTATGAGTCAAAGTGCAAAGGAGGTTGAGTTATATGGTAACATATTCCTGTGAGTTCTGCCAACCAAGACAGATGAGGCAAAATCATTTTGTCAACTTTCCATTGTCATCATTCCACGAACAGATTGTCTGCCCTAATGAGGTGCTAATGTGAAACAATGTTCCTTGAAGTCACCTTCAACAGGACTTGAACTCATAACAACCATCTGACAAAGCCAGCTGCCAAAACTTAGGCCTGAGCAACTTGCTTGGAAACTGTTAATATCTTACTGCCCATGGAGCCAACAACTATAATGTTGGTATGTTTCCATTGCTTAGATGACTTGGAATCTGAGTAGCTTTGTTGGCCTGAAATAATAACAAATAGATTGAGATCTTTTCATTTGACCAATGTGTCAAAGTTCTTCTTTGAGACTGTAAGGTATCATATTACAAAATGTCCCTTGACAGATAAAAGAGGAACTATGGTTTCTTGTGGAAAGCTGCTGCTGGTGATGAAGAATCCATGTCTGCCCATATTTTCCTCAAAACTTGGACTCAATGTGGCTTCCAAAGCTTTAAACAAATATAGACAAAAACACATACAAAGACATACGTAAAAGTAAAAAGACATATGTAAGAAAAAAGATGTAAGTAAATATGAATTAAAAATTTATTAAAAAGTTATTGTTAGAATGTACTCGAACTATCCATTGAATTAAAATTATTTAAGACAAATCTAAGCAGAGACTCCTTTATGTGTTCTGCATGGTAAAGAGACCCACACTATGACCTAATGCTGGAAAAAAATTTTTTAGATTACAACTACAACTAGCCAATGTGGCTGCCAGAAATTGTTATTGTTGTTATACTCCATTATGTCAAATTTGAATTACAGTGACCCTATGAAGCAAAAAGCCTAAGCATGCTGTAGGAACTAAATTCCATCTGATCTTAGAAGCTAAGCAAAGGCCACTTCAGCACAATGTTGCCATGCCACAACAGCAGTGGGTTGTTTCCAGTCTGGGAGTCATAGCTACCACATGATGCTATGACTATCCAGTTGCTATCCCATCTCCAAGCACTGCAAATCAGACTTATATAATTTCCAGAAAAAATCCATTAAGAGCCTTCTTTAGTGCTACAACCCCATCAGCTGTGTCAGTGTGGTTCCGTAATAGCACTTGCTAGCGCTTCCTGTTGTTGTGGATCCAGGAGTGGGCAGAGTGTGGACATACCCAGCTTTTCCCTTCCTCAGCGACTCCCATGGCATGGCAAATTTGGAATCTATCACCTCTTCATATTTATTTTAAATTTTCCCTTTGCATTAAAACTTTTTATTTTTTTTAAGTACATTTCTAAGCATTATAGTACAAAACTGCAATAGTGTATTGGCATGTCATGTGGTTACAATGTAGCTGTGCTAGTATGGCTCACAACCCCACCCCGGCCAATTAGGAGCTGTGGGGTAGGGAAAAGGACTGGCCAATGCTGCCGTAGTGAGGAAGAACCACCAGTGGCAATACCGCTACTCATTGCCTAAGGTGAAAGTGTGCAGAAGAGAACATTCCTAACTTTGATACGATCAAGGCAATGACACTGCTGCGATTGTAACGGAAGAACATACTATTGCAGTATGGTGCAGAAAGAGCCATAGTCACCTCTGGTTAAGACTTGGATGGGAGACTGCCAATGAATACCAAGTGCTGTAGGATATATTTCAGAGGAAGGAACTGGCAAAATCACCTTTGAGTATTTCTTGCCTAAGAAAACCCTATGAAATTTGTGGAGTCACCATAAGTTGACGGGGAAATTTGAAGGGACATATACACAAACATGAATGAGAAACCTTCAAGAGCCCAAGTTATCTTCAGTTTCACTTATAGAATCATAGACCTGAAGAGAGCACAGGGGCTATCCAGTCCAACCCCCTGCCATGCAGGAACACGTATCAAAGCACTCCTGACAGATAGAAATCTAGCCTCTGCAAAAAAACCCCAAAGAAGGAGACTCCACCACTCTCCATGGCAGCGTATTCCCTACCAGACAGCTCTGACCATCAGGAAGTTCTTCCTGAGGTTCAGGGGGAATTCCTTTTCTGCAGATTGGATCCTTGTCCTAGTCTCTGGAAGCAGTGGAAAACAAGCCCACTATCTCCTCAACATGACATCCCTTCAAATATTTAAACATGGCTATCATGTCTCTTCTTAACTTCCTCTTCTGCAGACTAAACATCCCCTAAGCCGTTCCTCATAGGGCATGCCTTCCAGACCTTTCACCATTCTGGTTGCCCTCCTCTGGACACATTCCAACTTGTCAGTATCCTTCTTCTATTGAGGTGCCCAAAGCTGGACACAGCATTCCAAATGAGGTTCCAAATGCAGGATAGAGTGGTACCATTACCTCCCTTGATCTAGACACCATACTTAGGTCTTGCAAACTCAGGACTGTGGCTTCCTAGATTAAATTAATTTGACGTGATCTTCCTTTTTTCATGCTGCCTTCCACTTTTTCTAGCGTTTTTAATTTTGCCTAATGAGTCATGCTGTCTGATGACATGCCCAAATATGACAGCCTCAGTTTAGTCATTTTGGCTTTTAGTGAGAGTTCAGGCCTAATCATAGCCTAAAAAGCCCCCCCCACCACAATGCTCATGATGATGATGGTGATGGTGATGACGACAACGGGGGCGATGATTGCCTGCCTTTCCCCCAAGGTAGATTACACCAGTTAAAACAAGCATAGCTGAAAAGTCACACCATAACAGAAGTTAAAAATGTAATGAAATCACCAAAAACAAAAACCTGTTGAAAATAGAAACATGAAAAGGAAAAAATTTAAATAGACAATCTAACATATTATGCAAGGTCATTTCCTCTTGAACAATCAAGATCTGCCAGAACAAAAAAGTCTTTATCTGCCTGTTGAAAGATATAAAGCAACATGGCAATCTACCTTCTCTGGGAAAGGGAAAACTAAAAAAATGGGAGCAGCCACCTAGAAGACTCTTTCCTGTATTCCCACCAGTTGTGCCTGTGGGGGTTTGGCAAAGATCTCAGAACATGGGCAGCTTATATTGGTGTCTTGTTCAAACAACCTCCTGAATGTACAGTTGGGTTGTTCCACGACCACCACTCCAGCATTGCATGGCTGGTCTACTTTGCTGCTGCATTTGTGTATTGATCATCCATTCAAATGCAGGTCATTTCTTCAGATATCAGAGACAACCCTAGCTTGGTCAAGTGAAGCTGGGGGTAGGAGCAAATATGCAGCCTCTCTTGAAGTCCTCATGTAAAATTTCCTTGTTTGCCCCTAATATGTTAGGAGAGTCAAAAATGGCTTTTCTGGATTCTCATGTCAACCTTACAGATACCTTGACAATTTTAAGGACATCCTCACATTATATATTAAAAAATGTACAGAAAGATCATATACACTTGTACAAAGTAAGTATTTCATATCATACCCCAATTTGTGCGTGAAACGACTTAGTATGCGTTGAAAAAAAAAGACCTTTTAAACTATTTTAAAGGATTCTTTTTAAAGAAACACTACCTCAGCCTGAATGAGGAAAGAGATTTTGACACACAGAGACATCTTGTTAGAAAATAAAAAAGTGTGGTGTACTGTTTTGTTTTTTGACCTTGTGCCAAAAATGGCCTAAACTTGAAAAAAATCTGGTAATTTCACCCTATATGGAAAAAATTTAGAAATTTTAATTCTCATGTGGGGGGAAAAAATAGCAAAGGTTCACCTAACAAGTTCTAGTTTTTTATTTAAAAGATAAGCAGGCAATGTTTGAAACTTTTCCATTAAGTTGGTTGGTTTGTTCTTAAACTATTTCTGGCCTGCTCTGTATCTAAATTCTAAGGATAGGTTCAGTCACTGAAATAACTTCAAAGCAAAGCAATTTAAACTTCAGAGATCCCAAGGATGGAGTTAAAAATTTCTAAAGTTTTCTCCAATAGGGTGAAATTACCAGCATTTTTTTCACAGTTTAGGCCATTTTTGGCACAAGGTCAAAAAACAAAACAGTACCCCATTTTTTTATTTTCTAACAAGATGTCTCTGTGTGTCAAAATCTCTTTCCTATTCAGGCTGAGGTAGTGTTTCTTTAAAAAGAATCCTTTAAAATATTTTAAAAAGGTCTTTTTTTTCAACGCATACTAAGTCGTTTCACGCACAAATTGGTATTTTAAAAATATTATTTGTACAAGTGTATATGATCTTTCTGTACATTTTTAATATATAATGTGGGATGTCCTTAAAATTTCAAGGTATCTGTAAGGTTACATGAGAATCCAGAAAAGCCATTTTTACTTCCTAACATATTATGCAAACAAGGAAATTTTACATGAGGTTAAAACCCTATTTCTCCCACCCAGCTTCACTTGACCAACTAGGGTTTCTCTGATATCTGAAGAAGGGTGGGCCTGCATTTGAATGGATATAATACCAAAGACAGCAAAGTGACCGCCATGCAATCTTGGGTGTCGGTGGGGAACAACCAATGTACATATCAGGCCCAGGTTGTTTGAACAATATATTCATACTAAGCTGCCCATGTTTAGATTTGCCAAACACCCTCACAGGCACAACTGGGGGGAATAAGGAAAAGTTTCTAGGTGGCTGCTCCCCCGCTTTAACTTTTCCCTTTCCCAGAAGGTGTTTATGTTGCTTTATATCTTTTAACAGGGAGATAAAAACTTTTTGTTCTGGCAGATTTATTGTTAAAGGAAATGATTGCTAAATTTTGATTTCTATTTATGTTTTCCCTTTTTATGTTTTTTAACAGGTTTTTGTTTTTGGTGATTTCATTACATTTTTAACTTTTTTATGGTGTGACTTGCTTGCTTGTTTTAACTGGGTAATCACCTTGGGGGGAAAAGGGAGGCAATATGCCATTTGTCGTCATCACCATCACCATCATCATATAGCATTGTGGTGGTGGGGTTTTTGGCTATATTAGGCCTGAACTCTCCTAAAACCCAAAAGACAAAATTGGAGCTTAAAGGGGCTTTCCAAAGCAGCTATTAGGCAAAATTTAAGGCAAAAAAAAAGTCAAACAGATGAAAAAAGGAAGATCCCAAAAAATTAATTTAAAAAAAATTTTCCCCAGAGAATTATGGTGTCTAGATCAAGGGAGGTAATGGTACCATTTATCCTGCTTTTGGGAACCTCATTTGGAATGCTGTTTTCCAGCTTTGGGGCACCTCAATAGAAAAAATTTTTTCTGACAAGTTGGAATGTGTCCAGAGGGGGGCCCCCAAAGGGGGAAAAGGGGTTTTTAAAGGGCCCTGTTGGGGAACCTTGGGGGATGTTTAGTCTGCAAAAGGGGGAAAAAGGAGCATGATAGCCATGTTTAAATTTTTGAAGGGATGTAGTGTTGAGGAGATAGTGGGTTTGTTTTCCACTGTTTTAAAGATTTAGGAAAAGGGAAATCTGCAAAAAAAAAAAATTTCCACCGGGAACCAGGAAGAACTTCCTGATGGTGGGAGCTGTCGGGGTGGGAAAGGATGGAGAGTGGTGGATTTCTCCTTTTTTGGGGGTTTTTTAAGCAGAGGCTGATTTCTATCTGTCAGGAGTGCTTTAAATTAAAATTTTTTTGCATGGCGGGGGGGTTGGACAAATTTTTTCTTAGGTCTAGGGTTTTTTTAAAAGTAAAAAAAAAGGGCTCTTGAAGGTTTCTCTTTCCCATGTTTTTTTTGTCCCTTCAAGTTCCCTGTAAAACTTGGTGACTCCACAAATTTCGGGGTTTTTTAGGCAAAAATATAAAAAGGGTATTTTCCGTTCCTTCCTCTGAACTGTTTGTTCCACACTTGGTATTCTTTGGGCAGCCCCCCTCCAAGTTTAACCCAAAGAGGGGGCTTCCTTTTCCACCAACGGGCTTTTTTGTTTCCCGTTACAATCCCCACATGTACCCCTTGTTTCTTCAAAGTTAGGAATGTTCTCTTCTAACCTTTCACCTTTACCAGATGGTCACGGTATTGCCACTGGTGGTTCTTCCTCACTACGGCAGCATTGGCCAGCCTTTTTTCCCCCCACAGCTCCCCCAATTGGCCGGGGTGGGGGGTTTTGAGCCATTGGCCCCCGCTACATTGTAGCACAGTGACAAAACCCCTTTTTGCAGTTTTGTTCCCAAAAACTTAAAATGTACTTAAAAAAAAAAAAAAGTTTTAATGCAAAGGAAAATTAATAAAAAAATTGTTTCCAAAATTTTTGGGGCCTAGGGCTGAGGAAAGAACCCCGGGAAGGCGTGATTGGGGGGAAAACTTAACCCGGGAAAACCTTGCAAGTATTATGGACCCCGCGGACCTGAAGTTGTCCCCTAAAACCCCCTTTGGATTTTTTCTGGAAAATTTTTAATCATTTTAAATGTGGAGAGGCAAGCAACATTTGGGAACTCAGGGGTCTATGTCCAAATTAAACCCAACCCCCGCTGGTTTTCATGTAGATTTGCTGAATTTGGTTTTTTTTATTTTCTTTTTTTTTCTTTCCTTTTTTTTTTTTTCCTTTTTTTTTGCCAAATGTTAAAGGGTTTGGGGCCCCGTGTGTTGTATTTGAAAAAGTTTAAACAAACCCCCAATTTGGTCCTTTTGAAACTTTAAATTTTTGGAAAAAACTTAAAAATTTTAAAAAGGTGGTTGGGGGGCTTCTAAAGAACTTTTTAAAAAATTTTAATTGGGTATTTACCCACATCTTTTTCCCACAATGTCCTTAAATTTAAATGGTAAAGTGGGGGATTTCTCAAAGTTTGGAGCCCATAAACCATTTTGGGTACACAATGGATTTCTCACAAGGCAGAGCTTTTTCCAAAACCAAGTTCCTTCCCTGTTAAGGAATTTTTTTAAAAATTTCTTCAATTTCAAAAAACTTTGCAAATTGTTCAAAGAAAAATCTCAATTATTAATTTTTTCGGCCAAAAAGGCTACTGGTAAAGAAATTAAAGGGGTTACATACAAAAATAGGTTAAGGGGGTTTTTTTAAATTTTTTAAAAGAAGTCAGGAAAATTTAAAAGGGGTTTGTCAGATGTTTAGAGTTAAATTTTAAGGTATTCAAAACCTTGTTTTTCCAACCAAGCGAGAGGCAAAATCTTTTTAATTTCAATTCCCAAAAAATTTTGCCTCATAATGTTGGTTGGAAAATCCGAAATTTAACCAAATTAAATCAAACCCTTGCAAAGCCAAACTCCATTCCATAAATTTCTTGTTGAAAAAAAAAAATAGCCCAAAGGGTTTGGCTCTGTGTTTATGTTTATTGCTTAGGGGCCCTTGTCTGGTACCCTTTTTTGGGGCCCGAAAATTAAAAAATATTTTTGGGCTTTCATTTACAGAACTCTTTAAAAAAGTTTTTGGTATCAATTACAAAAGCCCTTGGAAAGAAAAAAATATAGGGGGTTCTGTGGGTCCGCGAGAAGAATCCCTGTCTCTCCATTTTTTCCCCTCAAAACTTGGACTCAATGTGGTTTCCCAAAAGCTTTAAACAAATATAGACAAAAACACATACAAAGACATACGTAAAAGTAAAAAGACATATGTAAGAAAAAAGATGTAAGTAAATATGAATTAAAAATTTATTAAAAAGTTATTGTTAGAATGTTTTTTTAACTATCCATTGAATTAAAATTATTTAAGACAAATCTAAGCAGAGACTCCTTTATGTGTTCTGCATGGTAAAGAACCCCACTATGACCTAATGCTGGAAAAAAATTTTTTAGATTACAACTACAACTACCCAAATGTGGCTGCCAGAAATTGTTATTGTTGTTATACTCCATTATGTAAAATTTTTGAATTACAGTGACCCTATGAAGCAAAAAGCCTAAGCAGCTGTAGGAATAAATTCCATCTGATCTTAGAAGCTAAGCAAAGGCCACTTCAGCACAATGTTGCCATGCCACAACAGCAGTGGGTTGTTTCCAGTCTGGGAGTCATAGCTACCACATGATGCTATGACTATCCAGTTGCTATCCCATCTCCAAGCACTGCAAATCAGACTTATATAATTTCCAGAAAAAAAACCATTAAGAGCCTTCTTTAGTGCTACAACCCCATCAGCTGTGTCAGTGTGGTTCCGTAATAGCACTTGCTAGCGCTTCCTGTTGTTGTGGATCCAGGAGTGGGCAGAGTGTGGACATACCCGCCTTTTTCCCCTTTCCCCAGCACTTTCCCAAAGGATGGAAAATTTTGGGAAATTTTTCACCTCTTCATATTTATTTTAAATTTTCCCTTTGCATTAAAACTTTTTATTTTTTTTAAATACATTTCAAATTATAGTACAAAACTGCAATAGTGTATTGGCATGTCATGTGGTTACAATGTAGCTGTGCTAGTATGGCTCACAACCCCACCCCGGCCAATTAGGAGCTGTGGGGGGAGGGAAAAGGACTGGCCAATGCTGCCGTAGTGAGGAAGAACCACCAGTGGCAATACCGCTACTCATCTGCTTAGGGGTGTGCAGAAAGAACATTCCCAAATTTGAACGATCAAGGCAATGACACTGCTGCGATTGTAACGGAAGAACATACTATTGCAGTATTTGGGGCAGAAAGAGCCATAGTCACCTCTGGTTAAGACTTGGATGGGAGACTGCCAATTTTTTACCAAGTGCTGTAGGATATATTTCAGAGGAAGGAACTGGCAAAATCACCTTTGAGTATTTCTTGCCTAAAAAAACCCTATGAAATTTGTGGAGTCACCATAAGTTGACAGGGAACTTGAAGGGACATATACACAAACATGAATGAGAAACCTTCAAGAGCCCAAGTTATCTTCAGTTTCACTTATAGAATCATAGACCTGAAGAGAGCACAGGGGCTATCCAGTCCAACCCCCTGCCATGCAGGAACACGTATCAAAGCACTCCTGACAGATAGAAATCTAGCCTCTGCTTAAAAACCTCCAAAGAAGGAGACTCCACCACTCTCCATGGCAGCGTATTCCCTACCAGACAGCTCTGACCATCAGGAAGTTCTTCCTGAGGTTCAGGTGGAATCTCCTTTTCTGCAGATTGGATCCTTGTCCTAGTCTCTGGAAGCAGTGGAAAACAAGCCCACTATCTCCTCAACATGACATCCCTTCAAATATTTAAACATGGCTATCATGTCTCTTCTTAACTTCCTCTTCTGCAGACTAAACATCCCCTAAGCCGTTCCTCATAGGGCATGCCTTCCAGACCTTTCACCATTCTGGTTGCCCTCCTCTGGACACATTCCAACTTGTCAGTATCCTTCTTCTATTGAGGTGCCCAAAGCTGGACACAGCATTCCAAATGAGGTTCCAAATGCAGGATAGAGTGGTACCATTACCTCCCTTGATCTAGACACCATACTTAGGTCTTGCAAACTCAGGACTGTGGCTTCCTAGATTAAATTAATTTGACGTGATCTTCCTTTTTTCATGCTGCCTTCCACTTTTTCTAGCGTTATAATTTTGCCTAATGAGTCATGCTGTCTGATGACATGCCCAAATATGACAGCCTCAGTTTAGTCATTTTGGCTTTTAGTGAGAGTTCAGGCCTAATCATAGCCTAAAAAGCCCCACCACCACAATGCTCATGATGATGATGGTGATGGTGATGACGACAACAGTGGCGATGATTGCCTGCCTTTCCCCCAAGGTAGATTACACCAGTTAAAACAAGCATAGCTGAAAAGTCACACCATAACAGAAGTTAAAAATGTAATGAAATCACCAAAAACAAAAACCTGTTGAAAATAGAAACATGAAAAGGAAAACATCAAATAGACAATCTAACATATTATGCAAGGTCATTTCCTCTTGAACAATCAAGATCTGCCAGAACAAAAAAGTCTTTATCTGCCTGTTGAAAGATATAAAGCAACATGGCAATCTACCTTCTCTAGGAAGGAAGTTCTAAAGCCTGGGAGCAGCCACCTAGAAGACTCTTTCCTGTATTCCCACCAGTTGTGCCTGTGAGGGTGTTTGGCAAAGATCTCAGAACATGGGCAGCTTAGTATGGTAGAATATATTGTTCAAACAACCTGGGCCTGATATGTACAGTTGGGTTGTTGCCCACGACCACCACTCCAGCATTGCATGGCTGGTCTACTTTGCTGCTGCATTTGTGTATTGATCATCCATTCAAATGCAGGTCATCTTCTTCAGATATCAGAGACAACCCTAGCTTGGTCAAGTGAAGCTGGGGGTAGGAGCAAATATGCAGCCTCTCTTGAAGTCCTCATGTAAAATTTCCTTGTTTGCATAATATGTTAGGAGAGTCAAAAATGGCTTTTCTGGATTCTCATGTCAACCTTACAGATACCTTGACAATTTTAAGGACATCCTCACATTATATATTAAAAAATGTACAGAAAGATCATATACACTTGTACAAAGTAAGTATTTCATATCATACCTAATTTGTGCGTGAAACGACTTAGTATGCGTTGAAAAAAAAAGACCTTTTAAACTATTTTAAAGGATTCTTTTTAAAGAAACACTACCTCAGCCTGAATGAGGAAAGAGATTTTGACACACAGAGACATCTTGTTAGAAAATAAAAAAGTGTGGTGTACTGTTTTGTTTTTTGACCTTGTGCCAAAAATGGCCTAAACTGTGAAAAAAATGCTGGTAATTTCACCCTATATGGAGAAAACTTTAGAAATTTCTAATTCTCATGTGTGGGGAAAAAATAGCAAAGGTTCACCTAACAAGTTCTAGCTTTTTATTTAAAAGATAAGCAGGCAATGTCTTGAAACTTTTTCCATCTAAGTTGGTTGGTTTGTTCTTAAACTATTTCTGGCCTGCTCTGTATCTAAATTGCTCAGGATAGGTTCAGTCACTGAAATAACTTCAAAGCAAAGCAATTTAAACTTCAGAGATCCCAAGGATGGAGTTATGAAGGAATGGGTTCTACCTTTAGGTGGAGTGGCACACATGCAGAAACAACCTCCCATGCGCTGATACTTATTTATTGATTGATTGATGTGCGTGCCACTGTTTAAGACAGAGAAACACTGTTCATGAGAAAAGTTACAACCATTTTGTATTTGTTTATTAGTGTCCATATAGCATGTAATATGGCTTACAACCGGACTTTATTATGGGAAAGTTGGCTTCTATCAGGGGTGGGCACACTCTGGAGCTCAGAAGGCCATGCCAGCTGATGGCCACAGTGCCCCATCATGGCCGCCATTTTGGCTTTGTGAGGTTGTGCCATATCTGGTTGTTTTGGGGGCTTTTGGTAGGTATGTGCTTTTGTGCTTTTTGAGGGCAGAAGCCTCAAAACAGCATTCTGTTGAATAGGAAATATATTTTGGGGTTTCGACCAAGAAAATGAGATTTTTTTTTTTTAACTAAAAGAATTGGGAGGATGCTGGGAACTTGAGAGAGTTAGCAGGCATTCCAAAAGCCATAGCGCACCCCTTTGAAACCACATATAGCCTATGGACAGGACCATTCCTTTCCCCCATGTCCTACTGATATGGAAATGAGAAATATCCTAGGATTCCACACACACCCATTTGTCCTCTTTCCTGCTTCATTCTTAAATATGCCAGGAAACCTGGAAAACTGGAAAACTGGAAGATGGTAAAGCATGTTGTTTTGTTGATTTATGTCTGGAAACTTTAGATAGTAGAGACAATCATAAATCCCAATTAACAGGGAGTGGCCAAAGAGATTGGATGGTTTCCAAGTTTTTGTTTCCCTTCTTGTTTCTTTTGGAGCAAACTTTTTTGTTAGTCTCCACCATGGAATCTGAAAAAAAGAAAAAAAAACAAAACAACACAACACAACACACTAGTACCTACTACAGGGTTCATTTTTATTCTTTTTATATTTTTACTACTTTTGTAGGGATATTTTCCTGGTTTTGTAAATGATGAAAGAGCTAAACTGAACAAGTTGTAATTATAAAGGTAGTTTATTCTGACAGGCAATGCATAAATCCCAGGTGATGGAAAGCTCTATCCATTACAATTTTTGGCAGTAAGATCATTCTGCTTTCTGAAGATTCTCTGATCAGACTTTGTCTAATTTAAGACAACCTTACCAGAAAATTACACTGTGTGATGCCTACCAGCTGTAGATGAGGTGAGCTTCCTTTGTAGGGCAAAAGCATGTGTGAGTGTTTCCAAATTATGAAGAAGCAGATGTTTGATGTCCAGTAGCTCAGATTCAGGAGTTCATTATCTCAGATTTCTTTTAAAAACCTTATCGGTAATTTTCTGGTTACTGTAACCGGCTATGTTTCATAATGAAAGTGAAGCAATGAACCACTGAAGTACCCCAGACCCATCTCCTGAATAATGAAGTGCCAAAAGCATGCAGGAAAGAACAACATTTAAAAAACTCTGTGAGGCTCATGAATTCAAACCAAGTATTCACAGAAGCGTAGACAAGTTGTACATTTGAAATAGTCTGTTTGCTTTTAGCTTTATTCCTATAGTTACAGGGCCCTGAAGGTCAGGCTCTGAGTAGTTCTAATATTTGCTTCCAAAGTTGCTTGTGTTAACTCCTAAATGAAACAGTGTGCTTTCAGTGTTTCTCAGAAATCAACTCTCTTTTTATTTTATCACTCTATCTGAATATTTAGGTTTAAGAATTGTTTGGTATTAGCAACATATTGCTTAGAGTTATTTTGAGGATTAAGAGCTTCTTGAACTATGTTTTTCAAAGTCTAATAGTAATAGAAAAGGAAACAAGTGCATATTACTTACATTTCTATAGCACTGATAAAAAGAAGAAATCAATTGAGAGAAGAATTTGCTTTGTGTAATCACTAATAGACTTCTAGAAGCCAATAATGCATTCTGGGTGGCATCCTGTTAATGACATACACACATATTAAGTGTGGTTTATGTGTACATATGCCTCTTTTTGGAAGGGACATAGGGAGCTATTCTCTAATCCTTTGTACTCCATCCAAAATCTTGCTCCAGGAGCTGTCAAACCTCTGGGAGTGTCCCCTGCTGTTGCTTTCCGGTGCGGAGGAAATGGATGGAGGAGACATTGAAAACATAAGTGATTAGGGCCCTGATGGGAAGCAAAAGGAGGGTGCATTCCATCTGTGAGTGCATCCTAATTTCATCCCCCCTCCAAGCAGAGACTGGCTGCCTCTTCTTCATATGAACTGCCTTCCTTCTCCTTTCCTTTCTCATCCGTGAAAGCAGTCAGGCCCCTCTCAAGGCCTGACAGGTACCAAGGTGAGAAAAGGACATGAAACTGTGTGGATGAAATGTTACACTTCTCAACCTGCTTGTGTCAAGAATGTGCTGTGCTGCTTAACTTACCCATGTTTTTAATTAATAGAATATCTCAAAATTAAGATAAGATAAACTGGATCTTGCTGCTCCTCAAACTAAAACTTTTTGATAGACTTTAAATATGAGGAATGGTCCTTGTTGATTCCCCACTCTGCACACAGGGTAGGGACTTACAGATCTCTCCAATTCTAACCTACTTTCTGATTCCTGGGAGATAAATTTCACTTTCTTCAGAGTATACATCTTTCTACCCCAGATTGGTAACCACTGTCACCTACCATATTTGCTGGCATTTAAGATGTACTTTTTTCTCTCCAAAATACCCCCTAAAATGGGGTGTGTCTTATACGCCAGGTGCTCATTGGAAGCCCTCCTTTCACCCCCCCTTGTGAGGCTAAATGCATATGAAAAAGGAGGAGGTGAAAGGACGACTCCCATGAGGCTCCCGCACTGGATCTTCTGCTGTATTTTCTAGGCATATTTTTAATGCCCAGGCAAGGCAGAGAGGGCTCTTGCAAGCCTGACGCTGGCTCCACCCCCAGACCCTCTCCTGTCTTTTCTAAGCAAGGGAAGCCTTGCTGCTGTAGTAAAAAAAGGTTTTCCCAAAAAATAACTTTCAAAAATGGGGTGCATCTTATATGCTGGTGCATTTTATATGCTGACAAATATGGTAAATTATATTTTAACCTTAGAATCCAGACAGAAACATTTGGGGTATCCTCACTTAAAGGTTTTACATTCCGGAAGTTCCCTCCTTTGTACCCTTGAGAGACAGAGAATGGGTCACAATAGGTGAATTCAGCTGCAACTTTCAGCATGTGAATTGCCTTGGTAGGGAATTCATGTATCCTGAGGATGTAGAAAAGGATGTTTCAGATGAGATGTACTGGGAATGGGGACAAGAGGCCTTTCTGCTCCACACTGTTATAGTGCTGTTATTCCACTTTCAACATCCTGTGGAATTCTGGGGTTGGTAGTTTACTGAGGCCAAAGAGCTCTCTGGCTGAGAATTTTAAATGCCCCTCGCTCAAATGCAAACTCCAGGATTCCATAGGGTATTGAAAGTGGAATAATAGAACTATAACAGTGTAGTGCGGAAAGTCCTAAGGTTCTTGGGGTGGAGCTGTTGTTGTTAATAGCTGTCAAGTTAACTTAGACTTATGGTGACCCTATGGACAAGAGACCCTCAATTCACCCCCTTGTCTACAGTCCTTCTGCCTGCTGTGGGGATGGAGTAGCAGTAGTTTCACAACAGTGTTCTGATTCCAGCCCCATTCTTGGTTAATCACATCTAGCTAGAAGTGAATGATGAGTCCTGACGCTGAAATATGACTCCTTCTGAGAGAGGGTGTCCCAGCCAACTTGAAGAAGGAGGATGTATGACCACTTTTTGAGAAATCCAATTATGCATATTCCCCTTCTGGGCTTGAGCCTTAATTCTAAGAACTTTTGGATGAAATTTGATAATTATTTGGACTCCTTTCAACACAGTTTCAGTATTAGTTTCAGCACCTAAACAGATGGACAAGGAGACAAACTTCACGTTGGCATTTGGTATCACTCTGTACGGCATCTCGCTGGGTCAGTTGGTTAGGGCACCAAAATACAATGACTCTGCAGGAGCATATCAAGAGGGTGGCATGGGGGAATCTCTGTTCAACCTGATAGCATTTATGTTATAGAATGCCATAGGGCTTCTCTCTGTCTCCCATGCTTTTTCTAAATTACTATGACTGCCACTCCTTTACTATTTTATTAATTGCCATTACTGCTTTTTGTTATTGTAAAGGCTTCAGAATTTTTATTCTAAAAAATTAAAAATGGTATCAAAATATTTTTTAAAAAGTGAATAAGAAATAATATCTACAGCACTCTCTTATGTTCGGATATTTGAGGTGGTGGGATAAAATGCCATCAGTACACTGAACACATTCACCTCTGTGTCTCTTTGGACATTAAACTAGTGCTGGAGTTTGGTAATGGTCTGGGTAAGATCCAACACATTAACTCTGAATTCTGACACAATAATGTTAATGCAGATAGATGAACCTTAGATCTGGGGAAACAGCATCCAGGCAGCTTGGGGTGAGGTTGCCCGCTTCTGAAAGAAAATATTTGGAATCTGCGATCCAACTTTGCTCTTAGTGCCTTTCTGCAGTACACTATTATAGCACTTATTCCACTTTCAACATCCTACAGAATCCCGGGGTTTGCAGTTTAGGGAGGGGCATTTACAATTCTCAGCCAGAGAGCTCTTTGATCACAGGAAACCACAAACTCCAGAATTCTACAGGATGTTGAAAGTGAAATAATAACACTGTAACAGTGTAGTGCAGAAAGGCCCTTAGATTCAGCTTTGTCTCTCAAAGCTAAGGATGGTCTAACCTGTCTACTGTTTTATACATGGGACAGCCACCGAAGGTCCAATTAGTGGAGAATGTGGCTGCCAGAATGTTAACTACTGCTACATTGGCTCTTTCCGCACGAGGTGTGACACTGTAGGTTTATTTCCAGTCTCTTAAGAGACTTCTAGCCTTGCAAGACTGGAAATTCCCTCCCAGTGTTTTTACTAGGGTTCTTGCCAGCCTTCCAAAGCTGACTTCCACACATGGAACACTGGCAATCTCCCAGTTCATATGCTGCTGCCACCACCCCACTGAATTATGAATTACTTAGACAGAACAGGAGGGACTCTGCCTAATCCCTAAGCGTAAGGAACTTCTACCTCCCCCTTGCCCTGAGTGAGAGGTCCTATGTAGCGTGTGCCAACCCTGGCGTGGAAATGGAGAGAAACGGAGGTTTATAAAAGTGTTTTAATCAAGGCATGCAAATAAACAATATCATACTTGGGAGACCCCCTCTCCCAGGTACACTTAGTTACAAGAATTTACAAAACAGATATAACAGCACAGATACATTCTTAAGATCAGCCAATTTCCCAAAATAATAAACAGCCCTAACGCGGCTAACTACTTTATTCTAGTACTCACAGATGTTCTTAGAAGAAAGAAGCCAGGAGGCCAGGCATGCCTGCCTGCCTACGACTGGCATAGATCTCATCTCTCTGTGTGTGTGTCTCTCTCTCTCTCTGGCCACATGACCTCTCAGAAGTTTTATTTTCCTCCTTGGAAGGATCTGGAAGCCTCTCCAAGATGCCCGCCTCTTTCCTTTTTGGTTGGTCAATTCTCACCTTGTGACCTGTGATGCTGACCCTTTCTTTTTGGTTGGTCAACTCTCACCCTGTGACCCTTGATGTAATCCTAACATCTCATTAACCCTTGGTTTACCTGAAGAGGGAAGTATCTCCCTTTGATAAGCCTAGATAATGGGAAGCCCCATTATCACACGAGGCGAGTGAATTGCTCCGTGGCGTTATTTACCGGTTCTTCTTGGCTCGAAGCAACGCGGACTTTCCCTTAAGCCCTTCCACAAAGCTTCTCTGTTTGTTCCAGGGTGATGTGGAGCAGTGCGAGGTCTTTAGATCCACACTGGTAAGGCTTACAAAATGACGGCTTCTGGTTGTTTGTGGGTCTGGACCAACCACTGAAGCTGGTCATGCCCACAGCCTGCCCTCCGCTGATCACAGGCTCGCATTGGTGCAAATCTGCGCATCTGCACAACTGAGTAGCAACGAAATGGTACGCTCTGGAAAATTGAAAGACTGTTTTTTTCTGGTCTTCACATAGCACGCTGGAGGACCACTTGGGGGCATTTTGGATCGGACTTAGGTGAGGAACTAAGGTATATAGTCCGAACCTAGTCTGATCCAAGGTACAGACGACCTCTGTGACAGGACTCCTTGGCCCGTCTTAACTTCCTCGTGCAGAAAGGGCCATTGTTTTACATTCCATTCTTAAAAAAACCCTGCACTTTTGCTTATTTTCCTCTGGGCTCATCCAAGATGCTAATACTTATCTTTAAAGCTGTTGCTGTCTTAGCTTGCCCATGTCTTCCACAAAGGCTCTAGTCCAAGTGCTTTTGAAATTTAGATGTGAGCTATGCCACAAACAAGAAAAGGATTTGGCTTTGGAGATGTGGTCTGGTGTCTGAGTAACATTCATATTTCCAGGTTAAGATGTATAATTTTGAAAACCTCAGGCAGCAATCCTGTTTGAGAGTTGCAAATGCATAATCCAGAGTTATGCATTTATCTCTGTTTGGTATTCATGATCCCTACATATTTCTTGACTTAGGGGACATATAAGAATCATGAAAGTCCTTCAATCTCCATTCACTGGGCAGCAGCCTGTGATTGACAGGGTCCATTCCACTGTCACTTGAGAAGCAGCTGACTGGCATTCTCACTCCCCCTTTGCATGATCAATCTCCAGTGTGAAGGAAAATTGTGTCAGTTCTGCCTATTGCAATGGAAATTGCTCATGGAAGAGAGTGGAAATGTCAATCAGCTGCTGCCTGAGCAACAGGGAACAGACCCCTGTTGATTGCAGCAGCTGCTGCCTTGTAAGTGAGGATTGGTGGTGAGAATGAGGTCAAGATTTTTTTTCTGTAGCTGTGTGACTACTGTGGTTACACCTTTGTAACTCTTCAATAGGATTCCAGCCTCATTTTATAATTGAAATTGTGTCTAGCATCCTGCCAGTGTTTTATGCATATGTTACTTCCTCTACATGAGCTGTTGTACTTTTTTGGCCCAGGCATAGCATGTGATTCAGTTGAATGTGGTGGTTCCATTTCACATTATTGTGCAGTATGTGTTGCGTATTGCAGATTGTACATTGATAGCATGGTTCTATATGGTTGCATATTGTGCATTGCACATCAATGAGCAATCTACATTTGGTTGTGCAATGTTGTAATCCTTTAACAATGCGGTATAACACAATCCATTGCATTTCCCCTTGAATGTCAAATTATGCTACATCTCTTTGATGCAGGATTTGAGCCTGTATTTTTTTAAAAAATAATAGCTTTCCTATCTTAGCTTTCTCATACTTACTGCATTTTAAAATAGTTTATTATTTATATTACCTAGTTCCCTAGAATCCTATAGGTTGGACTAAAAATGTTTAAAATAAATCTACCAGTTTCTTCTCCTGGGCCTACCATAATGGTAATATTTTGCTAATTGATTATATATCATATGGTTCGAAATAAATCAGACTGGAAGTTTGAACTCCAGTACACAAAGCTTGAAATGCTTATTCATAGTATCATATTCCATCAAAGAAATAATGGCAATGAGAAAGAAGACAGATGTGATGATCTGATAGGGCCATGTTTTCATTCTCTGTACTTTCAGTAGGCTTCATTGCCTCACCAAAATAAGAATTGATGGGATGTTGCTTCCCATTTTGGTTTTGGCCAGTTTGTGGACTGTTTTCTTACTTTATGTGTTGTGTGTGTGTGTGAGTGTGTGTGTGTGTGTGGTCTCTAAGGAAATCTTGGTGATAAAGCTGTATGGCATTTGTGCTTTTCTGAAATGTAGTAATTGAATCTCATTTTATTTGAATGGGGCACTTCACTGATTATGCAGCATTAGATACTTTACAAAGTGATGATTGATGATTGATTGAATGAATAAACAGCCCCACAGTTGGCTTGTATTTCTTTTCCTTCCTTCCTTCCTTCCTTCCTTCCTTCCTTCCTTCCTTCCTTCCTCCTTCCTTCCCTCCCTCCCTCTCTTTCCTTCTTTTTCATCTGAGCACCTTTCTCTCTCACTCTTCAAGAGCAAATCTGGTACTGCAAGTTTGTTCCATGTGTAGTTCAATGTGTCTGGAAACAGTCTCAAAACTGTAGCATCTCTGTAAAAGCAACTGCACCATAGGCTTGTAGGAGCAGCTTTACAGAACCAAATTAAGGTTGTTCTTGTTTCCAAACTATACAAGCACTGTTGGAATGTCTGCAGGGATTGGGATAGTCATTCTGAAAATGGCAACATGAGACAGCTGTCACTCCACTCAAGTCATGGTAGATAGGAAAGAATAAATCTGTCAGTTTTGCTTCCTCCAACATTCAACTTTATAAAAATCTTAGCAGTGTGGCTGTTTGAGCATTGGACTACAACTTTGATTATCAGCATTTGATTCCCCACTCGGCCATAGAAACCTACTGGGTGACCTTAGGTACGTCACACACTCAGCCCCCAGAAAACCTGTGATAGCTTCACCTTAGGGCTGCCATAAGTTGGAAACAATTTTGCTTGTGTAGAAAATTCCTAAATTTAGTTTTAAAAAATTAACTAAGGCCCTTTCCACATGATGTCGCTGTCTCATTTCTGCCACAGGATGGCATCGGTCGGCAGGTCATGATTCTGCATGACATCGTTGCTGTCCTGCTGCCATCCTGTTGTGGAGCATTGTGCTTGTGCAGTTTTCACAAAATGGAAAAGATCCATTTTGCATCTGTGACTGTGTGGCACTCCCGTCACTTCTGGCCATGTGGAAGTGCATTGGCAATGCTTCCTTCCATAGCGCAGCAATGGAAAAAGCCCGGCTGCGCTGTGGAAGGAAGATGTGGCACCATTGCATTCTCTTCCACATGGACCAAGTGGGTGCAGAGGGGAGCATTGCTGATGCACTTCCTTCTGGACCCGGGACTGCAGCGGGATGATGTGGAAGAGCGTCGCCGTGCAGAAGCTGCCTAAGTAAATTGTTCACTGATCATATTCAATATGCTATTGATGCTGTTCCCAGCATGAAGAAGTTGATGTTGTACCCAGCTGGCTTGGAGGAAAAAAAAAAAAAGGATGAGAAGTCCATCACGGGTAAAAAAAACAAAAAGGATGGCAATGCCAGCGCAACAGCACTGTATACTAGGGATGTGTCAAAAACTCATGCAGCTTGCATTTTAATGTGAAAAACAGTTGTACTCCAAGAAGTTCTCATTTCAACGTGTATTTGTAATTTGTATTTCTGAGATCTATGTGCAGACTGAAATACAATTTGTCTTCAAAGTTCAAACATTTCTTCAATTTACATTGCAGTTTGCAGAAAAGAAAACACACAGAAACCACATACTTTTGAAAATGTGAGCAAAAGTGAATACTTTGTAAAATTGTGCCAGGTTTCTTCATTCATTTAAATTACCTTGAAAAATATGTATGTCCAAGAAAAAATGTACAAAAATGCACATTTTAAGAAAACACTTAAAAATGTATAGCAAATGTGTGTGGAAGTAATTAAACATTTTCATGAAAATTAAAAATAAACATAGCTGGATGTGTGGAATCAAAATAGAATAGACTTAGCATTGGAAAAATGAGAACCTGAGGAACATTAAACTTGGAAGAATTGCCAAGAATTGTCAACTCTACCACAAACTAGATTGGTATATCAGAATTCAAACACAGACTTTTAAAAGCTAAGCACTCAAAGCTAGTAGTATGTATGGCTTTTACCTACATTTCCATATTTTCATCTCAAGTTCTTTCCATCCTATTTATTAAAAGAACCAAAATATGAGAGTTTTGGTAAATTCTTTTTTAGAAAAAAAAATGAAGCAACCCTACCTAGGAACAGAACATGAAAATTGTGTATCTTCATCATCTGGAATTTAAAGGTATAGTATTTCTGGTTAATGACTGTCAATAACCCACATGCCATAATTTTCCCCCCAGAAATCTTTTTTGAAACTTATAATCAGTCAGTGGGCATCAGCACACCTTGTGGCAATGACTTTTGTATACTAGTCATGCATTTATTTTTAATAAACAGTATGTTCTTTGGTTTGTTCTGAACTGACTGCTGTGATGTACAATCTCCACACCATTCACAGCCTGAGGAATGAGTGGATAAAATGGAGGCCTTTACAAGCAAAAAATAACATCTGCCTTTATTTTTTAAGAAAGGCCTTCTTGGCTAATCCTTCGGGAATTTCTGCTAACAGGAAGCAACGGTGGTCTAAATCCTTTGAACAGCCCAGACTCCTGCAGAGCACTCAGTAGTTAATGATGCAGTAATTAGAGCAAATGCTGAAGGGAAATCACCTTGTCTTTCTTTTTGCCTGATTTGGAGTATTGTCACTAAGAGGAATTTTAAAACAGCCATGCACTACCACTTACACTCCAACTACAAATTAAGTTGAGTTTACAATTCTTCTTTTAAAGTCCAAGGCAAGCTGAGTCTGGGCTAAAGAAAAACAAGTGGCCGTAACCAGCTTATTTCCTACTTCTCTGATATTATTTTCTAGCTCAAAGTCACTTTCAGGGTTGCAAGTTGTATTGGGGAAAGCCTCCACAGATAGAGGAGTTTCCCTCTTTGGAAAATTGTCCTCTGTGTTTACACAGTGATGGAAAAGCTGTGGAGAGAAACTGGGGATACTGTCAATTGCTTTCTTGTGTATTCACATTGCTAGAATTGTGATGAGAGCTGCTCACTGGGTTTACTGGTTTAGGGAAAAGCTCTCCTAGGCTCCAACTCTCTCTCTCTGCAAGATCTTACAAGCTATAGGTTTTAAAAATGAAAAATTAACCAGAGTAGCTTTAAAAGCAAGAAAAGAAAAAGACATTAGGTTGAAGACAAGCTGAATTTGAAATACGCATAATTATTTCTTTTTTAAAAGACAGAAAAACCTATTAGCAGAACCCAGCTGAACAATCTGTGTTCAGTACAAGCTGTTTCTCAAAAGAAAAGAGGAGAAGAATGGCACAGGTGCTAAAAACTCTAGTCCATATCAAACTCAGGGGGCTAAGAAGTGCAGCTAAGTTTAAGGGACTGCAGGCTAAGACACACACACGGATTCTCTCACCCTCCCATGAGAAAAAGAGTCCAATTTGCTGGGTGGCTGAAGACCAGGGCATCAGGTTATTCTCTTGAGAGACTCTGTGATTTTCATGAAGTTTGTCCTCTGGTGTTCTTCCTGGCTTCTTCTTGTCAGTGTTTTTCTATCTGGGGTGCAGATCTGTAAGCCTGTGTCTGCAAGCAGCCTATTTTCCCTCTCTTATGGGAAGCAGATTACTTTGCAAGTTTGTGTATGTCTGTATTTAACTTTTCCTAACTTGGGGGCTGTCACCTGGATTCAAGGATTGCCTTCTGGGAGAGGCTAATATGATGTTAACGGTTATTCTCTGGAGGTTCAAAAGTTTAGATTTCAGTATTATCTCTGCTGATAATCCTCTGGGTAACAGTAATGACTCTTAAATACCCTGAGAAGATGCAAACAATAGATTTTGGACACACAGGACAAAGCTAGTTCGATAGAGTCCTTTGTAGATGAATCCTTCCAAATGGAACAACTACCTTCACTCTTTCCTATTGAAAGGTAAGATACATACCTCTTGCCAGTGGATTGGCAAGTGGTTCACTAAACTTCTACAGACACTGAAATAATGTGGGGTGTATGTGTGTCTTTCTATCTCCAACAATCGTGGAGGAAACACTTCTCCCACTGTTACATGTTTAGACAGCATGGGAGAATGTTCTCCATGCTTGAAGGATGTGTCCATGCTTGGAGGCACTGTGGCTGCTGTCCAAACATGAGAACAGCAGGACAGATTGGAGCCAATCTCTTGTAAAACTAATCTATACAGATGCATAGTCCTTTGTGTGTGTGAGTGTGTGTGTGTGAGAGAGAGAGAGAGAGGAAGAGAGGATTTGTGTAACATTCTGAAAATGCACTCTTAAAGGAAATAACAGCCTAAATCCAGTTGCTAGTCACAACTAAAGCAGATCTATTGAGGCAATTGCAAAATGACAAGTCAATACTTGTGTAAACCCCATGAATTCAAAAGGTCTATTCTAGTTGGGACTAGCAATAGGATTTAAGCAATCATCAACAATCGCAGGATATCTGCAGCTCTTGCCAAAACTTTGGAAATGTTGGAAAATGCAGCATTCTCTCTTCTCCACACCACCTTTCTATGCTTTCATAAGGAGTAAAAATGTGTTTATTTTTCATGTAATTTCTATTATGACATTTAACAAAAGGTGCTTGAGAAGAGGTTTTTTTTTCTTAATTAAAGTGTTCACATTTGGCCTGTTTCAGTTGCACAGTCCATTTAAAATACAGATCCAAGCAAAAGCAGGAAATGTCCACTTTCAGAGGTCTACCAGAAGTTGAAGTAACACAAATAAACAAACAAACAAGCAGTATGATAAGTCTCTGTGAGGAAATAATTTCATAACCTAAATGTCACAATTGAAAAGTATTAAAAGATGAAAAAAAAACCCTCAAACAACTCAGGTTCCCTATCACATTACACTGTTGTACTGCTATTATTTCACTTTAATTGCCCTGGCTGTACTCTGTAGAATTCTGGGTTTGTAGTTTAGTGAGGCATTGGAGCTATCTGGCTAAGAATTCTAAATACTTCTTCCTAAACTGAAAATCCCATGATTTTATGTGATATTGCCATAGTAGTTAAAGTAGAATAACAGTGCAATATAACAATATTGCAATAATAGTATAGTGTGACAAGGCCCTCAGTAGCATCTCTATACTAGTAGCTACTAGTTTTCATGTTTCTTAAGAGCTTATACATAGCATGTATTCATAGCCTTTCCTGTTTGCTAGTCTTAGCCACGCCCTCTGTCTTTCTGCATCAGCTAGTCTGAGGTCCTTTCCACAATTCACCTTTTTGCGGAGCTGGGGTGTGGGGATCATGCGAGTAGCCTCTTCTGAGAGGCTCTCATGTCTCGGATCCTTCAGCACCACAGTTGCTGCCTGCTCGCACGAGAGCCCTTCCTCTTCCTTCCGCAGTGCAGCTTGGGATTTTCCCAGGCTGCGCTGGGGCAGGAAAAGCAAGTGCTGCAGCTCCAGAGCTCCGCATGCACAGCAAGTGCACATGGGGTCCTGGAGCGATGCGCAATCGCGCACCATTTTTGGCTCAAAGCTGAAAATGAAATAGTGCATGGTCAGCATCTGCCAGCCCCTGGAGCATCGCACGACTGCAAGTGTGTCATGTGGACTGCTCCTTGCAGTTGCATGATACTCCAGGGGCCCTTTCACGGCAAATGCCATGCAAAAAGGGCCCGAGTCTAGTCTTCCTCTGTTCTTAGCATGCAATTCTCTCTCCCTCCTGCACATCTGAAGTTCATATTACAGAGCTTTTCACCATGAAATTTTAGGAAAACTTTAGTATTTGTAAGTAAATCTACTAATATGTCTTTACAGAGAAGACAGTCTGCTTTATTTCTTTCCTTAACACTATGTGTGTGGACAGGTGTTGTGGAACTAGTTGTTGCTTACCTTCTGCTTGTGAATACTAATCACTCTGCTTGTGAGATACACATTCTCCAAAACAAAGTCCTTATCCATGTTTCTACCTGCCGTATACTATATGGTAAAAGGGACCGTAACAGTACACAGAGAAGCTGATATGGGGATGACAAAAGGCAATCTTTAGAATAGGATGCAGACATAATAACTACTTGAATTGTTCCTGAACTACTTGAACATTCTTACAAGATGAGAGAGGAGAGGGAGCTATGTTAACTATTCCTACCTCTGGAGTTTTTCTGTAAGACTAGTCTACAACTCACACTATGTCATTCTCTGAAATCTATACTCACCATTTGAACATACATAGGAAAAGATGCATGTGATAGATGACAACTCCTATGCCATTGTGAATTTCTTCTCAGTTGTAGGCCATTTCTACACTACACTGTTATAGTGCTATTATTCCATTTTCAACATCCTATGGAATCCTGGGGTTTGCCGTTTAGGGAGGGGCCATAGTCTGCATTTTAGCTATTCATGCTTCTGGGTCTATTTTAGGAATATGTTCATCACCTTGGGTAGCTTTTTTAAAAATTTGGACTAAAGCTCAGAGGGGATCCACTGCTTCACTGACGTGGAAGCCACCAGCTTTTACTGTGTACACACAAATAGCAGGACTCTAGACTGTGTGGAAACTTCTTTGTGCATAGCTGTGAGGAGGGGACTTGCTGAAGCAGTTGGAGTGAACAGGGCTATGCATACTCCACTGTGTTGGTAGCAACAGAATAGTATGATCAGGAACAGCTCTGTATACTTGACAGTAGCGATTTTCACTCCACAGTGTGCCTCCTATTGCCAAGTAGTTGTACAAATTCTATTTTGCTTATCCTCTTCACATTTTGTACTATTTCAGATGCTGGCACGCCATTTATTGGAATCAATCATGATTGCTATAAAATGTGTGTATGATCAGGTAGCCTATTGAATCCATAGGATATGTGATGATATGCACATTTTTTTAGCCATCATTATTGTTGAATCTGATAAATGGATTGCTAGCATTTGGAAAATTTTATTCCATTTTTTAAAAAATCTAATCCTCCAATTTGCTTTTCTTTGTACTGCTCACTGTTATTTCCCTCTTATTTGTATTTCAGCAATACAAGAGTCAAGGTGTTGTGAGTCCTGTAAAACAATTTTCTAAACCAAGAAATGAAAGCTAAATCTAAAGCAATTTTCACTGAACATAGCCTTTTCACCTTCATGAACAGAAAGGAAATTGTCTTCCTTGGGTTATTTCCAAGACTATTAATTTAATATAATGTGAGAAAGTGAATATCTCTGTTCTTTTGAGGGACAATTTATATTTCATATAGCTTTGGCATTGTTCAAAAGTGTTTGTAATCTGTAGACAGCCATTGTCTGACTATAATACAGTATTCTATTACAACCATTGCTTTACTAATAATATTTTTTTCAAACACTTGTTAAAGTCTGTTATATTTGCTCTGAATGTCTCCACTGATAAATCTGTCCCCCATGAGTTAATTGATGATAGAATGTCACAGTGCAGTTCATTCCCCAACACACGCACACGCACACACACACACACAAATTAAGCCTATATGGGCTAGATGTGCCAACGAAAGGCATACCTCTGATAGTTGCTAGGGTAGCCAACCACATTTCATTACATTCTCATGATACAAAGATCTCCTCAGAGACCTTGGAACTGTTTTTAAGGACTGTGAGAGAGGTGGTCAATACAGACAGGCTGATTAGTATTAATTCTGACTGCTGTTAGGTATGATTTTACAAAACAATGAAAAAACAGAATACCACAGGTTATCATCAGTCGTCATCATCATCATCATCATCATCATCCCTCCTCCTCCAAACTTTCCTCTTCTTAACCACAGTTATGCTCGGCATACTACGTATATCCCAATTTTTTGACAATTTGAATCTCAAAAGTTCCACAGAATTTTACATCCCCATTTGGGCATCTTTTTCAGGCTTATCTTCCTACAGGCAAATCGTATATATTTACACACACACACACATGTATACACACACATACACGCACAGACATATGCAAAAATTGCAATGTGTCATTGCAGCCATTTTATCAGTCTGCACAGAAACCTCCCCCAAGACCTATGGTAGTGATAGGTGCTCAAGGAGCAATTCCAAATAGACTGAAAAAAATATGAAGGAAGCCACCAAAGAAAGAATCACCATAGTACAATTGCAAAAAGTGACACTGCTTGGAATGTGCCACATTATCCAATGACACCTCACACTGGGATAGAACTGAAGGTTCAAAACACCAGTTGAACGATCTGGGTAGGCTGTGAAATTAAAGGAGGAGAAGAAGAAGAAGAAGGAGGAGGAGGAGGATGAAGAGGAAAATGCAACCAGCTGAAGTGGGTAACTATCTGACTCCCATTAAATCAATGCCAAAATAATAAAGAAAACATTACAAAACTGAGTAAATAAAAATACACAACATATAAACAACCAGAGAAATGTTTAAGACTCTCTTAAGTGAAAGCAAAGATACCTAGAATATAACTACCCTTCTACTATACTGATTTAATAGCAAGAGCTGCAGAGATCTGCTGGAAAATTCTGGACTGAAGACAAATACTTTCAAAAGAAAAAGATTTGCATGTGAATGTCTGAATGTATCATGTTTGTATTTTACCAAGCTTGAGTTTTAGAGAATCTTGCAAAACTTGGAAACAGAGGTGGGTAGTGAAATAGTCATATTTGTTGGTGACAATCAATTATTTAGGATAGAAAAAAAAAGTAGAGTTCGGAAGTAATGTAATCCTATGCATGTTAACTTGAAAAAATTTGTCTCATTGATTTTTGTGTAGCTTACTCCCATATAAATATTTATCAGAGTCAATTTTTAGCTTGCATTCTTTATGATGTACAAATCACTGTGAGATTAGTGCATTCTTTTTTTAAAACTTTCTGTCACTTGAATGCTGAAGGAAGAATGGTGTCGAAATAAATAATCCTCTGACTGTCACAATTTGGCAGGTATGGCATGATTAATTCTCTGTTGTCCCATTTTCTCAGTTCCTTTTAAAAATCACAGTTTCTCTCTCCTCCTTCCAATTTCTCTTTCTGTCCTCAGTTGCTGCAAACTGAGTTCAGAGTGCAAAAGTAGCTTGAAAAAGGAGAGAGCACATTATTTTTCCCAACCCTACTTTTAGTCTGAAAACAACTATATAGGGTAGGTTAATCTGGGAAACTGCGAGCTCATGGTGACCACAGTAATGCCATGTTATGAGGAAGCTGGTGTTGGATCTGTTATCTAATATGCATTGGACAGAAAGAGATGATATGAACACAGAGTTCGTAAGTAGATCTGAGAGAAAGATTTACCACTTTCCTCATAAATGAAGTTTGATTTTATAATAATGTTACATTTGTTTTTAATCATGTTGTGTGCACACATGCTCACCCATAGAATTTTGTATTTATTGATTTGTTTTTGCTTTGTACCTAACCTCATCACATATATCTCAATGTTTTTCTGTTTAAAATAGTAGGGCATTTCCTCTTTATATTGTTTTAGTGCTATTATTCCACTTTCAACATCTTGTGGAATTCTGAGGTTTATAGTTTACTAAGGCCGAAGAACTCTCTAAATGGCAAACCTCAGGATTCCATAGGATGTTGAAAGTGGAATAATAGCACTATAGCAATATAGTGCAGAAATGGCAGTATTTTGGTGTTATTCTTCATTAATAAGTTTTGTTCTCTTGCAGCCTGGCCATAACTTTTCAATCACACTCTGATATTGCTTGGCCACACGCACCCCAGATTTCATCTGCAAAATACTGGAAGATAGGTAATCTAGGGCCTTATTCTAAAGAAGTCATACTAGAACTGAGACCTACCTTTTAGGACACAAGATATTGTGATGATGAAAATTTGGCTACCCCATGACATAGATGCTGATTTTTATAGTAACAAGGAAGTGTTAAACCATAAACCCAGTTGTGGATTGCTTATCTCCTTGAGGCCTGATGTCTCCTTCTAGCTATTTCTCCCCTTCTGCCATTCATAGTAGAAGTGATGTTACCTCCTTTGGAATGAACAATCATGGAAGGTTGTGGGCCCAACTTATACCCCAATCCCTATTGGTCACACATGTCCTTTCTGACAAACATGGAAATGATTGCTCCTGGAGCAGGCCCAGAGCAGCAGAAAAAGCATTGAGAGACATGAATGGTCCATGAACAACAATTCCACATACATAATACAAAAAGGTGAACAGTGAGGGCAAAGATTGTTCATCTCCCCTCACCTGTGTATACCTATTCCTGAACCTTCTCTTTTATTATGAGTACAGTAGATCCCAGTTTAAAGAACAGATGCTGTCACGTTTAGTTTGGCCCTAAGAATTAGACAAGCAAGCAAAGGAGAAAACACATTGGAAAGTCTGATCACAAAAGGAATTAAACTACATAACATTTCTACTTGTACTGTTCAGCATGGTAATCCAGGGTGACTTATCACTGATTAGTCAGAGCTCTTTGAATGGTTTATTCTTTTCCACTTTGTGTATTAATGATCTCCATTATCTGAGATAGAACAATTCTAACTGTTGGAAGTGCCTTATGCAGAGACCTTCTGTTCACAGAGTGTTGTGCTTCTTCTTGTGTCTATTAATTATCCAAGTTCCAAGCACAAAAAGGGAGGGGAATGAAAGCGGTGAACTAGGATTTCTTTAACTCAGTGATGTGTTATATGGTTATGGTGGGGTCTTAAAAACAGGGAGTCTGTGCTGTGCCATGTGTTGTGATCAGCATGGTGTGGAAAAGAATAAACTCCCCCTTTGAAAGGCAGAAGAATAATATATTCAGTCTTTTTAGCATGACACTGCAACTTCTTGTGTGTCTGAGTTTGAAATCAGATCAAAAATTTAATCTAAGAATACTAACTTGATTTCTTTTGATGACCAATGATTTCATCATTTTTCCAATGCAGATCCAATTATTTCATGCTGTCGTTGGATGAAATTCTACGTCAGAGTTAAGTAGCATAAATCTCCACATGTGCTGGTTGTAATTGCAACCCTTCTGTTGAATTGCAAAGGTACACAACTGAATGCACATGGAAATTTACAATTGGAATTTCAGTCAAATGTGCAGGTGCTTAAGCATGTGAACAATGGCCCTGAGAGATCAACTATTTTTCTGCAATCTTCTGTTGAATGCAGATGTTCCATGTTGGACAAAGTGTCTAACTGCTTCCATTACAGAACTGATGTATGCATAAGACAGCATCAGGGTTCCAGTCATTGTCTTCATAGTTGTTTTGGTCAATCTGTTACCTTTTGACCAGGCTTTTTGGAATGGGCCTTTTTGTACTTAGCTAGGTTCATCCTTGGTTAGCTGGCATTCTGGGTTATAGAAACTTGCCAGAATTTACACTCTCTGGCAGGATAACTTCCACACCATCATGAGTTGGCAAAGTTAGACTTTTTGGTGGACTCTAAGAATACTGGTGTGCAGTGTGACACAGAATGCCATGACACCTCATAAATCTTCATCGACAGTAAACTCTACTAGTTTAAGCAGTAGTGTAAGACAAAATGTAAAAGTTTCTTAAAGAGTTGCCTTTGATTCATTGACTTGGGCTTTGCAGTTTTTGAGGATGACCTAGAGATGTAGTAGGTAACCCGCAACCAGATCTACCTTATACTTGCGATTTTTTTTTTTTGTCTTTGTAAGGGTTAGTATTGTCTTCTACCTCTGCAACATCCAAAGTCCCACCTCAGTCTTGCTATGATAGCCCTCTCCCCATTCTGTTGCTGGCGGAAAGCAGAGGGGATTGGAGAAATATCTTTCTATGTTATTATAGCCAGTTGTAGACTAAGTACATTATCCACCTATCATGTTTTATGATTTCTGGCTTTCTTCTTTTCATGCTTCTCACATTCCATGTTTCTATTACATACACTGTGAAGCCTCAGACTTTTCCTTCACTTCTTGACTACATTAACTTGAGCCCAAATTCATCATTAGACACACCACTGGTTGTCCTCTGCTTTTCCCCAGTAGCTTCTTAAGTGCCATCTGATCTGAGAATCTCATCTTGTTTCCGGGCACTGAATACACACACACACATAAAAATCACTCCCAGGGAAGATATGTCTGATTACTTGTGTCAAGCATAGATGTCCCAGAAGACCCACAGGGATGCTGCTTGGTGACATCAAGTCTGAGTTGTGCCCATTGAATCTTGTCTAATATTTATCATTGCTTATCTTATTCTCTGCCCTCTCTTTCCTTACAGTCTTCTCCTTCACCTTGTGATTTCTGCATCTGTGTTGGTTATCACAGTTGTAATTTTCACAATAAAACATAAGCCTTTTGTAGCTGCTGGTGATTTATCTCCCCCGATATCACATATGTGCTGAAGAGTTCTGAGCTAGACAGTTGGGTACTCAGAGGAGCATGGAAAGAGCATTGGAATTTGAATATCATCACTATCCTCTTCCTCTTTCTCCTCCCCTCCCCCTCCCCTCCTCCTCCTCCTCCTCCTCCTCTTCTTCTTCTTTCGTGTCCCATATTTTTCCCAAGTGAGACTCAAGGCAACTTACACACTAAAAAGATTACAGTTAAAAAACATACAAAGCATCCATGAGCAACTTTTCTTAAATATTACTGCCTTAGCACTGCCTGAACATTATGGCATCATGTAATTTTGTTAATTAGCTCAGCTGAGGCTACATGGAAACTTGTTGGACTTAAACTAAAGCAGCTCCTTATTGGCTACCTGGATACAATCCTCAATGTAATTTGATTTTTCTGATTGCAGTCCTGTCGGCCAGCATAACTACACCAGTGTAGGTGGTGGTGGTAGAATAGATGGAGATGCAGTAGGGCTGAAATGGTCACAGGTGTGGTGGCAACAGGAGGGACAGCACAGAAAGTCATCTCTGACAAGAGAGGAAGCTGTCTTGCCAAATTCTGAACTGCTTAGGAGACTGTAGGGCAGCTTCCTCCAGCAGTAGATAGTTTTTGTCCCTTGCTGGTTCTACACACCACTCCTAAATGTACCTTGTTCATATATTTACACTGAGATATGTCACAAAAAATATTCTGGCTTTTGTATTTGCAAAACTAGAAAACTCTATATTTAAAGCTCTTATCACACTTTTTACATTTTAAAGACATAAAGGGAAGTCCCCTAGTTTGCTGGGGCAGGGCATTACTGGAGAAGCCTTTGTTACCCCACTGGCATACCCTATCCTGGGGACTGTAAATTTGATATTAAATATGCCTGCCATGCCAGAGAGGTTGCCCAAATGGGTGTGTAGACAAGTAGGTTGAATGACTGAAAATAGGTCAGGCCAGGAGAATCCCCAGTCACGTTCCCCTAAGAGACCTCAGGCTAAACATGTCCACATGAACAAAAGGTTTTTATTGGGTTTTCCCCAGATTGAACAACTCCAATGTTAATAAACCCTGCACTGCAAGGTCCATCTGTGTAAACCAATCATCCAAACTACTAAGTTGCTATTGTGCGGCATTTTTCCCTTTGTTTTGGCCATTGTTCTTCCTGGGAGAGGGAATGCCCTTGAGGTATGTTCTGCCCTATAGGTAGTGCCAGTTTTTGAGGGTTTCTTCAGAGAAGTCCCTGCCATGCCAGCAGATCGGCATTCTGTTAGACGAGTGATCCCCTCAGCCGCTTCTCTTCACTGAGCTCCATTCTTCTTGCCTCTTCCCAGACTGAAGACTTCAGGATAGGTGCAATATCACTGCCTTTACACCCTCTCTGCTAAATCCCCTATGAATTTTCATCTCTCTCTTTTCTCAGTAGACCTTGTGTGCATGAGAGAGTGAGTGCGTTGGTGCATGAGAACACATTTGTTAATAAAATCCAATTATTGGTATGATTGTCTGGCTTTTTGCTTGGTTTGACCCAGTAAAAATTGGGTAAAAGATCCTGCTGGGTTTCTCTGCCCCTCGTTTGGCTACAGCTAGCGCTCTGCTAATTTCCCCAATCTTTGTATTTATGGAGCAAATCAAGGTGTCCCCCAAGGGACCCCCAGAAGTCAGGGTAATCCCTTCATGCCTATCTCTCTTTGTTTTGGTAATGAGCAAGGGAAATACACATTTGAGTGATGTATGCAAACAATTGCTGAGATCCTACATCACTGTTGTGCAGGATATACACCTTTGTGTTGCATATGGAGTTACACATAGTTTGCACACTTATACAACCATTGTGTTGAATGGCAAAGTTGTGCAGGTGAACACAAACCCCAATGTGCAACTGAATGACAATGAAGGCACACACAAACACACTGGCATATGCAATGTCAGTATTCTGTTTGAGCAGCCTGAAACTAAATGCAAATATGCCTCATCACCTTCAAAAGTGTCCTACAAGAGTCACACGTGCATAAGAGAGCTGCAGAATCGAGCCAAATTTTTGGGATACCACTTAAATGTGAATAAACCATGCTAATGTACATCAGTGTGCATAGCAATCTTTGTCTGAATGCACATAGAAAGGACATCAAGATCAAACACAGTATAGGTCCTGTTCTCTACACACAGTTGGCTGTATGTCTGGGAAAGAAACTCATATAGTCTCTTTGAGACACTGTGCTGAATGTGAAGACAGTGATAGAAGACCAGAAAGCATTATTAATTTCCCCACCATGTACATTCAGATAAATATCCAAACAGTATCAATTAGTGTACATATATTACCCTTCCTGGTGTGCATCACGATTTCTCTCATAGGAAAACCTTAGCACTGAAAGTTTAGATATAGATTGTGGTACACAGAACAGTTTACCATGGAGTCAGAGAAAATATTGCCACTTCCTCCAGCAAAGGAAAAAACAGTCTTGAGTAGAGAAGTGATCTAGAAACAGTAATGCTATAGCTATTAAAAAAAAAAAAAAAGGGTAAAAAAAAAAAAACCCTGAAAATATTTGTCATGCAGGACAGTCACACCAAAACGTCATTTCAGTCACTCTGCTGAAGATTTTTCAGACATATGTGCTTGTATAAAAACAATTGAACTTCTAAGGTGAGAGAAAAGGCATACCTGAAAAGCAATTGAGTACCAAGGCAGGTAGGGCTAATCACTTACTATTTCACTGAGTAAGCATTGCATTAAAGGGACAGAACTAAAGTACATAGTGTATAGCACTGATCTTTTCTTTTTTCTTTCTTCCACAGTTGGATTTTTAAAATCTCATATTCTTTCTTGTTCAATTTTATGAAGAAAAATATGAATTTAAGGAAGTGCTCATCAACAATGAGCCAAAACAAATTCTCAACTAAATTCAGTAGTCAAATTCAACCAATTGAACTCTGGATGAAGAAGGCTGTATTGTGCCTACCACCCTTAGAGCGGTTCAACTTTCTGGAATATGATGAAAGCCTGCTAGGAATAAAAAGTGGGAATTCTACTTCAGCATCACAAACATGACTGAAAATACTAGAATCTATTTTCCCATTCTCACAGACTCAACATCAGTTGTGTAGGGATGGGGGGGGGCGATGGAGCAGTTTGCCCCGATCGCAAATTTTGGGAGGCATCCTGGTTTCTTGCTTGCCCTCCCTCACATGCTGTAGCCCCGTCCTGTTTGTTGTGGCCCCACCCCATATGTCATAGCCCCACCCCATGCGCTGTAGTCATGCCTCATGTGCTGTAGCCCCTCCCAACACACTGTAGCCCTGCCCCATGTGCCATAGTCACACTCCCACACACCGTAGTCACACTTCTCCCACCCTCCCTCCACACACTCCAAGATCCACCACTGCTCAACATGTTTAAATCTCAAGTTAATTCAGTTTAATATATGTACATTCAGTCCTTGGCAATTCTCTCTGCTTAGTTGCATTTTACAGTTAAAAGGGTCAGGTAGCAAATAAATTCTCAACTACCTTCAGTAGCCAAATTCAGCCATCTGCACACTGATTTAATATTTATTAATTTTAGTTCAGTGATACAAACAGACTAATTCACATCTACCGAGGGAAAAAAGGAACTAAAAAAAGGGAAACAAACTATACACTAACAATATACATGTATAACTAAAACTAAACTAAAACTAATACATAATAATAAAATCCATTACTAAAAGACTAATCTGTTACACTAAACACATCCTACTAACTGAAACACAAAAGAACTCAGCCCTTCTCATACAAACTATAATGAACAGAAAATATCAATTAATATCCCATATCTTATTCTACCGTTACAGATTCTACCAATACTAGAATTACTGATAATCGTAACAACAGGTTATTATATTATCAGATTTCTTACTGCTCAAAATATCATAAATAGTCACCAGTCTTTCAAAAAAAGAAAAAAAAACTCCATCTAAGCTCTGGATAAATAAGGCTGGTTGTAATTTCCAACCAGATAGCTGTTAAGCCTGCCAGAATAAGCTGAAGAGCCTGCCGTGGGAAAAAAATGGCGGCCAACCTACCTCAGCAGCATAAAATCACCATGACATAGTAATCTGAGTGCTGGAGTAGGGCCCTGGAAGGTCGGGGTTCAAACATCCACTCAACCATGGAAACCCAGCCATGGGCAAGTCACACTCACTCAGTCTCAGAAGAAAGTGATGACAAATCCCTTCTGAATAAATTGTACCAAGAAAACTCCATGATAGAGTCACCTTGGGGTCAACATAAGTTACAAATGAGTTGAAGGCACACAACAACAACAACAACAACAACAACAACAACAACAGCTGACAAGAAAGCCCCTAGAGAGCTGTTGCCTGTTTGAGAAGACACTACTGGGTTAGACAGACTGTTTCTATCTCACATGTACAACTGCATGCATAGAGGAATATCTATATAGAGTTAGAGATCATTGAGTATTACACAGTGAGCCAGCCTGACCTACATTCCGCAGATTACATAGAGTGGAACACAATTATTTTTCAGGTTTTGCATTTCTTCAGATATTGAGGCACAGTTGTTGAACTTTTAAAAATGGTTCAAAATGTGTATAAAATCTCTGTTTAATGATCAATACATTTAGAAGTGTAAACCATGAGAGAAGAGACATTTGCAATGTTACCCATGTCAATTTCGGAGTACATCTCATTGAATTCAGTACCTGTTGTGGTTGTGGTTGTGTGCTTTCAAGTTATTCCTGACTTATGTGACCCTTAGGCAACCTATCACAATGTTTCCTGGGGTCTGAGAGTGTTTGATATGCCCAATAGTCACCCTCTGGGTTTCCATGGCATCAAACCCTGGTCTCCATCGTTGTAATCCAATGCTCAAACCATTATACCACACTGGTTCCTACTTCTAAGTAAATCTTTATACAATTTCAGTCTTAGGAGGGAATACTAAGCAGACTTATAAGAAACTAAACACCATTGAACTCAGATAGACTTACATTTCAGTAAACTGGCTTGGGCTTGCACTATTAGAAATAATGCATGTTTTCTGAGAAAAGATGTGTATAAATGATATTTGAGTACAAATATAATTTTTAAAACATTCATTTTCAGAATGCAGTTTAATCTTCCTCCTCCTCTTCCCTTTATTACATCCTTCCTTTATCCTAATACTGGGACTAAGGACATTTTACAAGGTATTAAAAGGAATAGAGATTAAAATACAGATGAAGACATCAATAGAAATATGTGCAAGTTATTTTAAAATAGAATTAAAGAATCAATAGAATTAAAATTATTAAAACATATTAAAAACAGAAGATAAAAATCAGTAAAACAGGCATAATTAAAAATCCAATGCAATCAACTCTTAAAAGTCTGTTGGAATAAGAAAAAATCCAGTTATGAATATAATCATTTTTCAGTTTTGGCTGAACACACACCAAACAAGCATGGATCTGAGGTGATGGGGGGATCATTTATCTATCCTCACACAGAATCAGGAATACTCTAGAGAGATTCAAATGAACAGATATAGGGTGAGTATCCCAGCAGTATGTTTTAAAATTCACATGTTTGCTTATAGCACTGCCCCCCAAAGTCTCTAAATACAGGTAGTCGCCATTTGGAGCTGGTGTTTTCTTAAATCTAAATCAAAGGTCAGCAAGGTGTGGTCCACAAACTTCAGGGCTGTTTTTGTGCCCCTCCTATCCCAAGTAACTGCTCTAGAACATCCCCAAATGGCCTCTATGGGGAGTGGAGGAGATTTTCACTACATTTGGAGGCCTACTGGGGCCACCATGAGTTCAACATTTTTCAAAATTTTTATTGCCCCCACCAAATGACCTCTAAAGTGTATATGGGAAATGTCCACATTGTTTTGGACTTCCCAGATGAATTTAGGCCCAGAAAAGGCCTTTCTGAAACAGGAAATGAGGAAGAAGTGACATCTACTCACTTCCTGTTTTTACAAAAGACCTCTTCTGAGTGTAAGATGGCCCTGAAAGGTCTGAAAATCTAGTGAAAATATCCCCAGAAGGTGTTTCGGGGCATTTGGAAACAATTATTTTTGGGAATGGGTGTGTGGACGAGGTGCCCTCCATGGTTTCTCAAGGAGCTGATGCAAGCACTTACCCTTCCACAGTTGCTCATCCCTGATCTAAAAGGTTGCAATTGCTCATTGAAGACCAAGGCAACCCCAGATACCAGGCATTAGAACAGAGACAGTTTGTAACACATATATTGTCTCTAGGAACATTTCCACTACCACTCAAGCAACTGTGAAGATAGCAACTGCACTCAGAGAGAACCAGGAGGACTGAGGAAGGTGGCAGATGATGGCCTCCTAGTTATATCCTAGCTATATCACAGAATGTAGGAATGGAAAGCGAGACTTAATCTGATCATTGTCTGCAAATTTGGGACACTTAACAAGGGTAGTAATGGCTGGAAGTCCTTTGGAAGAAAGAACTCTGAAGCAAATGAATAAGGTTTCACTGTTAGAAGGTACTCATAAGTTATTGCTCTATACTCTAACTGTCATATCTGAACTTCTTTGCTTATAACTATATCTTTGCTAATCTGTCACAGAATGAAACACAAGATTTACTGAGGAATAAATTTGCACACCAAACACAAAACTACTAGAAAGTTGAAAAATCAGTTACAATGATTAACTCTAAATTCATCATATAAAACGTCAGTTGTGTATCTTCAAAGGCAGCAGAATTAGAATCACTCAATACCTTGATGTAATTTTTCTGCAGCTTTAGCAAATTAGCAAAAGCTTCAATTACTTGTAGCTTTCAGCAACATAGGATTTAAATTTCTTCTTTTTTTCTTTGTAGGGGAACCTACAACAACAAATAATAATTATGTATATAACATTTATGCAGCAGTTTAATGTTTTTTAATGACTGTGCAACCACAGCTCTGATTTCCCCATTTCTGTGATGTACAGCTTCCAGAGTCTGGAAGTAAACACTTATCAAATAACAGGTTAATTGTAATTAGTTCCTTTTCCACAATAACTAAGGTGTAACTCAGTTATGACTGTAACTTAATGAAAGATAACACCACTGCTTTTGTTGCATTGCAGTAATTCTTTATATTACCATTTAGCTATTTTTATTATTACAAGGAACATGACCTTACTACTTACGTATGGGTTGTATCAGAGACAAGTGTGTAATTTCTTAAAAAACAACAACAACCTAACAGCAACTTTTAGTTAAGTTTATTCACATGAATAACAAGAAAATAAAGGTTTTTTTTTTTTTTAAAAAATAGCAACTATCGTAGCAACAGCTTAGTTGGGTTTGCATCATCAGCTCTAATGGCAGCTAATTGCTTTTTAAAAGTAAACTCCCAAACCTCCTTCCACCTCCCAGCCGTTTTTACAACAGCATCATCAGCAACAACAAAAGAGAATGGCAGTTTATCCAGTCCTGTGATGTGATTTAATGAGAATTTTAGGATGTGCCTGGTGCTAGCAGAGATCTCTGTGTGTGACATCTGCAAGAGCCACTCCATGCATAACAAAAGAAGATGAATCAGCACCTGTTTATTTCTTTTCCCTCTCCTTTCCAGTCTATGAAAAACTCCCTGGAAAGGTAGTGAACAAGTTTTGTACCACAAGGTCTAGAAAGAAAGAGAGAAAGAAAGAAAGAAGGAAAAAGCCATCTACAGAATCTAAATTTTCTAAGTTATTAAATATGCTCAGAAACAAAGAGGAGGTTGGTGAAGATTTCATGTGGAAAATGAGACTCTCTCATATCCTCCAGTATTTCACAGATGAAAAGCAGGATTATGTGGGCAGGCAAGATCTGAGTGTGGGCAAGAAGGCCAGAGTTATTACTGGGGAAGAACACACATGCTAGGAGAGGCTGCAGTAGTTTGCTTTTGCCTGAGTCCACAGGGGAGGGCAAGATTCTGCCCGCTCCTCTCCTCTCCTCCCACCGCTGAGTTAACTGAATGCAAATTACTTTTGCATTTCGAACTCAGTTTGCAGCAGTGATGTATTTAAGTCTTTTACTCCAGCTGTCAAGTCAAGTCTCAGGGGCTTGAAGATACTTTCAAGTCAAGTCTCACGTCTGGGAGCCAACTTTATACCCCAGCCTATATTCCAGGATTTTGGACAGAAGTTAAATAAAGACAGTTTTAACAATTTTAGCAGAGTTGGCCCTCCACATTTGTGATTTTACCATCTACAGCTTCGGATTTGGGGAATAGGATCCTTCTTACTTCCCATCTCTGTAGCTGGAGGATTTTTCAGAAGTGGGGAATAGGATCCTTCTTAGTTCTCATTATGGAAGTTTCAAAAGCTTTAGATGGAATGATCCTTCCTCCTCAAGCCTGTTGCCTAACACATTTGCTGTTCCCCTCTGAAAATTGTGCCCTGCACTCTGGGGACGAGTCTTGTCTTTTGCTCTAAGGAAAAATTTCAGGAGGCTCCTCCGATATGCATCAGGGACAGGCTACTAAGCAGATCTCAAGCCTGCCTCAAGCCCATTACCTAACCCGTTTGCTGTTCCCCTCTGAGAAACGCACCTATATTTTGGGCTTGAGACAGATTTTCATGTGACCAGTAGGCCAAAAGGGACGGTGTTGTTCAAAGTTGTAAGGTTTCTGGATGAATGTGTTATGTTACTGAACTAAGGACAGCAAGTCAGTCACTAAAAATGTACAAGTCTTGAGTTGAGTTGAGTCAGTGCATCATTTATTGCCGAGTTGAGCCGGAAGTGAGTCACTGAGGTGACTGAAGTCTGACTTGAGTCTAAGTCAGTCGACTTGAGTCTAAGTCAGTCGACTTGAGTCTACGTCACTGGTTTGCTGCAACTAAAACAAGCTGATGATAAAGGGTAAAGTGGGAGAAGGGGAGAAAAACTGGGGCATTTTGAAAGAAGTTGGCAAAAGTGGGATGATAAGAGGATTAATCAGGACTGTCTCTGCAAAACTGCGACAGTTAATGGATATGCTCTTTCCTTTTTTAAAATAATATTGGTGACTTTAATGCCCCCCTCAGTGTTGCGAGGATGAACTGCGTCACTGCTAAAGCAGAGCCTGACAGTCAGAGAATATGAGCACTGCTATCAACACTTGCTGAGGCAGGAATGAATTCACACTGTACAGATCACTCTTTCACTGTTTTAGATTGTGATGGTGGTGGTGGGAAAGAAACAAAAAATGATGTCCTGATGGCAGATAAAACAGAAGTCTCCATCCTTTTAGTCTCAGGAGAGGCAGCATTTCAGTGTCACAAACAGGATGCAATATCGATAAATTAAAAATGAACCGTGAGGCAATCAGGCATGCTAAGTTTCACACGGCATATTAAGTAGCTTTTACAGCAAGCATATGATTACTGCTGCTGGACTACAGAATCAGCAATGTGAGTACCCAGGTTTTGTAGTTTTTCAGGTATTTACTAAGGAATCAGTTGTAGAGTTTCATTAGTTTGTAAGGCTTAAGGCTAGTAAGATCTTTTCTTTAATTTAAAATCTTATGCTGGAGGAGTCAATTAGAAAATGATAACAGGGGCAAACATTTGGCCTTTGCATGTCTAGGGCCTTTGAAAATGTTTAGGGAAAGATGAAATGAAGTAAGCATGAAATGAACATTTTTAGTTTTGTTTTTGCCAACATTGTAGGAAGATTCCCTTTTCAATTATCTGTCAGGATATCTTTCATTTATCATATACATTTCCCTCCCTTTCAGTTGCCTTAACCTTCTTTCAGTGATGGCTTTATTAAGGATGGGGAGAAATTGCTTTTATTCATTAACCTGGAGAGAAAAGTGTTTTTCAACCCTTGGGAAGAACTATGCAGGAGCGGGATTTCTGTGCAGATTCTCTTGGTGTTTGTGTTTTATGAAGTGTTTTGGGGAATTATTCTATGCAGAAATATAAGTTTCCTTTCCCTGTAGGAAATGGTAGTGGTTTTGTATTGGAGGTGCAACAACATCCAATGTTTAAAGACTTAAATATGCCTTGGAGCAGAAGTGACATGGTTTGCTAGGAATAGCAAACTTTTTCATGCTCTGAATTCACTGCTAGTTAGGTTGCATGATTTGTAAGTTTAGGGGCAAAATCTGAGGTAAGTTCTGTCTGTTTGTTCACACCCACTCTCTTTCTCTGGCACACATCCATTTGTTCTTGGAGTCTTTGTCTCTGTAGCCTCTCCCAAAACTGCAAACCCTAGGATTCCATAGTGTTACCCTATCTTCTTAGGACTACTTTAAAGGAATCTCAAAAGTAGTCAAAAGCATCTCTTGTGAGGAAAAATTAGCTCTGCACTGCTTTAGCTATGCAAAGAAGACAGGGCAATTAATTAAGAATAGTTAACCCAATGTATACTGAGTCAGGCCAGTCAGAAATCACACAAAGGGATCCAGTGAATAGCTTTATTGACTAACAATAGTTGGTACTTAAGCTCATACATACCCACACCCATTCAAGGGCTAATAGACTTAGGAAGTGAAAGTAAGAGATTATACTGCACCTCTCCTGAAGTCTTCTGTTAGAGAGAGAGAGACAGGGACCACAACATTGAATCGCCTTTCCTCCTTCTGTGTCCCTTTGTTTTCTGAGTCCCGAGTTTCTGTTCTCTCTAGCCTTAAAACATGGATTATCTGTAGGAAAAATCTACTTTGAAGGCAAAATCCTTTCCCAGGAAAAACAAACAGGGCAGAAGACCAAAACATCTCCATACCTGGCATTTTTCTGATATCGGAAGATCATTTAAATAACAGGATCTTCCTCCGCTTTGAAGCTGTGGTCTGGGTATCTGGAGATGGTTTGATAAGGTTTTTATTACTTTCAGTGCCCGACACTTTTAGCTAACTTCAAGTGGACCCCTCAAATGGTCACATACCATTTGTCCATCAGGGCAATATACCATGAGGTCTTTCTGTTGCTACATGACTGGGGATACTGGCCTGGTCTGGATTTTCTCCTTTTTGAATGTATGGTCATTTCTATTGCCTGCGTGCACATCCAAGGGACCTCTCTGGTGGGCTAGGTCAATTTTATACCAAAGTTGTAAACCCTGGGACAGGATTTAGCAAAAAAGGATAACAATAGGATGTTGAAATTGGGATAATAGCACTATAACAGTCTTATTATCCCAATATGCCCCAATATGCAAAGATTGGGGAAATTAGCAGAGCACTGGCTGTAACAAAACAGGGGGCAGGGTAACCCAGCAGAATCTTTTATACAATTTTTATGGGGTCAGACCAAGCAAAAAGCTAGACAATTGTACCAATAACTGGATTTTATTCAAAAATATGTTCTCATGCACCAACCCACTCACTCACTCATGCACACAAGGTCTATCAAGAAGGAAAAGAGGTGAAAATTGATAGGGGATTCAGCGGAAAGGGTGTAAAGGTGGTGATATTTCACCTATCCTGAAGTCTTCAGTCCAGAAAGCGGCCAGAAAGATGGAGCTCAGTGAAGAGAAGCAGCTGAGGGGATCACTCAACTAACAGTGTGCTGGTCTGCTAGCATGGCGGAGTTCTCCAAAGAGACCCTTAAAAACTGGGAATACTTATAGGGCAGAATGTACCTTGAAGGCAGGCCCTCTCCCAGGAAGAACAATGGCCAAAACAAAGGGAGAAAAGCTGCACAATAGCAACTTGGTAGTTTGCATGATTGGTTTACACAGATGGACCTTGCAGTGCAGGCTTTCCAAACGTCAGAGTTGCTCAACCTGGGAAAAACACAATAATCCACTCAAGTTGGCTGTTTTTAGCTGAGGACCCTTTGTCCATGCGAACGTGTTTAGCCTGAGGTCTCCTAGGGAAACGTGAGTGGAGATTTTCCTGGCCTGACCTATTTTCGGTCATTCAAACTCTTTGTCTACATATCCACTTGGGCAACCTCTCTGGCATGACGGGCATATTTGATATCAAATTTATGTTCCCCGAGATGGGGTATGCCAGAGGGGTAACAGTCTAGTGTGAAAAAGGCCTCTTTTTACTCTCTCTCTTTCTTGCCTTCCTGGAAGCATGTGGCCACGAATATTCCAGAGGAGACACTCCAGTGAAAACATGTAATTGCTAATTTTTTCTCAATTTTTCTTCAAGAACATGAACCTGTGTAGACTATGCACAAGTATCTGTAAGTAAACTACTTTTATATATATTTTAAACAAAACTGAGTTTGTAATTGTTTCTCAGCTAGAGTTAACTATGTGTAAAGGGGATTAAGTGGGCTGGTGAACTGTTCAAACTTCTGTTTATGTATTAATTGCTTTGCTATGTAGAGAGATCCACGAAATCTCTCTCATTTCCCAATATAGTTACTGCGTGTTTCAGTGACCTAAAATCTCCTCATGTCCTATCCACCTCTTCTAACCTCTCTTAGATGGATATTCTTAGGGTTCACTCCATCTCTTCTCTGAATCTCAATATTGCTCTTTCACTTCTCCAAAAGTAAAACTTAATTCTCTTTCTCTTCTAGTTTAGCCTAGCCTGGCACCATCAGAGAATGCTTTCCTATATCTAATGGAATTCCTATAATAAAGATTTAGTTTATTTCTTATAGCTACTGGTGTCAATGCTCCTTAATCATAGCAGCTAACTGCTGTACACATATGATCTTTATCATTTTGCACAAAATACACAATTTTGCACTCTTTTTAGAGCAGAAAACCCACTGGGATACTTCAGAAGATGTGAATACCAGGAAAATGCTGCCCAGAAATCTTCCCTCTTCTACACAGTGGGGAGGTAAGAGTGTCAATAATTATTTATCCTTGCCTGAAAATGCTGGGAAAATTCCAGCATTCTCTCTTCCCCCCATCTTGTTGTTAGAACAAGTGGGCATAGTTAGCATAGGGCTACCTTTTCTCTTTTGCATGCCAAAGCTCCACCTTTCGTCTTCCTGTGTTCAGGTGATCAGATCATGTGACCCAGGACAGTTGCTTGGGTCATTGGTCCTATAAAAGAATGAGACCCCTCCTTCCTCTCTCTCTTTGAACTCTTTGCTTGCTCCTCTCTGACCATGCTTCGCATCTCCATCAAAAGATGGTGAGTTAGACCGAAGCTACCTCTATTCTTAACTAGCTAGGCAGTAGGATCTCCAATACATATGTAGATGTAGAATTCATTAGTAAAGTCTTCTAAGTTTGTAATCTGAAGCTGCCTGCGTTTGTTTTATTTCTTCAGTCAGTCCCAGATCAGGTCATAGACAAAACTGGACATGTTTCTTCTGCTACTCTGCTAACTGAGGCTGAATCTTCACAGTTTTAGCTTCAATAGAATTTCCCAAATAGGGCTGACACTCTGGGAAGCTCTAATTTCCAACAGAAAAGATGATAGGATACCTAGCTGATCCCAAGGAACCATTGTAAAGGTCTTGATCTGAGTGTCACTTCTAGAAAAGTGAGATGGCTGACTATTGTAAGGAAGAGTATCTTCACAGTGATGCAGTGCCCCTGAGATGTTTTCTTGGAAACATCTGTATGTTTTTTTCAACACTAGGGATCGATTCACACTTACATTACCTTTATTCCACTGTCATGACTACATCCTATGGAATCCTGGGATTGGAATTTGTGCAAATGTTGACTTTGAAAGTTCCCATGGGTCTTCTGTAGTTCAGACTGATGACTGGGTTAAGGTCACACAAACCAAACAAAGAAATGCTTCTTGTAGTTTCACAGATCCAATTGCTGCTTTTCAGAGTAGTCTCTGACTAAGATTATCAAGTGGAAATCTGGATTCTTCACCTTTTGTATAATTGCCACTCTATTTCAAATGAAATTAGAATTATCTCTGAATAAACGCATTTTATTGGTAGTATTGGTTGACTGATAAAGTTACATGGAATTACTTTAGTCTGTGTTTGGGTCAAACTGGTAGGAACTGGAAGGCATCTTTACATTTAAATTGTTGCTGATTAGCCAGTTTTGCTTTAATAACTCTGTGATAGTGACTGCCTTATCTTACCCTGTAATTTTAAAATTAATGAAGTAATCATTTATCCTGGTCTCTTTCTGTGTTCTGCCCAATTACTTTAGTGCTGAATGGTACTTTGCATTTTTGCTGGTCCATTAGTTCTGATATCATGCTCTTTCCGGACTTCTTTGCTCCACTAAGGAATAATTAAATAGAGTCTTTTAGCGTCTTTATAACCTTGAAACATAAATTTCCTTCTTCCAAATAGTTTAACCTGATATATAAATGTCACTTGGCTCACTAAGTTGCTTATCTTTACTCTTGTTTATTATTTCTCCTTTTCTATTCTAGTTGTCTCAACATGTCAATTAATTGATGTTTAAATATGGCACTAAATCTACCTTTTCTTTAGCAAAGTGTTTTAACCCATGGAATATATTCACAGGCTTTCAGGGACAGGGAACAATTTTGGATTGGATTGCTGCAAGAGAATGGTACAACTACAGCCAATCTTTGGCCTTTCAGATATTTTAGACTCACTCCCCAAAGGCTCAAGACAGTAGGGTCTTATGTTCTTGGTTTAGTGTTAGAAAAGCCATGGAAAATCATACATAGTCTTTCTGCAAACCAAGAGGTTGGAAAGCTACTTATAAGAGGATATAGTAGCAATAGATATCTTGCATTTTTTCTTCGTGGTCTCTGTGATTCACACAAATGGGTTGTCTGTGCCTGTACAGTACTAACTATTGAAAAATCTAGAGCTTAGGCCTAGCATTTTGGTGGGAAGCCCACCCACCTTTCTTGAGGGTATATAAGGCCCTTGGCACACTTGCCACTAGTTCCTTTTCTTCTGCTGCATTTGCTGGCTTTGGAACTTCTACAGAGCATCTTACTTACATCTTCTCGGTACCGACCCTGCATTCTCTTGACTTCGTCTTGGCTCTCCAGATCTTGGCTTCTGATTTATGGCATTGACAGCTCTCTTCAAACACTGTTGCACATGCAATGCGAAAATCCCAGATTGCGATGGGCACTCCAGTTGCCTCATCTGCCTCAGGGAAACCCATAACCTGTCCGCCTGTGCTCACTACCAGGTTTTCATTCCCCAGACTAGGAGGAATAGAGAGGCTAGGCTTCAGGACATCATTTACAAACAGACTTTGAAGCCCCTGACCTCACCATCAACATTGGCAGCCTCGTCCTCGTCGGCTCCTCCTGGGGACAAGACCACACCCAGGAGGACTTCTAGAATGAAGCTTTCCTTGGTGACCTCCCACTGCACCGCCTCAAAGGAACTGTCCAGGGGCCGTTCATTGAAGGAAGTGCAGCAAGACTGATCAGCTTCCTACTGATGACTGTCCAATTGAAGTGCTCTTTGACATCGACTTCGAAGAAATCGAAGTCATCAACCTCTAAGTCATTGACTACCGACCTGCCACCACCTCCAACCCTGGGCCACTCCCTTGAAAAGGACCTAGCCAAGTCCTGCAAGAGGACGGACAGGGAGGAATCCTCTCTCAAACCACAAGTCGAGCCGCTTACTGTGGTGACTATCTCGGAGTCAGACACCACATTGCGAGTGAATTGCCACAGATCCGAACTCCCTTCTGGGCCTCTGCTCTAGAAGGCAAGCATCACTCCCCTTCACCATCCAAGCCCTCTCAAGTCTTGGATGAAGAATCAAACATACTCCTACTCAAGATACCCCCCAGATCTCAGAGCTGATGACCATGGAAGAGGCATCAGTTGGGGATCGTCCACCTGCCCTTCCTCCTCATGTAGCTTTCCTTGGATTGTTGACTCAGGTTCAGGAGATAACGATCCCGTTCCTTCTCGAGATTGACCCATGCTTGACATCGTCACCACCTACGGAGCTCCCGTCGACAGAGATCAAGGTCTAGATTGGGCTCCGTATTGAGCTGATCTCAGCATTCCTAACATCAGAGGTCTGCCCACTGAGACTGATCTCGCTGTCATCATTGCCATACCTATGTGTACTATTCACCATCCTAATCCTCAGACAAATACACCTCAGAGGAGATATACATTCCTCGGTACCGCCATAGATGTCATGGGTATTACAAAGAGGTGGTTACCAAGTGTCATTGTCAATCATTGATCCCAACCCACTCTGACTCTAGATCTTCACCTCCTCCAAAAAGACCATGCTCAAACACAATTACGGAGCTGACTGTCCAACAACCTATATCACTACTCTCCCCATGACATGCGAGGAGAGTCACACCTACTGTCTGGAAATGTGAGAGGCCTGGAAGCAGAACACTAGACTTACCTGCACATCGATCCCCATTCAGATATCCATCCCCTTCTACTGATTCCACTGAACATAGGAAAAATAAGCCTCCAGATACTGCTGTCTCCCAGGGTGAACCTATCTCTCCATCTAGTGATGTCATAGCCTTCTCTGAATTAATATCTAGAATGGCGAACAACCTCAACTTCACCAGCGAACAACCTCTGAGGCATCTAAAGAATCCAGCAACAACCCTGTCTACCACCAACCTCAAGAACAGGTCCTGTCGATATTGGCTATCCCACTCTTGCCATACCTACTGCACAACTTTAAAAAGCCGTGGTCCACACCTGCCTCCAGCTCAGCCACGTCAAAGAATGAGCTTTGGCTTCAAAATCACCCCAAGGCCAATTCAGTAATTGTTGACATGGCCCAGGCGAGGACCTCTCAGGCATTACATGCTACTCCATCTGACAAAGAAGGAAAGAGACTTGACACCATCGGCCATAAGAATCATTCCAACATGACCTTAGTATTTAAGATGTCCAACTATTTGGCATGGATGTCAGCAGATGACCAATGGCTCTGGGATAAGATCAAGGTCTTCATATCCAGGCTCCCAGATGATGAAAGGTGTGTGGCAGATGTATTCCTCATGGAGGCTTGATGCCTCACCAACCGGCAGATTACAATTGCAAGGCATGTCATGGATTGTGCTTCAAAAGCCTTTATCTCTTCAGTGTCTCTTCATTGCCACTTGTGGCTTTGCTCCTTGGGCCTCTTTCAGTCATCTCAGACCTTAGTTGAGAATCTCCTGTTCAACTTGCCTGGGCTGTTTAATACCGCTACCAATGAGAAATTGGAAAACATGCATAAAATGTGCTCCTCCATGAAGAAATATGGCATGCAGCCTCAACATCAAGCTGTGAAGTACCATTCCAGTTGATACCAACCTTCGATCCGACACACCTATAGCCCTTACCTGGTCCAGTGCTCCTCTCAACCTCCATCCACTCAGCCTTCTCATCAACTAGTACCTCACCCGCCAAAACCTGCTTACAAGAAAAAGACCAAACTTCCTAAGCACCGGGTTTAATGGTTCCAAAGATGACCCAGTTATGCTAAGCACCGCCACTATAGAGTCACCTGCTATGGCATCATATACCACTACAGATGCCGAGGAACCAGTAACATCAAGGGAGCCTGATTACCATCTACCTGACCCATTTTTCAGGTCCAAGCTCAGGAAACACTTCAGTGCCTGGTCCTCAATCACGACTGACTCCTGGGTCCTCAATATCATGGCCAAGGGATACGTGATCAAGTTCACCTTGATACCTCCTGTTGGCCGCATCCGCATAATGCATCCATCCACTCCTCTCCTGGAGGAAATTCATGTCCTTTGAAGGAAAGACACAATAGAACCAGTACCCTTCTCCGCTCTCTGGACCAGCTTCTCATCCAGGTCTCCAAGAAGAGAGGAGGGGTGTGCCCCATTCTGGACCTTCAGGGAATGAATTGATACATAAAGCCTCTCAAGTTCAGGATGATGACCTGAAATGCATCCTACCTCTCCTCCAGGAGGGAGACTGGTTCTCCACCCTGGACCTAAAGGATGCGTATTTTCACATCACCATTTGAATGGACCACAGGATGTTCCTTGCCTTTGCAATTGGCAGAAAGGCATTCAGGTTTTGAGTGATCCCCTTCGGCCTGGACACAGTGCCAAGGGTATTCATGAAATGCATGTTGCTGGTAGCAGTGGCTCTTTGGCAGTGGGTGGTCATCCTCTTCCCCTACATCGATGACTGGTTGGTCATGTCTCACTCCATGAAACAACTGCTTCACGATCTCAGTGTGGTTCTTTCACTCCTTCAGAGGTTAGGTTTGACGGTCAACTTTGACAAATCTCACCTTCACCCAACACATCAAATACAGTTCATAGGAGAGTTCTTGACTCCACTTGTCAACTCACTTTCCCACCCTGGGAATGAGTGCTACGGTTTTCCAAGACAATATTGACCTTGCAACAGAACTGAAGGACCTCTGCCCACACAATCCAAGTTCTGACGGGCCTCATGACGGCTGTCGTTCCTTTTCCAGACTGCATATACATCCTCTGCAGAGTTGGTCCCTGACCATCTTCAATCCTCTCATCGACATTCTGTCTCATCATCTGTTGATACCAAGACACATCTTTTGATCTCTCTCCTGGTGGAAGGAGCCACAGAATGTGTTAGCTGGCATGCTGCTCCATCTTCCAAGTCCCACAGTCTTGGTCATGACAGATGCTTCTCTAGAAGGATGGGGTGCCCACTCTTGCCACTTGATGGTCAGAGGTCGATGGTTCCACCCGCTCCACACTTATCACATCAATGCCTTCTAGATGCCGGTGGTCATAAAGGCTTTTGAAGCCTTTGAGGATGTGATTACAAATCAGTACAGATACTGATGGACAATACCACAGTCGCGTACTATATAAACAAACAGGGCGGTACACGATTGAAGACCCTGCTTGACTTGGCTCTCAGATTGTGGCACTGGTGCATCCCTCAATGGATCTTCCCTTTGGCTCTCCGCCTTCTGGGTTCCTGAAACACGACAGTGGACCACCTCAGCCAGACTCCTCTGATCTCTCATGAATAGAAGCTTGATGAACAAGTTCTCCAAGAGGTGTTTGAAGCCTGGACAACTCCAGTTGTCGACCTCTTCACCTCGCTGGCCAACAGACAATGCTGACTCTTCTGTTTGAGGAACAGGATGGGTGAGGGATTGCTGGGAGAAGCGTTCACCTTCCAGTGGACCAGACCTGCGGTTGACCTTTTTCTGCCATTCCTGCTGATCATGAGGACCCTGGGGAAAATTTCCCGGGATGGAGCCTCAGCCATCATGATCACTCCATGGTGGCTGCATCAACCTTGGTTTGCGCCACTGCTCCTGATGTTGAAATCTTGGTATAGGAGGCTTCCACTCAAACTGGACTTGTTGATTATGAGCAATGGCACCATACGACACCCGGACATCACTACTCTCAAGCTGACGACATGGAGTCTCCTCTGCTGACATCTCATCCACCTGCTGTCTGACATATTGTCAAGGCAGCACACAAACCATTGAAGCCCCATTTGTACACTTACAAGTTCTCGAACTTTGATGAATTCCTTCATCACTGGTGCCTTGATATCAACACCTTTGATACGGTAAATTTTCGCGAATTCCTCTCATCGTTGGTGGAGAAGGGTCTCTCTCTTTTGTTGATCCACTGTTATCTTTCAGCAATATTGTCATGCCTCCAGAGCTTGGGCAAGCCATCTTGTTTCACACACCCTCTTAAAAGATACAAGCATCTGCATTCCCCAGTGACACTACCAGTTCCAGGTTAGAATTTATCACTTGTGCTCTCCCAACTTTCTAATAATCTCTTTGAACCTATGGCCACCAGTGACCTTAGGCTGCTCTCTTGGAAGATGGCCTTATTGGTCGCTATCACGTTGGCATGACAGGCTGGTAAACTCTGTGCCCTTTGAGCTGACAGATCCTATATCTGTTTTCATTGAAATAACATTGTTCTCTGACCAGACATCACTTTCCTACCCAAGGTGGTCTCGACTTTCCATCTTAATCAAGACGTTGTCCTCCAGGCCTTTTTCCAATGTTCCAATGTTGGTCTTGGAGCACACAACACCACACCCTGGATGTGTGCAGGGCTCTGGCATTCTATACTCAATGGACTGTGGGATTCAGGAAGTCTCAGACACTGTTCCTTTGCTATTCCACTATGAAGAAACAACTGCCAGTCTCCTCACAGAGACTCTCTAAATGAGTGGCTTCTAGGATCAGACTTGCGTATGAATTGGCAAGAACTGATCTTCCTCCCCAAATTAGGAGCCAGTCCACAAGGGCCCTTTCTGCCTCTGCAGTCTTTCTCAAAGGTGTTCCCTTGCATGACATTTGCAAAGCGGCCATCTGGTCACAACCTATGACTTTTATTTCACACTATAGAATTGACCAATGCTTCTCTAATGATGTGACATTTGGGAGGGCTATCTTATTCTCAGCTGTGCAGTAATGCCACTTCTTTATGGTAATTAATGTTTCTTGGTTCATGTGCTACCTGAACAAATGATATTTGATTTTCTTCTGTTCCTGTTACTTATTTCTATGATAAATGCTGTCTGGTTGGTACTTCTGCCTAGCATTGTTCTTTGGTGGGCTTGAGTAGCACATGGCAGCCTAGGTGGGCTGCTCATGACAGTCCCTGCTCCTGTGTTATATCTTGCTAGTCTTCCATTTGTGTGAGTCACAGAGACCATGAAGAAGAAGGACAGGTTGCATACCTGTACCTGAAGTTCTTAGAGTGGTCATCTGTGAACTCACACAATGCCTCCCTGCCTTCCCCTCTTTGTGTTATGCCATGCCTCTGGTGCCAGGACTGCTGCGATGGTAAGGAACTAGCGGCAAGCACGCCAAGGGCATTAGGTACTCTCAAGGAAGGTGGGTTGGGTTCCCACCAAAATGCTAGGCCTAAACTCTGGAAGTTTCTGTAGTTAGCACTGCACAGGTGCAGACAAACCATATGTGTGAATTCACAGATGACCACTCGAAGAACTCCAGTTATAGGTGTGCAACCTATCCTTCCAGAAGTAGGGCTAGATTATCTTGGGGAAAACTTTCAGTTGTATGAGTCTAAGAAAGGGATGGGTAATTGCTAGTGGTTTGGCTACTTATGAGATTCTCCCAGTTTTCACTCACAGGACCCCCAAATTGACAACAATGAAGAACTGTCAGGGGTTGGTAGAGAAATGCCCTCCCTACAACCCTGGATATACAACCCATTTTCAGTCACTGACGCACAAAAATTTGGAGTTGTGCATGATAGATGGAGACTGTTTGTTCAGCATATCACAGCTCTTTGAATGTTATGGGGGAGGGTGGAGGGAAGGGGACAAGTCTGTTGGCAGTTGCCAATTGTTTGTTGTCAGTGAAGCAGACAGTGTGGGTTCTAGCTGTCTAGAAATTGGAGAGAAAGTATGGTAAAATTCAGAGAAAGATTAGAGTTTGATAGTCATTGCTTATGTTTAAAGAACAGCCTTGAAAATAATTTGTCTGTTGGGTTAGTGTTTAACCACTGCCTGAACCTATTTCATCAGAGGATTTATGGGTCACACACCACCAGAGCTATGAAGACATAGGACTTTTTCGCACACTGGGCTTGTTGCACAATTGCATTGGCTTAGTTCTCTGTTTGATCTCTCCTTTTCACATGACATCATCACTCTCCCATTGTTGAATTGCATTCCCATCATTACTGGGTCATCTCTTTTCATCCATGGAGAATACCCAATAATGGTTTCAGTAATGCTGCTTTTCCATTATTGCCTATTCATGCAATCCTTTCATTTCTCTTCAGTTCCAATATTGTGGCAGTCATGTGATGTCAGTGGGCATTAAGCTCCCTTTTCCCTATCCCCAGACAGTGTGAGTAAGTGAGCAATGTTGCTTTTACTCTGTTCCCCAGTATCTATCTTTTCTCTTTCTCTTTCTCTTTCTCTTTGGATGTAATTGTAATCTGGAAGAGTGAAATGCCAAAATGGTGGCAAGACAGGAAAACCATGATTCCAGAAGACAAAATACCTAAATGGCAACATGACAGGAAAACAATGCCAAACTGATGGGAGGAAGTCTTGTGACGTGCTGAAATTGTGCAGTTGTGCAGTTTCAGAAATAAAAGAAAAAGAAAAAAAATATAGTGCATGTGCTAAGTAGTGTGTGCACAGGAAGGGTGACAGGGTCAGCAGGATGGTACAGAGACTGACTATGGGGATGTGCATCACCAGTCCATCAGCACAGCATTACTTTAGATACAGCGTGATAGTGATTATTTCTAAACTAGAATGTTTCCATTTCCTTAAACAACTTGATTTCTGTAAGATAACAGGCTGGCATGATAAAGCTCTAACTTTTTCCATTTATAGAATTATCTGATTTGCCTCAAGATAACCTGGAACGCTTTCTAGGAAAGGTATAAAGTGGTTTGCAAGAACAGGTAACCTGGGAAGTGAGGTCCATCATGAAGAGGGCGCTACATGTTGCCCACAAGTAGCACTTCGTCCAACCTATTCTAAGACACACATTGTTAGGTCTGTGAATTAACCCCATTTAAATCTATCCACTTCACCCCGTGCTTCGTTCTCATTATCTCAGAAAATAAGCCTTTGCAGGCTTGGAGATGTACGTGTTATCATATAGCTATGTCTCCATAGTTACATCTTCCAATGCTGTCCTCTCACCTTGTAAACAGTGAAGCCCATCCAGCACAACTATTTCCATGTAGAAGAATAGAGAGGGGATGAGCAGGGACACATCTAGCTATTTCCTGGTAGCTGGATGGGCTCTACAGCTGAGGTCCTTGCAGTACTTCCACCTACAGAAAAATAGCGAGATGCCTCCAAACTCATTCCCCTGCACTCTGACAATAGGGAAATAGCCATGCTGGGGCTGCTGTCCTGCTGTTTTGAGTTAGGGGCAGATTTTGGTCATTACATGATTGGAAAAGTATTCTAGCCCACTCCACAAAGTGAATTGCGATGGTCTGACTTAACACCATTGTAATTTGCTAACAGGATGCCAGCCAGTGTTTGCTGAGGCAACATAAATCTGGTCCTGCCTATGGCAATTTTATACAGCAATCTCCTCTTAATCATCAGCATTCAACAGAAACCATGCAAAGGCTTTCCTAGCAACTGTCTATTTGTGGTCTGTGTCAATTTTGTATTTCTTGATTTGTCAGTCCATTCTGTCTTTGTCTGCAAGATTTTTTTTTTTGGTTGAACTGTGAAAAAAGTGTTTGTTTGTTGTTTTTTTTAGCATATCTTCCCCCACAATATATGCAATTTATATTGCATTGCCAAGGGCAGAAAGGGTTGAATTATTTTAAAAATGCAGACTGGTTGAAATCCTTGAGCACCTCAAACTGATATGAAGGATATGTACTTGCAAAACAGAGTATGGTATGGATTTGAGAAATGGATTTAAATCTGAGAATAGTTATGAACTTCATCTAGTAGACTTGACTGAATTATCATCCCTCAATCCTACAGTATTCTTTACAGCAGGAATGGGGAATGTGTGGCCTTTCAGATATTGTTGGACTGCAGCTTTCATAATTTATCACCAGTGGCAATGCTGGCTGGGGCTAATGAAAGAAGCAGTCTAAAAACAATGGGAGGGCTGGATGTTGCCCTCATCTCATATAAAGTTCTATGCAAGGTTGAGAGAAGATGATTCATTGAAGTCTACGAAATGAAATTCACAGATGAGAAGAATTCTAGAAATCAGTAATAATAGATATGAAAGGCAATGCGTGATGGATATGTTCTTGATCTGTTGCCTGCCTAGCTTAATGAGATATTCTGAAAATATGGACCATGTAATTGACCTAAGAGCTATATGACTCAAACTGTAATACAGCATTTTCATTCTCAAATATGTTTAGAATGAGCAGTGAGATCCTATGCTTTGGTTTTCTTGTTCTGCCACATCAAGTTGAAACCAGTAAACCTCTGAGCTCTGGAAGAGCATATTTTAGGAACTAAAATGGCACTCACAGGTTTTATTGCCTTTGAAAAGTGAATAGTAGTTAAGCAACTGCATGCAATTTTGCTACTGCAAATGATGACGAGAAGTAAATTCTGCTTGTTTAACCTTGGAGACTTGGAAATCTTTAAGAAACAAATAAGGTAGCAGTGAGTCTTTTGTCAGAAATCTCTTGCTCTTTTCGAACAACAACCACAACCACCTTTTTCACTTGCCTTGGTACTCACATAATTTCCCTGTTGTTTGCTCTTTATAGTCTGAATGAAAAGCAAATTTTAAAGCTCAATGGCATTTATTCTAAGCATTTTGTACCTTGAAAAATGTGGCTCTATCAGCAGTAGGGTTAGTCAAGGGGAAAAAGCTCATTTCTTTTTAAATTATCTCTTTTGACACTAAGAAATTCCCCTTTCTTACTTCATGTGCATTCTTCCTTACTATGGCCAACATTTGACAGAAGTTTGAAAGTCAGAGGATCCAGGCAGTGTTTCTGATTTCAAGAAGTCAACATTAAGAAGATCAATGTCGATAACTGCAAGAGGATATTTATCAACATCATTTTTAAACTTTCATGGTTGTAACAGGTTGTACCACAGTTGTTGATATAGTATGAACAGAGGGCCTTCCAGACTAATGCTACAGAAAGCTTTATTACTAGCTGGCACTTCCTGGATGTTATTATTGAACTTATACACCTCTCCAGATGGCAGGGAAAGGAAGGAGGATGAAGAAAGCTGGGGAGGTTATTTGGCCGATAAACATTCAGATTTCAAGTGCTATGGTCAATCAACCAGTTATAGATCTCTTCTGTGTCTTTGCTCACTATTGGCTTTGGAAACCTGGGTGGGCATGCCTTCTTTTTTCTTTAAATATAGAGTGTTCCAAAAGTCTTAACTGTTTATCATAAAAGCTCCATGTTTCCTCTCCCATTCAGCAAGGAAGAAGCTCTTTTACTGGAACAAGGAAACTATAACAGCCCAGAATGTTAGGTGTGGCAGAGGAGGACCCACTTTTGCTGGCCTCCAGTGGAGGAGAGGCCAGCATTGTTGATATCTGGCACAATGTGCCATGGCACTGGGCGTTTGGGGGCAGAACTATGGGGCTATTAGCCATTCTTCACTTTCTTTTGGATGACACGTCAACCCAGCTTCCCACCTCCAATGCAGTGTGAGCTTTGCTGATTGCTTTGGGGCCAGATAGGGTTTTTTTTTGTCCTTTTTGTCTGTCCCTCCCCTTGCCTACCCCATAGTGTATCTGAGGCACTGTATCAATTGACTTGAGGTGGTGTCTTTAAACAGTCGTCACTTGGCAGGTAGTGGGGGTAGAAACAAGAGTTATGGTGAACACCCTTAGCATCGTTTTGGTGAAGGGGAGGGGGCTCTGGAACTGCCTCTTTAGGTCCTGAGCCCCAGGGGTGGTGAAGAAGACTACCCTTAGGGCTGGCCAGTGGTCTGCCCTCCCTTTAGTCCTGTGACTTGGGGTGAGGTTCCTTGGACCTGCCTTCCAGTACAAGGCTAGATGGACAACAACCTAGCTATTGGGTTGCCCTCAGAGCTCAGGTGATTCTCTCAGGTGAAGGAAGTCATGGAATGGTGCCTGGCTTCAGCTGATCTCATGCTAGATAGCTCCCCCTTCTTGTACCTTTCCAGGTTCAACTCAGTTTCAATGAGTTCTAGGTTAAATAAATTGGTCATTTTCAATCCAGTTCTCCGTGCCTGGTCTTGCTATTCCTTGGTTGGTCAGCAAATGTTGTTTTCAAAGGTTGGTTTTTTTGTGTGTGTGAAGTATGTTAGATTTTTTTTTTTTTTTAAAAAAAGCAGCCTCTAAATAAGAATAAAAAGTTGCTGTGTGTGTTGGGAATGGTCTCTGCATATTGCATGAGAGAGGCAATGTTGTGGGTTTTTTTAAGCAAGGAAGAAAACAAACATGTGAACTGTAGCAACAGACAAAGCAGCCAACAAGAAGAATGTTTCCTCCATGTGTTTTGTCCCTGAGTTAACAACTGGTTTGAAAGTTACTATGGAGTGGCTCCTGTGTGATACTGTGTAGAAATGCTTCCAGTCAGGATACAGCAGACTTTCACAACCTTGTGGCATCCAGGTATTAAGGGTTACAACTCCCACAATCATTGACCATACAGATAGGATCTGGTGAGAATTATAGTCAAAAAATGCTGGGACAGAAGATGGTAAAGGTTGGTATAGATATTGTTGACATATGTGGATCCAATGGCCTATTAGTTTTGATTCTGGAAAAGTTACTGAGCTGGGGGGGTTCCTGGAACTGCAGCCCCCTTAAGTAACATTTCCAAGCCCTGTATTAGATATCTGTATTATTTATTTTATTCAAAACATTTTATCCAAAGATCTGAGGACAGCTTACTGTAAAATCAATTTAAAACAATAATTTTAACAATAATTTTAACAAGCAATAACAATAATTAAAAAAACCTACAATGCATATTACATAATTTATTAAGCAATCAAAAACCAGACAATTTAAAATGTGTTAAAGCAATTTAAAATTGTGCCAGTCATAGCACATGTGCAAACTAGATAAAAATCAATCAGACTTGAAATGAAAAGTCATGTTTTCACTTGGTGCCAAAATGATACCAGTGCTGGTACTGACTGGGCCTCCAAAGGCAGAGTATTCCACAATTGGAAAGAAGGCCCTTTCCACATCCATCCACAGATGAGACCTCCCCTAATAGACTTCAGTTCTCAGACAGGCAATTCTCAAGGTACCAAGCTGGTTAGGGTTATAAGTGTTATCACCAATACCTTCAATTGGCAACCAGTCCAATTTCTTCAAAACCAATTTTATATGGTTTCTGAATGGTGGTCCAGTCAACAAATTGCTGCTGCATTCTGCACTTTCTATGCCTCTGTTTCTTTCTCTCTGCTCCGACAAATGCTTTGCCTCCCACCTAAGAAGTTATACCATTTTTTTTTAAAAAAATGGATTTCATATTCCAAATTGTTTCAGCAGCAACAAATGTTCCAAATTTGTTTCATTTGTTTTAATATTGCCTATTGGGCCTGCAGACAGTCTGAAACATAGGCTTTTTCATTCCAGTCCCCTCACACTTCAGATTTGTCTGGAAAATGGTACTGAAGGAGGAAATTGATTTAGGCCTATTATACCAGGCACACTGTCTTCATGAAGATGACTATAAAATCTTCCAGTCATAGTTCCAACTGGTTTCATGGATCTGGTGATGAAAAACCTTTTAAATGATCTGTCATCCTGTTCATGGCTGCCTTCCTTTTAACATTGATTTTTCGCTTTCTCCAACCAAGCAGTTGATAGTTTATGCCTGCTGCCAGGAAGAATAAACTACCACCCACTTTGTCCATGACAGCTGAAATCAACATTAAGTGGCTGAAGGTGGGATAACCAATCCCTTTCAAGGCTTCTTTGCTTTATTTCCAAACTGTGGCTTGTGGACAACAACTTGCTTTTCTGAGCATTTGGAACTAATTGACTTTCTTGTTGGCAGCCTACAGGCTGAATACAGAAGGAAAATGGGAATAAAATGTGAACTAACAGGCCATGTAAAATAGCCTTGCAAGCCAGAGTTAAATCTCACTGACGGAGACATTTGGAGAAGCCAGTTACCCTGCTTGCTAAGTAATTCTCATGGGTAACTAACTAATTTCTTACAAAGCTCTCCATTTGGCTAAGATCCTGCTGAAGAATGGTGGGGCAAAAAGTCACACCAGTGTAGTAATGCAGGGTCACTGCCTGTTGTATTGCCTATACTGGGGGAGGAGAATATTAGAGGTTAGGGTGGCACATTGGATCCCCAGGGGTCCTTGCTCCCACCCTCATAAAATATGGGAGGAATATTGTTTGCCCCCAAAATATATCCTACATACTCTAGGGAATGCAGGGGACAAGTCTGCCACATTTTGGCGTCTCTCAAGGCTACCTTGGGATCAGGAGAAGCCTTTTTTTCCAACAGGAAATACTTGGAAGTCACTTTTTGGGAACTTTTCTTGTTTTTTAAAAAGCCTTTCCTGAGTCTAAAATAGCCCAGTTACGAAACCATAGCAAAAATTGTTGGGTTTGTATTTGGCTGTTAACACCATGCTTTTCTGATCATTGGCCATTAAAGTGATAGCACATCCTCTGACTCTCCTGACTATTTGGTCATCCCATTTTTTCAGCTGTTTTCAGAATGTCCCAGTTTCTCTCTCTTCCCACTTTCCCCCTTTGTCCTCAGGTTATTTCACCTGCTGCAATCTGAAAATTATTTCAGCATTGAGAAGAGAGGAGAGGAGAGGAGGCGGCAGTGGCAGCGATGGAGAGGGAAGAATCTTGCCCTTCACAGTAGGCTCATACAAAAGCAACCTGCTGCAGTCTCTCCTGGCTTATGTGGTCCCTCATTAATAATATTAAGCCATGTTAACCACACTGATGTTGCTCAGCTGCAACTGTCCTGGTTTTCATCTCTGAAACTTTGGTGGGTATGTGATTGCAACTTGTGCAATGAAATCCCAGTTGCCTCAGTGTGTGAATGGCAAAACTGATCTAGCTATGCATCTTGTGCAAGCAGTTTAATATACACTTAGTCTTTGATATCATATATTTAACAATCATTACTTGGCCTTCTTTGGGGGCATAAATCCAACAGAAGTTTCTGGAGCTGCTGCTGCACTCTCTTTAAGTACTGGACTGATATGCAAGCAATTTATAAATCGGCCGAAACCCGTTAGGCTTTTTTAAAAGAATAAATCTTGGACAATCTATAAGCACATGGAGCCTAGTCTCCTTCTTTCCTGCTGATTCATTATATATCCTGCTGATTTCCAGTACTTATTCCTGCTCCTGATCTTGTGAACATGCCACCTGCAAGATGGCTGCAGTCTTGTGCTGCCTTTTAATGCACAGAAGGAAGAGACAGTAGAGGTGACATCATGATGTTACATCATGGTGTTAAGGCATGGGGTTTTGGAGACCAGGTATAAAGGCTGATGCTACCTCCTTCTCTCAGCATTTTTACATCAGTTGTGTTCAGCTCACCTGCTTTTCTCTAATGGTAAGTACAGGCTTTAGCTCGTCATCCCAGAACTGGTTAGAAGATTTTGCCTTCTGTACTGAGAGCAGATGGAGGTGGAGAATTTGTTTTTTCTACCTACTGTGCAAAGTAATTGACTAAAACTTCAGCAACAGCGAGGTTCACAGCTGTAAAATGCACTGCTAGGGAGAGGAGGGTCATGATGGTTATCTGCCACAATGTGCAGGGGAAACATTCATACAACAGACAATTGTGCATACACAAGTAACCAACATACATGCCCACTGAGCTGACATGGTTTTATAAATGAAGCAGTTACTGCCCAGTTCTATGGCTGGTGATTCAGAAGCAAATTCTACTTTAGTTAGTCTGAGGATGAGTGTATATGGACTTGAGAAGCTGCAGTCTATTGAAAACATAGGGATTTTTTTTAAAAAAAAGGTTAAATAATACTGTCCATGGCCATTCAAAATAATTTCTAGCTTTATAAAGTGTAAGTGCCTTCATGTTTCAACTGTTATTCACTAGAGCATTCCATGTGAGTGTGCTTATGTTTGTGCAAAATCTAGCACTGGAACATTGATCTGAACATACATTAAATTTACTTGCTTATTCAGTATATATTGTCTTGCCTTCCTCCTGGGACACAAGGCAGCTAACAGCAAAGTTAAAACAAGGATAAAGCCCAAACCTGGTTGATTAAAAAGTTAAAGAACAATTAAACAAAACATCAGATGGTGTTAAAAGGGTGTTAATATTAAAATGTGTGAAATAATTAAAAATAATTAAAGATAAAAATACAGCACATAAACACATCCCATAAAACAAGCTCCCACAATTACTTAACCATCAAATGCCTGTTTAAATGAAAAGGCATTTGGGAAAATAAAGCAGAAAGGGGCCAGTCTAGCCTCCTGGGGAAGGGAACGCCAAAGCCTGCAAGGCTGCAGGCAATCACCAAGACGGTTTTCTCCTGTGTCTGCACCAGATGGGCCTGAAACAGTGGCAGAGCAGTGGTTCATATGGAAGGGAATGGTCTTTCATACAGGCCCTTTCCGCACCTTACCTTTTTTCAGTGCTGGGGTGCGGGGATTGCGCAAGCAGCCTCCAGTGAGAGGCTCTCAAATCACCACTGCTTCAGCTCCACATGAGCTGCCTGCTCCTGAGCGTGAGAGCCCTGCCTCTTCCTTCTGCAGTGCAGACTGGGAATTTCCCAGGCTGTGCTGGGGCAGGAAGCGTGACCACCTCGGCTCCAGAGCTCCGCACACATGGCAAGTGCATGTGAGGCCCTGGAGTGATGCATGATCATGCACCATTTTCGGCTGAAAGCCGAAAATGAAAAAGTGTGCAAGCAGTGCCTGTCCTACCCAGGAGTGTCATGCGATTGTGAGTGTGTCGTGCAGATCGCTCCTCACAAGCGCACAATGTTCAAGGGGCCCTTTCGCATGGTAAATGCCGTGTGAAAAGAGCCATAGTCTGGATCTAAACAATATAGAGCTTTCTAGGTCATAGCTAACACTTTGAATTGTACCTGGAAACAAATTAGTAGCCAATGAAACTGTTTTAGCAAGTGAGTTACATGCTTCCTGCATCTACCCTTAGTCAGCATTTTGTACCCATTGAAGTTTCTGATGAGTTTCCAAAGGCAACTTCATGTAGAACAGTGGTTCTCAACCTGTGGGTCCCCAGATGTTCGTGGACTTCAGCTCCCAGAAGCCCTGAGCATTGACCATAGTGGCTGGGGCTTCTGGGAGCTGAAGTCCACGAACATCTGGGGACCCACAGGTTGAGAACCACTGATGTAGAACATGTTACACTAATCCAAATGGGATGTTGTCAAGGCATTGTAGCAAAACCTGACTTTTCAGGAATGGGCACAGCTGGCAGATTCATTCTCCAATATGTAACCACCTCATCATTGCTTCTTTTAGGCTTGCTGCAGTGAGAGATTCACTAGTTTCTTGAAACAACTTGGCCTGTTGCCTTCTGCATGCTTTTAAGCATAAAGAAGGATTTAGGTCCTAGTATGTAGGTGGTGGTTTTCAACTCCACAAGGATCCTGTTCACATCTGCAGATTGTAAAAACTGAAACATTTTCAATAATGTAGGAGAAGCAGGGGCCAAGGTTGCATTTGCTGAATCTGTATCTATAGCAATTTTGTCTGCAAAGTGTATTAGAAGTTATTCATATGAGGAAGTGGGCTGAGTCCCTTAACTACTCAAGATAATTCCACTTGTTGACAATGTGCAGATGTAATGGTGGCAGAGAAGTAGGTTTTCTTTGCTACTATCTTCACCCTGGCATAGGCCTTCATGGGCTTTATTCCACGGCCATTTCTGCAGTACACTGTTACAGTGCTATTATTCCACTTTCAACATCCTGTGCACTTCTGGGGTTTATAGTTTACTGAGGCCAAAGAGCTCTCTGGCTGAGAATTCTAAATGCCCTTCCCTCAACTGCAAACCCCAGATTTCCATAGGATGTTGAAAGTGGAATCACAGCACCAGTGTGGTGTAGAAAAGGCCCATGTTTGGTTGGATCTGCTCCAAGTTTTTCCCCACTGATGCTGTTTTCTGTTCCAGTCATTTCAGCGCAGTGAACAGAGCACAGAGAGGTTAGTCCTTGCAGCTTCACCCAGGCAGGTGTCTGTAATACAAGTAAGTTTGGCATGCTTATAGATATTTCTCTATTTACCAACCAGGCAGTTTGGAGTCATCCAGCACCCTTTGGTTCTCCCTTTTCCCCAGGTGATATAACAGTTTCCCCAGCCTGTCCCCATTCTTGTAATTGCTGCTCCCACACTCTCTGTATAATATATATTTCTTTTGCTACAGAAGAACCCCCTCCTCCACAGGGACAGAAAATAGTGTTTTCTGTATAGTAAACTTGTTTTCTGCATAGAAAATGCTGTCTTCTGTATAAAAAGTACCTTTTTTTTTCACAGAATAAGTTCTGAACTGTGAATAGTCTTTGAAAACTGCAATTTTCAATATCTCTAGTTGTAAGTAAGAAGAAAAGTAGTAAAATTATTTGCTTCTTGCTTGTGAGAATTAAGTTTACAGAGGTTTCCATCCCCAGTCATACTTAACTGACAGCATAAAGAAGATGCATCCCCCACACAGTCATTGCTTGCCGTAGATCTATCTGTCGGTAAGTTTAAATAACAGGTAGCCCTTATCTAACCCATTTACCTATGCTTTGCCACATTTATTTCCATTTTTCTGGGTTCCAAAGACAGGTTAATTTGAATGCATTTCCCTCCTTGTAAGACACCTTGTAAAGTGTCTTTTATAAGATCCACTTTCCATTTTATAGCAACCAAAGTTATAGAAACCCACTGCTTTTGGTGACCTCTGTGCCCCTCCTTTTCTATATATAGCCCATTTTTCTTGAGCTCTGTTCTTGGTAGAGCTGTCAATGTAACTGTGGGAATGAGGAGAATCTCATATTAACTGTTCAGCAGGGGGGAGAAGGCAACAGTTGATCCTTAAGCACTTGCTGCAAATGCTCTGTGATGGCTGCCTGGAGCATAACATACCAGTTATTTAAAAAACATGCTGGTTTGAGAAGATGTAAACATTTTCAAACTGCTTTTAGATATATAGGCTACAGAGTTACCTTCTGTTGTCAACACCATGTGGGTTCTTCAGAATGTTTAATTGTATTTTCTACAAAGGAACAGCTTGTTGTAGCCTATAGACAGCAAAGAGACTGGACACTGGGACTCTTTTCTATTTTGTTGTAATACACAGAAGGAAGAATGTGAAAGGGCTTGTTAGTTACCACCTACTATCTACAAGACCATGCACCTGTTGTGCTGAAGAATATTTCCCAGATAATATGGCCCTGAAATTCAAGTTTGGTACCCCTGTGTTGCGCCATTCCTCAGCCATGTTCATACTGCAGGAATAGGATAAAAATTTGAGGGAGACATCGCAAAATGCCCTTTTCATATTTTCTGATCTGCAGAGTTAGTGAAAAGGACTATAGCAAACCCTGAGCTTCCATTTGACTTGGGTAAGAGATGGAAAGAATATTGATGATTACTCATTTCCCAAGAAAAATGGGTTTCTTGACACTTGGAAAACACAGCTGGGAAGAATGACACAGAGGAAAGAATTTCATGATGTTTTCACTCAGTATTTGCATAACCCAGAATGTTTCAGAAAATTGTTCTATGCAGGAATACATGATGTGCATATGTTTGCGTTTGCTCAAAACACAGCTATTTCTGGGAAAAAATTGTATAAAACTATTTTTTTTTCATTTTTAAAAAAACATGAAAGCATGGGGGGGATTCCAAAGGTTTTTCATGCAAATTGATGCCTTCTAGAAACGTATGAAGTTGTTGTGCAATACTGAAGTGTTTTGTGCAAAGAAATGGTAAACTGGGGGAAGCGTTGCACAAAAAATTCCCATCCTATTTCTAGAAACACCCTTTTTTTTTGATGAAAAGAACTAATTTTTCGCCCAAAGCCTATGTATTTATGGAAACAAGGGTTGTTTTTTGTTTGTGTGTGTGTGTGTGTGTGTTTTTGGGGGGACATAAAAACACAGGCCCTTTTGCACCATGCCTTGATCCCATGTTGTCCCATCGCAATCTAGCAGTGCCATTGCTGGGATGTGAGCAAGACCCAAATGCTTCCCTCTGCACCTGACCAGCTGCTGGCAGATGGGTATCATTTGGGACATACTTCTCCCTTCTGCAATGCAGTTGGCCTCTTCTTGTGCTGTACTGAGGAAGGAAGCACTTGATAGCACTTCCATCCTTCCTGCTTCCCTGCAGCCAATGGGATCATTGTGTGAAGGAAGGGCATTACTGGATTTTTTCCAGTAATGGTATATGGTATGATTGTGACAACTGGGGACACAACAGAAGTGGGATGGCAATGATGTTGTGTGATGATATGCATTGCAAACTGGCAGCAACATGGCTCCACGCCAGGATGGCACTGTCGTGCAATAAGGACCACAAAGAAACATATTTTTATGCAAAAACAAAACCCTACACGTATTTTTGCACACAATATTTTTCACAAACACTTTGGGATGTACGAATCCAAGCAAAACTACACAGCAGCATTCACTTTCTCACATAGCAGGGAGAAAACTGCAGAAATTGTTCATCTTTGTATGTAAGCACAAATTTTTTAGTTGAATATTTAGTCAAAGATTAGATAGGCTGGCCTATCTAATAAACTATAGGCCATTTCCGCACGGGGCGAGGGAATTGCCCCGTGACGCTACTTACCAGACTTCTTGGCTCCCCGGTCCGGTCCACGCCGCTCTGGAGCAGTGCGTGCTCGTTGCTCCACACTGCTCTGGCGTCCCAAATGGTGGCTTCTGGTTGGTCAAAACTCGCCAGCCTAAAGCCTGCCCCTGGCAGATCTCAGGCTTGCATTGGTGTGAGTCTGAGAATCTGCATAAGGGAGCAGGCTCGCAGTGGCACGCTCTGTGCTTTTGAAAGACCTGTTTTTAGCAGTCTTTCAAAAGCACGCTGGACGACCACTTGGGGTTGTTCCAGAGTGGGCTGAGGTGTGGATCTACATTAAGTAGGTCTGACCCAGTCCACTGCCAGGTGCAGATGTCCTCCCTGGAGGACTCTCTGCCCCATTTTAAAAACCCCATGTGAAAATGGCCATAGTCTCCCATCCATGGCTGTCTGGATCCTGAGACCTTGGCGAGAGTCCCTTTTTCTATATCCTTTTACACTCATAAGCACATCTGGTGAAGACGTGAGAAAGAGAATTCCGAGCGCCTCCTCCTAGGCTCCAAAACTTTGTTCCTAGGAAGACTAGAACATTTCCTCCTTGCTGTCCTTCCATAATTAGGCAAAAACATTTTCATTCTAAGCTTTGGGTATTTTCATAAGGAATTTGAATGGCTTGTAAGCATTTCTTTTTTTAAAAAAATGCATGTTTAAATTGCTTTGAATGTTATTGATCATTTCAGATAATATTATTATTTCATATGTTTTTACCTATGTTGTATTTGTCTTAGATTGAAGCCACCTCCATTTCTGAGGAAAAGTCAGTATACAAAGAAGATGAATAAATGAATCGATCTGACTTAGCATGATTGAACTTAATATGAGTTCTATAAGGACAAAGCCAGCCTGGTATAGTGGTTTGAGAGATGGACCCTGGAGGCCACTGCTGCATGACCCTGGGCACATCACACACTCTCAGCCTCAGAAAAACCTGTGATATATTCACCTCAGAGTTGCCATAAGTTTGAAACAACTTGAAGACACACAATAGCAACAACAAATTCCATTCATTTCTTGGGTTTGCATCCTGAGTGTTCTGTTGGATTCTTTTTTGCCAGTCTATTGAATCATGCATGGCACATTTCTTTGGGAAATGGAGCTGGGTCACACAAGTCAAAGTGTCACTCCAACCACAGAAATTTCCCCATGCGATGCATCATGTAACAAATGGGCAAACATTTATTCATTGCAAACATACATGGCGGGAATCATTGGTGGCTTCCCAGTCCATGAATGTATGGTTAAATAGGCGCAAGAGTAGCCACCATGCATTTTAAAATGTGCAGACAAATTCTATTAAAATTTGCATAGACTTTGCATAGACTTGAAGGTGGGAAAAGGAAGAAATCCAAGGAAATGATCTCAAAAGATATGTCTATCCCTAATTTAGAGACAACAGCAACAATTCTAACAAAACTGTTCCTCAGAGGACCATATGTCCTCAAAAAATAAAGATTTTTCAACAAAAGCATAAAAATGTGTGTGAGATGCTTTATTTGCACTTTTGAATATCTGTGGGCTTCTTTGCAGCAAAAGGAATATATAACTAATTCTTTGCCAGATGTGTCACACATTTTGCTCTTTACTCAAGAGAATAGCATGACTTAGTAGTGTTTTCTGTGTTGTTCTATTGGAGTCTTAGGGAGACCAGACACACCGCATTGCAAATGAGCTGCAAACACACCATCAGCTAAATTGATAGCTAAGGACTTCTTCTTGGGAATGCATTTTGTAGGCTTTTTAATGCTGACTTCAAAACCAATGTGAACTTTAACTAGTGCTTGGGAAAGTTACTTTTTCAGCTACAACTTCCAGCCAGTGGCCATACTAGCTGAGGATTCTGGGAGCTACAGTCCAAAAAGGGGTTTTTCTCAAGGTCTGACATAAGCTGATCACTGGTCTAGTTCATTCAGTATTGTATACATACACCATATGTGAGAATCATATGGTCCATAGGCTGGATGAAAACTACAAGAGGCCCTTTGCAACCCATGGATCCCAAACAATGTGCAGTCCTCCTTCTTTGCATTTTTTTTCAACTGAAAATGAATTTTTCAACCCCAAATCATTGATTGTCTCTTTCATCTTTAAAATACTACATCATCCTCATGCCATGTGGAAGCAGCAGAAAATATTCCCTCACACTGTCTAGATGCAGATGCTAGAACTTCACTTCCAGAGCTGTGAAACATTAAAGTTGTGAACATTAAAAAAATGATGAATGGAAAACTAGGAGAGGACAAACAGAACTGAGAAGTTGATACAGTTGGAAATCGTACTCAGGTTATTGTAATCTTTGATATTTGCTTAAACAATGAACAAGCATGATGTTGTCAACTCAATTGAGATATAGTTATCCACTGATATTGTAAATAATCACATTGATTACAAATATTTTTTAAATTTTTTTACTGAAAAAAATCTGAGGTGTGGTCAGGATCTGTGTTAATAAAATATGAATATGTAGGAACAAGTTGAGCTGATGGAGAAAATGGGTTTTGAAATTGAAAAGAAAGTTGAATGCTAAGCTAGGGTTAGCATGAAGATAAATTTTTTGTTGCTTTAATGTGATGGAGAGGATTCCTTGGAAGGTTTCTGTGGGAAAAGAGGTATTTTGTCTAATATGTTTTATTTGCTATCTATATCTGTATGTGCATACCTATATCTTTTTTAAATTTTATTTTTTTGAATTTGATTAAAAGAAAAGAAAAAACACAAAAAAATACATAAGGTGATAAACATAAAATTAAAGGAAAAAAGGTTAAACAAAAAATGCTTACATTTCTATTTCTCTCTAAATCTATTTACATAATACTGCTTATTCAACATATTATAAATTATACTAATTATATATTTTGGTTATATATATCTAAATCTCATTATAACCATTGTTGTTATTTATTTCCATGCTTAACATTTTAAAAATATACTATTAGTAATTTCATTCTTATTTCTATCGTTTTCAAACTAAATTTAACCTGTTACTATTGCTAAGTGTACCCCACCCCCAGAAACAATTATGCCTCGAATTACTCCACTTTCCAAAATTGTAACTCTTCTTGTGGAGATGTGACACCTTCTTCTTTTACTAACACCTTTTCCACAAATATCTTCCATATTGCTTCAAAATCACTCCCTTTCATTATTCCTTATTTGACCGTAATTCCACATGTTAACTTATCAATTATGGCAATTTTCCACACTTCTTTATGCCAATCCTCTATTTGAAAATCTCCTTGAATTTTCCATTTTCTTGATATAACTAACCTTGATGCAGTTAATCAATTTGTAATTACAATGTACCCTTCATTGCCTGGGTACAATTAACCTTATCTAATATAGATAACAATACTATACTAGGAGATATTTCTAAACCAATTTCTGTTATCTCTTTTATCTCTTTTAAAAACCATTTGCCGAAATTTCTGTACACATTCACAACTCCACCACATATGAATATAAGTACCAATTCCTTGGTAACCCCTCCAACACAACCTTGAGTAATTCTTATCTGTGTGATTTAGCCTTACTGGTGTTAGGTTCCCTCTCCAAACCAATTTATAATAATTCTCTTTTATCCATACGGATAAATTTTTTAAATGATACATGCATATCTATATCTATATCCATATCCATCTATATGTATATCTGGTAAAAGGAGAAGACCTGTCTCTTATTTCATCTGGAAACCATAATAATGGAGCATTTTTAAAATATTTATTTATTTATTTATTGCATCACGCATCTTGTCTGGATACAGAATGGGGTCTGGCAACAAAGCTGCATCATCCTGCAGGGAAGGATTTTGCAGCTCGCTACTCAAGAACAGGCTCCACCTTCTCTCAACCTTCCAGTCATATTGAGGACACAGTCCACTCTTACCATGCTGTGGAATTTCTTTTCTCCATCATATATTTTGGGAGCCATTCTTTTTCTGATGGAGCTGAATCAGCCTTGGGCAAAATCTAGTTGGAATATAGCACATTTAATTGATTGGGAAATTGCTAGGTTTTTTTTTTTTTTTTCATTCTCCAATGGAACTGCAGCTACACAGAGAAAGAAGGTTATCCAGAGAAACATCTGAACTTTCAATTATGGGAAGGAGGATAAATATACCAAAATGCATCTTAGAAACAAATATAAAAGAATTCATTTCCTGTCAGCTTTTGTCACTGGTGCTATTTAAGCTCCATTTAGGTTTAAAAGACTGTCTGTGGGAACTATGTTTTTGTAAATAAAGACAGGTGAGGAGATTATTAACCTAGTGTCTGCTATCCCTTCATTTTCTCTAATAAGGGAAAAAAGGTACTTCTTGGGTCTAAGTCTGCTTGCAGTTCAGCACTGTGACACTTCTAAGAGAAGAAAACATTATTCATTGAAAAAGAACTATGGGAAGGGGTAACAAGTATCTGACGGGCCAATTTCCCTCCATGTTGTTGGGTTTTCAAAAGGAAAAACACATTAGCTGTTGAAGGAAACCCCAGGAGAGACTAATGACAGAGACATGAGGTCATCTACCTTTTGTTAGTCTTAAAAAACAGAAAAAAGGAGAGATTTTTGTCATTTAGAAAGTCCCAGAAAAGAGCAATTTTGAACAATAGAACCATCATTTCTTTTTTTGCGTACATGACTGAGTGAAAAGGGGCCAGGTAGTGGGGGGAAAAAAATCTCAGCAGGGATTGGACAAGCTGCCATTCTTTTATTAATGGGGCCTAAGCAGCCAACAGCAAATAGAATGGATCATCTGTTCCAACCTTTTCAATTCACTGTGTGTCTGGCAATGCTATTTTCTCCCCAAACCTCAGCCATCTTCAGGGATGTTAGAAACAAATGGTGGAATCAGATGCAGTGAGAGATATGTAGACAGAGAAACATCTATCATTTAATTGGAGAAGAGACACAAAGAAAGAAACAAAATAGGCCATGGGTTTTCATAATAGAAATATGGGACAGTTCCAATTGGACCATGCAACCATCTTCATTCCTTCATTAGGGCTGCCATATTGGCACTGACAAATATGCTTACGATAACAGCTCTTGGAAACTTTGTTGAAGGGTGGGATATTAATAAGCCAAACAGATAAATAAATAAAACATGTCTGGAGAATGGCATTTGGCTTGCAATAGCTTTGAAAAGCCTACAACACATTGTGTGAGGCCAATAAAATGAAAACAAAACAAAACAAAAAAGTAGAAAATAAGTCCTGAGGAAGACATTTAGTGAGAGAAGCCTGGAATGAAACAGTAGAGGATATCTCAACCATTGAAACAGCTTGTAGCATAAATTAAGGATCACTCCAAGAATACCAAATTGTATGATATTCTCAGAGTTTTAGACTACAGCTCCCAAAACCCCTGCATCATGTGTGATCCAAAAAGTAATCTTCCAAATTCTGAATATTCTGCATTGGCAAGACAGAACTCCATAATTTTAAGTTTTTTTTTTTAATGAGCAACATTTTGTATAGACTGCCCTCCACATTTGATAGAGTCAGTGGTGCAGAACTGCCATAATAGTGGAAAAATTGTAAATATCAAAATGTGTGTGTGTGCTTTTTTTGTGGGAAGGGGGCTGAAGCACTGTTGAGAGTATGGGCATGAAGGGAGCAAATCAGGTCAGGAAAAGGAGACGCAGAGGTGGTTGGCATGGTGGCCCTACATTTCCTCTCTTTTGCCCATCTCCTTCCTTGGGTGTAGAGGGGCATCTGAAGAGGGGTTGTAGTGCTGACAAATCAGAGTGCAAGCTACCTTAGTAGCCAGGCAACAGTTGGTGGTGGTGAAGGAGGGCCAGAGGCAGGTTTTTAAAAGACTGCATGTCCTGATTGGAGCCACTGAGACGGAAGAAGCACTTGAGGTGAGAGGAACAGAGGTTGGAGAAATTCACACAAATGTGGAGGGCCAACTGTACTTCAGTTTATTTGAAGGACTGAGTCCTCCCGTATGAACCTGCCAGTGTTTTGAGATCTTTCTGGAGAGACTCTTCCTACTATCCTCACTGGTACATTTGGTGGAAGCACAGAAGATTACCTTCTCACTGTCTGCTCCCAGATTCTGGAACTCCCTAGCAAGCCTAGACTCATACTTTCCTTGCCATCTTTCTACAAGTAGGTAAAAAACATTTTTATTGTGGCAGGCCTTTGAAAATGGACTTGTTGGACATTTATTTGTCATTGCATGCTTAGGAGTGATGTCCAGTCCCAAGAACAACAAATACACAAGGTTGGAGAGAAACAAGGCTACAGCTTTATTGGCTGCAGATAGAGACTGGGTTGGTGCACACATAAGTATGGATCTAGGCATTGATCAAACTGCCTGTTGACTGATCAGCTCAAGCCTCTGGTTCAGAGCTGCGAACCACTGCATGATAGGAGGGCCCAACCTAGTCATATCCCTTCTACCACCTGGGGATGCATGACATGTATCCCTCTGAACTGGGTACACTCTTAACCATGCAGTCCCTGAGCCCTGAGTGGGACCGTTCTGTTTCGCAATGACAAGTGGCCATTGGTACCAACCACACCAGATCACAGACCCATGCAACTGCTTCATAAGTTGTGAGATTGATACAGGTGTTGAGCAATTCCACCTGTCCCCTGTCCCCATTAATATTTCACCATCTTCTTCGTGCAGTTTCCTTACCATTTCCTCCTCTTCTTGTTTTGAACATAGGCAGCCCCACCACTTGCTCTTTTAAAAAATATTTTTAACCTATCTAACAAGGATGAGTTCTTTCTCAGCTTTTACTTTTCTGGCTTTCTCCTTACAAGTAGGAGCTACTAGTCTGTATCCTTCCTTAGTGATTTCCTCCTCCTCCCCCTTTTTTTCTTCATTTCTTCTTCCTGTCTTTCTTAAATCTCAGCGCATCTGAAAGTTCTCTGCACATCCAGCATGGTTCTCTGACAACTTGTGACCACCTTAGGAAAGTTTGGCCAAGGTTCTCTATCATGCCAGTGGAATGGAATTCTATGTCAGCATATGTCTGCTGGGCTTCTACTCTTACTGTCTGCACAATGATGAAGACTTGAAGATACACATCATAACCAATCATTGCCCAATGGGGTTGGAAAGATCTTGGACAGTTTTTGTTTGTTTGTTTGTTTAGCTGAGGAAAAGGAAGATGCTCCCTGACCTGTGGTGCCTTCAAATTGGTGTTGTATGGTGATGTATGGGAGAGGGGGTGATTATTGCATAATGAAATACTGGATACCACCTTCCACAATGACCACAAAAGCATAGGAGGTTACAGTTGTATATGTCACCCATACGATTCTAGTTGCGGTCTCTTATATGGTTGAGGGCAATGGCAGTTGGTGGCTTTCATACTGGTGTGGTGAATTGACTTTGGGTTTTAGTTCAGACTTTTCAACAGTTAACAAAGGTGCTGAACCCTCTTCCCAACTAGATTCAATACCTTGGATATCTCCCTTCAAGTTCAGACTACAGTATGGAACAGATTTACCACACACTCACGTAGAAGCAATCAGCTACCACTGCTTGAGGCCCAAAACTCTAGGGCAGTCCAATTTGTCATGCTCTTTCCCTTTTGTGAGGCTTTTGCATCTGGTTCTGTATTCTATCTTTTCGGGGAGAGGCAAGATGCAAACTTGCAATTCTGAGGCTGGGAAACCTCATGAACACTTAATACAGAGAATAAGTCCATCAGTGTCCTCTGCTCTTGATCATTATGTGTTCCCTTCAGTATCAGCAGCAGCGTTCCTCTGAATGCCAGTTGCTGGAGAACACAAGTGGGAAAATATTATTAAATCCATATCCTAGTTGTGGGCATATGGTTGGGAAAAGACTGTTGGACTAGATGGGGATTTTGTCTGATCCAGCATAGTTTTTCTTATATTGTTAGAATGGTTCATGCAAAAGGGACTCTCATGTTTGATTGAAGGGAAAGATTCATTCTCTACTGTATCTCCTCACACTGTGGCAGGCTCCCACTGCTGACTGTTTTGAAGATAGGCTGAGAGACAGAATTCCTCCCCCACCCCTACTATGACCATCTGCTGTTGATCATAATATCAGCAAGCAAGGTCATTCATGCCCTGGCTAACAGCAATTTGCCATCGGGTAAATATCAATGATTTGTCAGTTGAAAATGAGCAGGGTAGTTGCTTCATTTGCTGGCCTGGCAGCTTTGTGATGTGCTTAACTGATGCCATTCTCACACATATCAGAGAATCAATTTGTATTAGCTGACAAATGAGCTAGAATTGCTGGTCTTAAAGCTCTGGCATATTACTGTCTGCAGAGCAACAAGTGATGGCGAACTTCTACTACTGCTGAGGACTGACAACATGTGGGATTATTTTTGGCTTCTTCTGGTCCTTAGCAGCATCCTTTGGCTTACCTTAATTGGTAGCATTTGAAAATGTGTAGTGACCTTTTCCAAAAGCCTCTTGTTCATTGCAATCAGCCTGTTTATATCCTCAGAGGATGAAGCTCGTTCATTTCACCAACTGGATGGCCTGCAGGAGCAGCATTGACATGCGTTGTAATTGAGCAACTGCAGAAATGCAAGCATCTGCTTTACTGGAGCTAAGCAGCCGACTCAACAAAAGCTATGCACACTCCACGTGAATAGCAATGAAATAGCTCTGCCAAGGGACAGCTTTGTTTCTCGCTTTAATTCCTTCATGAAGGCTCTAAGTAGTGGTGTTTATGAATAAGGTATGATACTCCTTTGGCTTGTGAATTGGTGTGTACAGCTCAGCTTTCAAGGGAAAGAAAATATCTTTTCTCCTTTTGGAAAACTGCTCCTACCCTTTCATCTGTCTCTTTTGCAGAGCAAAGCTTTTTGATTGAGAAATGAGTAGAGAGGGAACACTGCCATCCGCCTCTTTCTTTACTGTTCAGTAAAATGCACGTTATGAGTTGATGAAGGTTAAGCATTTTGCTTTGGAAGTATGTTTCCTACACAGCAAGAGACAAACTATCCCCTCTCTGCTCCCAATGAAAATGGCAACTTTTCAGTTGTCCATGGGAAGAACAAATTTCCAGTTGCTCTATGAAACTTGAATCCAAGTTAAACTTTGAAAGAGAGGATGAATACAAGTGCATGTTTTGTGTGTCTCTTGAGTGGCACGACAATATGGCATATGTAGAGATGAGCAAAATATGAGCTCACTGTGATTCTTCAGTTTTCCATCTTCAAGGTTGTTCTGACTTGGGTGTGCATGAGATTGTAAGGCTTCTTTTCTCTCAATCCTTTCATACAGAATTTTTTTTTAAAGTATGCATTGTTTAGTGTGCAGTTTTCAAAACTTTCCACTTCTCTACCCCCCAGTTAAAAAAGGAAGTTAAATTCTTAAACATTTTTTCCTGTACATTTTTTTCAACGTACTTATTTGTTGAACATGTATGAGTATATGTTACTTGCAGCACAAATCATAAGCTTTCAAGGGTATGAATTTTGCAGATGATTGTGTTAAAGGCTTTAGTCCTACATCAGAGTTGCACAGTGTGTATCTCCACCTGCAGAGCTACTTACATTGGGCTATATTATGTTATACAGTCCTCATTTTGAATGGCAATCTTGCACAACGGAAACAAATGTGTAACCAAATTCACAACCAATTGTGCATTTGCGGTCATGTACAACTGCATTTCTGCATCCATCAACTGAATACAGGTGTCCCACTTAGGATAAAAATGTCCAACCACTTCCCTAGTGGATCTTCCTGCATATGTAAGATAACAGGAGGATTCCAGCTTATGTATCTTTGCTGTGTCTTTTCCTCTGTTGATTGAAGGATGTTTTTGTATATTTTAAAAACACTTGGCTTTCTTCCAGCATACATAATAAGCATACCTATTATCTGAATGCATAAGGGGACATATTACTTGCAGTACATATCAGATCTTAAGCTTGCAATTTTGAATTTGAACGTTGCAGATCAGATTAAGGTCTGTGTTTGATTCACAGGGATTTGAATATGCAACTGTCAAACATTGAGATCTCCTGGGTGGACCCAACAGTTTGTCACAATTCACTATATGGGAACACAGGAGAAGATATTTTCTACTGTGACACCCTGATCATAGAATATTGTCCACTTGGAGGCCAAATTCTAGCATTAAGTTAAAACATGGCATCTTAATCAAAGTTTGAAATCCATATAAGCATATTAATTTGTTGTACATTTCAAAAATTATTTTATATAATAACAACAACAACAACAACATCTATTTATAACACCCTATACACTGAAGGGCAAAACATCAATATATACAATCAGGGGCAAAGACAATAAAACAGAACACCACAACAATACATGGCATGAAATCCCCAACATCCCACCAGTTGCTACCCATTTCAGCACCTTAAATACAACTCAGTTACTTAAGATGGTTTGTCAAAAAGGAAGGTCTTCAACCATTTAGAAAATGGGTGAGATCCTTCTCTCGCTGGAGGTGCAAAGGAAGAACATTCCACAAATGTTGAGCCATATCTTGAAAGGCTCTCAACCTTGAAAGAGTGGTACACATCACTGAAACAGACAATAATCCTTTGCCTGTAGATCTCAAATTTCTGGATGGAACATACCACCCAAACTGAGCAGCAAGGTACTGAGGGAAGTTAGAACGCAAAGGTTTAAATACCAGGACCAAACGTTTGAAACGGGCCCTGGGCCAAACTGGTAGCCAAGGAAGGGATCTATAGGGAGAAGAAACAGGTGAATATTTTGGCAGATTTAAAACAACCTGGACAGCATTGCTCTGAATTAAAACCAGAGGAAGAAGAGAGGAGGAAGGCAAACCTGCCAGTAAACTTTTGCAATAATCCAGGCCTGAGATAACCAAGGCCTGGACAAGCAGATGGGTAGTTTCTACAACCAGGAGCTTCCAGATCCCGCGGATGTTCAAAAGATGGAAGTTACATGCCTTTGCTGTAGCCCTGATAAAGGAATGTAGAGATAAGTGGTCATTCAGCAGGACTCCAAGGTTTATGGAATCTGAGACAGGAGCCACTGTGCAACCCTGTGAATCCAGAGGGGGACATGAGAGAGGGGCTGCTGGGTGATCAGGCTGAAACACCAAGATCTCCATTTTGTTCACGTTCAGCTTAAGACGGTGAGCATATTTAGATTGTTTAAACCATTCCTTACAGTTTAAATTGTTTTAAAGTGACCTGCCCTGAGATGCTATAATATAAATATTTAAATAAATAAGTGGTATAAATTCTGGTCTAAATGGTACCATAGTGAATTTCTCTCCCATCCACACACAGATGGAAAACAATTCACTCCACTGGACTGAATTTGTTTTAGCCAGTCAATGTTAATTGGCCCCACAGATAATTATATTCAGAGCGCAATCTTGGCTATGTTTTCTCTAGGATCTTGCAAGGTGAAATCCCTTTGACCATAATTAAGAGGGATTGGCAATAAAGCAAGTTGCTTCAAGTTTTAATCCACCAAGATAAATGCAGAGCATTAGCCATGAATAACAAAAACAACTATCAGGGCGTACAGAACTTTTTGTTTTTTAAAAAATGCTTAAACCATGTAATATACATTACACCAGTAACACAATGTTGATCTTCTAAGATATCTATACTACCATCTGTGGCTCACAGACAAGAACTGAGAAACAGACATTGTGGCTACAGATGGACAAGTCAGTCAATTTCTGTTGCTATCAGTTTCTCATATATTCAATTACTACTTTGACCAATTTCTGTATCACTTTGTGATACAGATATGCTTAAATGACTATATACTTTTGATCACAGATTGTTCAAACACACACATAAGCAATCTTCCCCAATAAATACATTTCCATACCCTCCAACTGACCTTATTTGGCAGAGACAGTTCTGATTAAGCTTGTCATCCCACTGCTTTAAAGCTTCTTTAAACCTTTCTCAGGTTCTCTGTGCTTTTCTTACTTCCCCACTTTGTCCTCAGCTTACTTTAATGGCTGCAAAGTGAACTAAAAGTGCAAAAGTAGTTTGCACTTAATTAACTGAGATATCTCAGCATGGGAAAGAGGAGAGAGAAGTGAAATCTCGCCTTCCCAATAGGCTCAGGCAAATGCAAACAGCTGCAGCTCTCCTAGTTTGTGTGTTTTTCCTCATTAGTGACTTCTGCCATCTTGACTGCACTGATGTTATCTGGCCATGTGTGTTCCAGTTTTCATCTCTGAAATGTTGGAGGTTATGTGTTTGGTGTGCAGCTTTTCCTAAAATGTGCTTTTTTTTGTATGAAAATTTCTTTGTAACACTTTGCCAGGACAGTTCTATATAGCTATCCCTTCCATTCCCCTCACTATAGTATTCCAGTGTACTTGTTGCAGGTCTGGGATGATGGTGGATGTTCTCTTTCCCTGGGTGTAGAACTACAGCTGTACTTTATCAGAGCCATTCCAACCTTTCCTTGGACACTCAATGTTTACTGGGTGTACTTTGGTGCTTGGAAGCTGCTCTCTATGGCTTGAATCCTATTGGTGTCTTATGCATATATGCATTCCATTAGAGATGCAGTTGGACATATTTGTTTGATGCATAACCACACATGGGATCTTTCTTAAAACTTATTGCTGTGGGGAACAAACCATTTATTCAATATTGTTCCCACTTCCAGAACACCTTTGAAAACTGTAAGATTTTCAAAGACGTTATCACAATAGGGCAAAATTCCACCCCGCTCCAAGGACTCATCGCTTTCTTGCCCTCTTGATAGAGCCATCATCATACAACAGTTATCAGAACATAACCAGAAAATCCTTAGTGGCCTACACCTCCCTCCAGACACTATCTGGCCATGTAGGAAGGGAAGGATGCAACTGAACTGTTTCTGCTCATGTTCTGGTAGCTGGAGCATGATGATGCAGGAATCCATTAAAACCTCCTGGGCTCCTCCAAAGTTTCCAAAGGAGGGTGATGTCTGTTGTGTATCTGATCAACAGAACACTGTAGGATTATTCTCACCTATCCTCTGCCCTCCCCTGACTATTACCTGGCCATGTTATGGGGGAGGACAGGGGACAGCTAAGGACATCCATTCTGATACCTGGTGCATGATTGCAAGGTCATTTTTACATTGTTCTTGTCTGTTTTGGGTTAATTTTATGTGAATATTGCTATGAGATTCACCTATGTGATATAGCTTGGGTATAAGTATTTAAAATGATGATGATGATGATGATGATAGTAATAATAATAGTAGTAGTAGTAGTAATAATGATGATGTTGTTTTAAAAATCCATCCCCAATCTGTAACAGCTGGCTATTCAGAAGGCCTTTCCTTGTTGATTGCCACTTGCTTTTATCCAGGAAAGGCAATGATATCCTCTCCCTCTTTCTCCTAAGTTCCAACAAGAGGAAAAGCATACTGCTACTGAGGCATATAAAAAAGACTGACTCCACTATGAAAGGTGCCAAGGATAGAAGGATGCTACAGAAATGCCGTTGGGATTGTTGATTTCGTGCCATGCTAAATGCAACAAAACTATCTTCTGTTTGAAAAAAGATCACATTTTTGGTTACAATATGTAAGGCAGTCACCCAGTTAAAGACTTTTCCCTGATTGACTGCCTGGATTATATAAGTGAATAACTTATTCATTGACTGATTAAATTTTCATGTGTGCACATATTGTAGGCAGCTCCAAGACAGGTAGGAAGACAGACAAATACCACATAGATGTGTGCGCGCGCGCGCACACACACACACACACACAAGGAGAGACAGAGAACGAGAATTGGGATGGGGCTGTCCTACTGTGCATAGCTATTACAAAGTCTCTTGAAGAAAACATAAGATGAGAGTTCTATAGCTCACACAGCTTCATTAAACTTCAGTGATGTTTATGGGAAAGCAAATTGCTGATACCACCATAGTCCATCACACAGAAGTTACATGTGTTTGCCAATCCAATTTTAGATTAATATTCATTGATTTTTAATTATTGTTTTCTTAAGAAGTATCTTTCCAAAGCACTATCCCAGTTAGCACAAGTGTTAACAACCACTTATTATTTCATGACATCTATGGTGACGTGTGATGCGAAGGACTCATTTCCCCCACCTTTTTACTACTGACAGCTTTGGATGGAGGAAGTAATGGAAGTCCATTGCTTTGGCTCATATTTCCCTGCTGCCACAGACTGTATCAGTAGAGTTACACTGACATAATGCACTGATACGTTTCTAGCATATTTCGCTAATAGCACTGGTCCTACTGTCAGGTCTTACTGTCAGGATGTTCTTCCTAATGTTTAGACCAAATCTCTTTTCCTGTCTCTGGCTCTATGTCCTAATCTCTGGAGCAACAGAAAATAAGCTTGCTCCATCTTCCACATGATATCCTTCAAAATTTTTCAGCATGGCTGTCATGTCACCTCTTAACCTTCTCCTTTCTGGGCTAAACATACCCATATGATGCACAACAATTAGTGTCCTGTTAGTGACATTCACTGATGTAAGCTGGGGCTTGGTCAGTGTATGTATTTTGAAGATGTTGCAGAAGGAGATATTCAGTACATCTTTGCAAACCTCCTTAATAGTCTGGATCCTGTCCTGGAATTGCATATCTTGAATCTCTGTATACAGAGTTATGCATTATTTGTGTTACACAATGGCTTGTGTTGAATACCAACTGTTGAATATGAATCCCCAAATACACAGCCTAATTCCTAACTGAAGGCAAAGCTTACTGGATGCACATCCACAGATACAATCATACCACATGAGCAACTCCACTTCTGTAACCTTAAGCTGAATGTAGACAGTACGTGTTGAGGTAGAAAGAATATTTGAAGAACCATGGTGAAGTGAAAGACCTGTTTCTCAAGTGTCAGGAAAGCCCAGTGAGGCAAATACTGGTCAATGCCTCAGCCCTGATGAGAAGCTGCTTTTTCATTTCCTTCCCAGCTCTCCAGAGAATTATCCTCCTGGGATGTCTGGACTGTAGTTGATGCTGCTGCCCTTTTTAGTATTTCTCCTTGTCTTTTTTTCTGCTGCTAGAAGGATTCTTCCTCATCATTCTTGCTGGATGGGGGAGAAAGCTTCTAGCCACTGTGGATCCTGTCACTCAGCAAACATCCCTCCAGTTGCTCACCTCCACTGTGAAATCACTTTCACCATTATGCCAAGAGAGACTGCTGAACTGGGTAAGGGAGAAGAGAGATTTGGAGAATCCAATGTCTTAGAAGCTACTGTTGTTTTCCTTAAAGACACCTTGACCACTCAATCACTTTTCCCCAAGGCTATCTGAGTAAGTCAGGGAATCTATTCCAGGTTGTAGTTTAAACTTCATGCTAAAATACATGTAAAATACACATATTATTGCTATGCTATTAAACTTCAAAGGATCCATCCAAGGTACTGAAATTATTTGGGAGGAATAGGGTTCAGCAACCTGGGTAACTGTTTTAAAGTTTGGATTTGCCATCACATTGACATGGAAGCCATCAATATATACACACACACACACATCTAATGTGCCCTCCTTATATATGGGAATTCCATTCCAGGAATCATGAATTCTCTTTCTCACTATCATCCATCGATGCAATGTGTGCACACCTGTGGTGGTGCAGACACGTGCCCCACACATCCATTGATGATAATGGATCATTGTCACATGTGATCTCACATCCATGTGTGAGGAGGTCATGCCAGCAGAGGGTACACTGAATATCTTCATAGGTTTGGAATGAGTTTATTTAGTAGTTGTCATTGTGGGTTTTCAAGTCATTTCTGACTATTTTTCTTTTTGCAAAATTTATTCAGGGGAGCTTTACTTGTGCGTTCTTCTAAGGTTGAGATGTGCCCAAGGTCACACAGTGGGTTTCTGTGGCTGAGTGGGGATTCAAACCCTGGTTTCCAGAATTATAGCCAATGCTCAGACCTCTACATCACATTGGCTCTCTGATAATAGATACCATTTTTTACACCACCCCCCAGAAAGCCTGGTATGCTACAACCAATGATGTTAAACCTCTTGGAGCAGTCTAATCTACTCAGTTTCTTGAGCAGTTCTATGTCTTTTGAACTAAGGATCTCTCCCTTCAGCCCAGTCTAGGCTTTTACTTTCCATTTAAAAAGTCATTTTTACAATGACTCAAAACTCAGAAGACACAGAATTTAAGAAACCTTGTAAAAGCTCTTAAAACACAAAGGATATCTTAGCAGCGGTGCAGTGTTCCATTTGGGGAAGATTTTATTCTGAATTCCCTTTTTAAATAATGCACCCAAATGTCCAGATATTTAAAGGAAGATTATGGGGGCAGGATAAAGGCATCAAATCACACATGCAGAATATATATAATAATAAAAGAAAGTGTCTGGGTGTCTGCGACAGCCATAAGTAGACACCTGAGGTGCTAGACACCACAAAAAGTGACTGTTTTTGGTTATCGTCCAAGTTGCAGAGTTTCAAGTCAAAATCTGAAATGGGTGGCAGTCATAACTCCCCAGGAAATCATGTAGATGCCTCACGATTTGACAGAGTGTTTTTGATTGTTATCCAAGTGGCAGTGCCCAGTTTCAATTCAAAATTTCAAAACAGGGGCTCAACAGAAGCAGAAAAAGGAGACAGAAATTATAACTAATCAGGAAATGGGGGCAACATTTCCTCAACATTTTTAGAGTGCTTTCCATTGCCACTCAAATTGTGGTATTGGTTCAAGTCAAAATTCCACATGAAAGGCTTCCTAGAAGCAAAAGAGGTGCTGCCATAACTTATCAGGACTTTTTTAAAAAAGGTCTAGAAATGGGAGGGAATTCCTGAAGGCTACACTGCTATGTTATCTCAGGCAGCAAGAGAATGAAAAAAGAGGAGAAGGCCAGGACACTGCTACTGAGATTCTTGAGCTGAAAAATAGAAGAGAGAAATGGGAGAGGTTCTCTGAGGTGTTGCTGTTGTTGCATGCCTTCAAGTTTTTTCCAACTTAGTATGAACCTAAGGTGAACCTATCATGGGCTTATTTGGAGTGAAGAGTGTGTGATGCATCCAAGGTCCCCGAGTGTGTTCCCATGGCCCAGCGGGAATCGAACCCTGGTCTGCAAAGCCATAGGCCAATGCTCAAATCACTACACCACACTGGCTTTCTGAAAAGAAGGAGCAAGTAAACAGGAGGTCTCACAAAGCCTCTTTGGGATTGGGCAGACTCATATATACTTCATCTAGTTCCAATGAAATTCAGCACAGTCTGTCGAGAACACTTAATGATATCTTTCCACCTCAATCAGATTCATGAGTTTCAGTGTACATGCAGACTTCATCGCAGAAAAAAGTCTCAGGGCCTTTCCACCCTACACTGTTACGGTGCTATTATTCCACTTTTAGCATCCTATAGAAGCCTAGGGTTTGCACCTTAGGGCGGGGAATTTGAATTCTCAGACAGAGAGCTCTTTGGCTTCAGTGAACTACAATCCCAGAATTGCACAGGATGTTGAAAGTGGAATAATAGCACTATAAAAATGTGGTGCAGAAAGGCCCTAAGATACACATACACATAATACATCCAGCTTCTTTGGACACTCCATTTAATTGGTTCCAACAAACAGTCTGAGGATGAAATTTCAAGTGATTGTTTGAATCTGTCTCCTGTAAAAGCAGAACCCTTGCTAGAGGTGGATTCCTCCCCACCACCATGTGTCACAGGCTCAATTTCAGATTTCGTTGGTCTGAACAGCCAACCAGGTCATTTTTTCAAGGCTAGATTCACTTCACCAATACCTCAGACTTACACATCAAAAGAGTTGAGCAGTTCCAGCTAGATGGAACATTCTTCAATAAAGCTTCTGAATATTTATTCAGAGACAAAGCTCAGGATCAAATAAACACTGAGAAAAATAGCTGACCAGGAGAGGAATGCCAGTGCTCCCCCATCAAGTTTTGCAGTCTTGCCAAGTTGTGTTCATAGGGCTGAAACTGATCCTTAGACTGACCAAAATGAATGACACTTATTATGTAAATTCAAGAGAACCAAAGGGTCTGTTTTGGCTGGGACTAACAGTTGGATTCATCCTGTAGTATTTACAGTAGCTGTAGTAGCTACTGTGCAGTAGCTTATAGGGCTTGGTAAGGTTGCCTAGGTATGTGTACATGAGACAAGAGGCTTAATGCCTAATCCAGTTACTTTTAATGGAATTTGATCATGGGTTTTTGCCTTATTTACAAACACTCCATGATTCAGTGGCTCAGGTAATCATTATAAATGGTTGCTCATAAGAAGCGGAATCTGCCACTAATAGTGCATAAAAAAATAGTCTTTGAAAAGTTTGATGCAGAGGGTTGTAACTGTGGAACTAAAGGAACCTATATTCAATCTGAGATTTAAAAATTCAAGAGGTATAAATAATTCTCATATTATAGTTACCATTATCCGAGGAGAGGTGCTTCCTTGTCTTTATTTGGCATCAATGTTGAGTTCAAACCAGTTTAAATAGAAGCATTACATCACCTCTGAAAATATACTTTTACGAGGGAATTGTTGTTACTAATGAAAATGTGACAGTTGTGAGTGAGCAATCAAGTCTTTGAAAAGCCCTGGAGCCTAAAACAAATGACACCTATTGCTAAAATGCACATTTGTATCCTTTTGGGGTTACTTACTTCACGGTTTGAAATAAGGACTTCAAAGAAAGTTGGAGTGGGCAAAGAAACCTTTGAAGTTGTCTAGAGGTAATGACTCAGAATTACCATTTCAAAGGGGGTGTTATCACTGCAGATAAAATTGAACAAGTCCTTCCAAACCAGATGTTCCATTCCTTAATCGAATAAGTGGAAAAAGCTCCATGGGGTAAGCAGAATCAAATTGTATAAATGTATTGTTTCCCCCAAGGAAGAATTGTGTCACATGGCTCAAATTTTTTTTTTTAGTAACATTTAGGTATCATACAATTAAACAATGCATAATTGTTGGACAGAAATTAATCTTGTCTCTGTTTATGATGCATCCTATTTTTTTTAAATACACTCAGACAGGGATTACTTTCTTAATCTTATAAATGTTTAATAGTGCACAGGACAACCTTGTTATGTGCCCTCAAGTATTTTTGAACTATGGTGATCCTAAGGCAAATCTATTACGAGAGTTTCTTGGCAAGATTTGTTCAAAGGGATTTTGCTTGTGCCTTCTTCTGAGACAAGGGCCATTTCCACACTACACTGTTATGGCACTATTATTCCACTTTCAACCCCCTACAGAATTCTGGAATTTGCAGTTTAGGGAGGGGCATTTAGAATTCTCAGCCAGAGAGCTCTTTGGCCTCAGTGAACTACAAACCCCAGAATTCCACAGGATGCTGAAAGTGGAATAACAGTGTAGTGCAAAAATGTCCTGAGAGTGACTTGCCCAAGGTATGCAATGGGTTTCCATGGCTGAGTGGGGATTTGAGCCTTGGTCTCCCAGTATCCTAGTCCAACATTTAAACCACTACATTATGTTGACTGTTTCATAGGATAACCTTATCAGGTTACCTTATTGCTTTTGATCCAATTGTTAATCCCAAGTAGAATCAATACAACTTATTCAGTGTCGATCTGTAGAGTAACTATTGGCATCTTCTTTTATAATCTATTTGGGGCTACAGTTCAGGCCAATTGTGGAGTTCACAATTGCAGGTCATCATGTTGGAGGCATGGAGAAGGCTAGTGAATCATACAATGCTGAAGACTTTTTTGGGCAATTATTTGTTACAATAAAGTTTTAAGTCTTTTTTTTTTAAAAAAATTAATTTTATTAAAACTTTTCATTCTTACAAGTATAATCTCAAATAGATCTCACATGGATGCAGAAGGAAGGTCATCATTGGAGCAACCACTACAGACATTTGACATTGGATTACAAATATTAGAGGAATTAAAAAACTTCAAACAAGAGATAAGACAGGAACTTAAAGATAAAAGAACAGAGATAAAGTTTTAAGTCTTTCAACATGCATATGGGTCATTGGTTGTAGAATTTAAAGACAGCTGTGTCAGTCTAGATCCATATATAAATTTATCTTGCAGCACAACTTTGGGATTAACTGAGAGAAAGAAGTTGGCAGCATAAGCTTTTGCCAACTTAAATCTATTTCATCACATGTGTGCATCACTCCGTGCATTTGATGAAGTAGACTTAGACCATTTCTGCACTAGACTGTTATAGTGCTATTATTCTACTTGCAACATCCAATGGAATCCTGGGGTTTGCAGTTTAGAGAGGGGCCTCAAAGGCCAGTATAGGTTCTTTTAATATGATATGTCTATCAGTTTGTCTAGAATAATTAGTGAAGAAATAATCATACAGCTCTGCTTAATTAACTAATAGCTTAACTAACGTTAAGGAAAGGAACCTATCAATGAAAAAAAAAATCAGGATATTGTATGAATTTGGCCAAGAAACTAATTCATATCAGTTTTGTAGTAGTCTGCACAAGTTTCAGAGCAGAATCTGCATATTAGCAGAGATGCACTCAAGATGGTAAATTTCATAACTTTATTTTCAGCTTTGTGCACACTTTTGTGATTGATAGCTGATTTGCAGATGTACTGTTAAATTTTTCTATTTTTAAAGACTCCTGTCTGAAAGGAAACACATTTGGACTTCTAGCATTAACAGAGAAAGTAAACTATTTCTATCTAAACTGAAAGAGAATAAATTGTCAAGCAGCATCTTTTGAATTCATTGTACCACCAGAAAAAAAAAACACTCACAAAAAGCAGTACAGCCAAGCACATAATTCATCTTTCAGAAAATAAGGGCAGCCAAAATATTTTCTTTTTTCTGCTCCACATCAAATTTCTACAGTGGATTTCTTTTTTATGATAGGATAAATCAATAGAGATTGTAAGTTCTTTAGTGCATAGATATATCTTGCAGTACTTGTCTGGCCCAACTAAAGATAAACCTCATTGGAACAGGTTCAAAATCTCATTCCACAAGATATAGTTTCTTGGCCATCTTTGTTGAGATTCATAATTGTTTTCCTGCTCTGATGTGGCACGCTCACACTAGTCAACCAAGAGCTAGAAAGAATGCTGCCATTTTCATTGTTGCTGTGTGCCTTCAGGTCGTTTCTGACATATAGTGACCCTAAGGCAAACCTATCATGGGTTTTCCTGACAAGATTTATTCAGAAGGATTTTGCCTTTGCCTTTTTCTGAGGCTGAGAGAGTGTGACTTGCCCAGGATTACCTGGCAGGTTTCCATGGATGAGAGGGGATTCAGAGTCTGGTTTCCAGAGTCATAGTACAACAATCAGACCGCTACACCATGCTGGCCATTTTCATAACAATCACAAATTCTACAGGATCACATTTTCATGCATTCATTAATTCTATTAGAGATGAGAAGAGGAATACCAAAGTTTATCAGAGCTAGCTGCAACTTTAAGTCTCATGTATCAGAATGCAAACAAGCCAACAAACCAACAAACCTTGCTTTGAGTGACTTGTGCAGTGTTTTCTGATGCTAGTGAGAATTCCAATGCATTGAAGGTTAGTTACTGGGTTAGCGATAGAGTTGCTAGAAGAATTTCTTTCATTTGTTCAGCACACTGACAATTCCTGGCTCTTTCTGCCAAGTGAATGGGGCCAGTCAATTGGCAACCAGAGTATACCATTTCTCCTTTTTGCATAGTGCACACTGAAAGCTAGTGTGCCAGCTGTGCAGGTGACTGGGGATGTCTGATGGTGACACATGCCTTAGTAATATCCAAGAGTGCAGCTGCAGTGGCAGACTGGCACATGATGGCTCTATACCACCAAATAAGAATTGTACCTTCCCCTTGAAATTTTCCTTGAATTCTCAAATTTCTAGCATTGTAGAGAGTGAGATACTGAAAAGTATTTATGCTTAGAACTCTAATAGCTGTCATATTTACATTCCCTTGGTACTTTTGCCTGCCCCTTTTCTTTGGTTACCTAAATTGTCTCTAAATACTCAACTGAAGTTTAAATTCTTGCAATGCTAAAAAATTAAAGATTGAAAGAGAATGTCATGGGTGGAGGCAAAATTCTGATTTAAGGAACATGTAGCTACACTGCTGGCTAGATCTCATTTGGTTTACTGTTATGTTCTCTAGGTGGGACGGCCTTGAAAGAGTGTTCGCAAACTTTGGCATGTGCAGAGAACTGTGGATAGACTGAGAACTGGAGCTTGAAATCACAACCCTAAAACTCCTTTGGCACAAGACTGCCATTGGTTACTGGTCTGTTTCTGGGCATGATTCAAACTGTTGGTTATAACCTATAAGGGCGTATAAGGCTTAGGTCCAAGCTAACAAAACACTGTTTCTTCCCAAATGAGCCTTCCTGGGCTCCAAGATCCTCAGAAGAAACCCTTTTCTTTGTCTCGCCATTTTACAGGTCCATTTCGTGGGGCCAAAAGACTCCCCATAAACTCTGGAAATCTCTTCCTAGGGAAGCTAGAATGCCCCCCTCTTTGCTGTGGTTCCTTTGGCAGGCAAATAATCTTTTATTCTGACAGGTTTTTGAGATGTGTTTTTTTTTTAAAGATGGTGCTTTGAATACAGAGCTTTATTGTTTTTAATTGTACTATTTTAAAACTGCTTTATGAGATTTAATGTATGTTTTAAAATGTTTTTATTGCTACTGATAGTTTAATTTCATTTTAATATTGACCTTTGCTACGTTTTAATTGCCTTGCTTTTGTTTTAATTTGTAAGCTACCTTGAGGAGCAGTTCTGGATAAAAGTTGGGATATGATGGTGATGATGATGATGATGATTTGCTGAAAATGGCCTGGGACATCCTCCTCAAATATACATTGACTTGAAGAACAAACATACAGGAATACCTTTGTTAAAACCTCAGACAAAGAAGCTTTGAGCTGCCTTGAGTCCCAATCTAGAGTCCTGGAAGTTTTGTTTTAGCAACACCAGTATTGACAGGATGGTGAAGAAGGGCTGGAGAAACACAGAATTTCACTATTGGGTTGTAGCACCTGGTCCACAGTGAACAATGCATCAAGGTTTTGGCTGAGGAAATGAGGAATTCTACTCCAGCCAATTCTACCGTAGCTGTGTGTGCCTGCCTACAACAGGCAAGATAAACAGCATCTGCCTCCAGAATCTCTTAATACACATTCATGAATTGCAACACAGAGACAAAACGAGAAATTAGATAAGTCTGCCTTGTCAGCTACCCCCATCATGTTAAAATAGCATAGATTTGACCTCAAAAATAGAAATCATTAGAAAAAATGGAGGCTGGTAAAAGAAAAAAAGTAACCTCTGGATGTTCTTGGAAGAAGCTCTTAAGTGGTCTGTAGAAGATTCATAGTGTTTTTGTTCATTTACGAAAGAATTACATGACTGGACTGGTTTCATTTGACATATCAATATTGTTATTTTTAAATAAAAAAGTATGCTGAAGCATGTTGTACTCCATTTCTTTTCTTTTCTTTCTTTTTTTTGGGGGGGGTATACTTCTGTCCCATGTATCAAATTTTCTGTTAATGAAGTAATGACCAGAAGCACACCAGCTTCATTAATTGAGATATATCTACTTAGCAGTCTCAAAGAAAGCAGTAGATTTGCTGGGAGAATGTTAGTCCAAGATGTGCATGTTTTGTGTGTGTGTGTGTGTGTGTGTGTGCACATCTTAACCTCCTATATATCGGAAGTGGCTTATGCACAAAGATTAAAGAAAGATACACACCTTATTTTAATTCAACTAAGATTGCTTGTTTGATTTATGTGGTGTACTCTTGCTAATTCTTCTGCAACTGTCAGTCACCTTGGCAACTAGAAATCTGTTCCTCGCAGACTCCTGAACACCCGTGTTCATTAATATGGTTGCTAAGTAGGCTCAGTTCTGGAATACCTGGCAATTTTTGACCAAGTAACCCAAAAGTGTTTATTCAGTGTTATTCTCTTTATTTCATTAGGATGCAGAAAGGGAAACTCTATTAGTGTGAATATTCCTGACTGGCTTTTCTCAAGCATGCCTCTTAAAGCAGCTTTGATTGGCTGCAGAACTGAAAAATGGAAACAGGCTGTCATTGCTGCTGTTTTCAGTAAGTTCATTTCAAAACCGTTTGTATTATTGTTTTATTATACTATGAGTTGCTTTGAGAGCCTCCTTTGTGTCTGAAAAAAAAAGGCTTATTATAAATGAATGAATGAGATGGTATAGCTGAGAAGGTATTATCACTGATTGCCACCAAAGTCACTTCAGAATCAGGAGAATTTGGAGAATACCAACCAAGACAACAAAATATAGGTCATCAACCTATTTTTGATCTTAACATTTTTGCATCTGTTCCTTCACAAGCTCATGCTATCAAATTCCTGCATTTATCTAAAAAAAAAACAAAAACAAAAACAAAAACAAAAAAACAAAAAAACCAAGCCAACAACCCAAAATCTCCATAGAAATTTACATTCAAACATGCCCTTCTTAATCTTTATTGCTTCAAAATGGAAGTTTTTAAATGTATCTTGGTACATTCCTTGAGCTGAGAATTCCATCACAATAGATCAGTGGTTCTCAACCTGTGGGTCCCCAGATGTTCATGGACTTCAGCTCCCAGAAGCCCTGAGCATTGACCATAGTGGCTGGGGCTTCTGGGAGATGAAGTCCACGAACATCTGGGGACCCACAGGTTGAGAACCACTGCAATAGATGATGAAGTGCAAAATCTGATGGATAACAACATTTCTATCCAGAAATTAGTGGAGTCAGAATTGTCAAAATTTGATTTCCATAAGCATCTTGATTTTCTTCATGGAAAACTTTGTTTACCTTCCAGTTTGAAGTATCAGTCCCCAAAGTCCTGCAAGTGGCCTTCCATATAGTGTTGCATCACAATGTCCATTGATGTATAACATCTACACAAAGCCAGTTGCTCAGTTATACTATATCATCTGGTAAATTGTTTTTACTGAATTCAGGTTTCCCAACCCTGCCAGTTCTCTGACTTTATGCTGACGTACTCCAAGAGTATATGAATGGTGGTGGTGGGGGATTGCCCTCCCAGTAAGAGGGCAAATGAGGGCATTGACCATCCCATAAGAATCTTAGGCCATTTCCACATGGGGTTTTTAACACAGGGCAGAGCGTCCTCCAGGGAGGACGTCTGCACCTGGAAGCAGACTGGTTTGGACCTACTTAATGTAATCCGCACCCCAGCTTGCTCCGGAACGACCCCAAGTGGTCGTCCAGCATGCTTGTGAAAGACTGCTAAAAACAGGTCTTTCAAAAGCATGGAGCACTCCACTGTGAGCCTTATGCATTGCTGCGAGCCTGCGGTCTTCCGGAGGTGGGCTTTAGGCTGGCGAGCTTCAGTGGTTGGTCAAGACTCTCGACCAACCGCCATTTTTGTCCCCGGAGCAGTGTGGAGCGGCAGCCATGCACTGCTCTGGAGGAGAGTGGACCAGACCGGGGAGCCCAAAAGTCTGGTGAGTAGTGTCACAGGGCGATTCCCTCGCCCCATGCGGAAATGGCCTTAGATTCATAGAATCATAGCATTTGAAGAGACCACAGGGGCTATCCAGTCCTTCAGCTCCAAAATATAGCTGAATATTTGGATATATAATTTAGGCATACAAAAGGAGGAGGAGAAGGCCGGGGAGAAGAAGAAAAGATAAAAAAAAAGGAAAAAATCAAAAGAAAAGAAAAAGTATATTGCAGAATACTGCAAACCTCCAGTACTAACCCTTCATGAACCCACTAAAAGAGTGTACATGTATAATGAAGTTGTGCCAAGCATGTACCTTTTATACACTTCAGGACACATGCTTGGTGCATCTACAGTTGTGCAGGAAAATTCATTCTCAGCTTTGACACATGTGCTGACACCATATTGACATTCAGCCCTTCATCAGAAAAAGTGAATGTAATAATCTTGGCTTTTGAAAATAACATATCTGAAAGAATTTCAAGTGGACAATATCTCTGCAGGTCTGCAGAGAAATCAGGATGCATAAGAATTTACTAACAATTCACATCATTATAGTAGGGTGACCTGCACAATATATATTTACCTCCTTGTTGTTGTTGTTCTGTGCCTTCAAGTCATTTCTGACTTATGGTGACCCTAAGGAGAACCTATCACAGCAGTTTTGGGGCTGAGAGTATATGATGCATCCAAGGTCACTCAGTGGATTTCCATGACTGAGCAGGAATATAACCCTGATCTCCAAAGTTGTACTCCAAAGCTCAAACCACTACACCATGCTGGCTGCTATATTTACCTCCTAGTCAATATTATTTAGTTTATACAACCATTTTCCATGCAAAAAATGTTGTATTTTAAATTGTTTTACCTTTTTTTGGAAGTTACACAACATACTTTATAACCAAGATGCATTTAACTGGGTGGTATTTTTGCTATTATCTATGAAAACCTTCCCCTAGAGAGACCATTTTTTATAATGACTGATGCCCAAACCATTTTTTTCCTCTCCTCCTCTCACCCTGGTTTAAATCATCTTGCTACACCCTGATGTACTCCAATGAAGGAAGCATTCTTAAGCATCCATCTTTTGATTATTTTAATGCATCAGTTCTCCCCCAGGCCACCAAGATAAATGAAAGAGCTCAGTGGCTCAATTGACTTTAATGGAGTTGCTATAGTTCCACAATGTAGTAACAAGCAGTAGCATTTTAGCCAGTTTCAACATTATCTAAGAATTAGGCTAATTGAAAAAGCCAAATAAAGTTAACAATCAACAATTATCCAATTAAAGTGGGACAAGATCAAATGAATAAATAAGATTAAAGCTCCACCGGTTATTATTAGAGCTCTAGTGTAATTGAATTGAAATATTCATCCACATCAGAGAGTATGATAAGAGGCTCTGGCTGGCAGGGAGACTCAGAGCAACCACTCATTCGGCTTCATCCCTGTTCTCTGCAAAAGGGAACCATCTGTCCCATTTAAATGGTTCCTTGCTAAAAACAGATAAATAAAATCAGATCCAATTGTGTGTGTTGTTCAGAAAAGTGCTCCTTTCCTTTTACTAGACCAGGGGAAGGCACCAAAGCCTAGACCAAGGCCAATTATCTGGCCCTGAGATCATGGAGTGCCAAAAACCAAAGATAAAAACTAGTAGAGGTACTAAGCTCGTTTTTAAAAAAATGTTAAACACTGCGTAGCAAAAAATGTAATTTACCACTGAGCTAGGTCTGCTTCTTTAAAAGTATTCATTTAAAAAGAAATACAAGAAAAGCCCTGTTGGATTAGACTAAAGGGCAGTCTAGTCTAGCATTCTATTCCTGCGTTGGCTAAACAGACAAGTATCAGAGATGTACAATAGCAGTATTCCTCATATGTTCCTCAGCCACCAGTGAGGCACAGTTCACATGATACTAGACATGATACATAATTGTGTTGCCACTGATAAGTTTATCATTCATGAATTAGTTGTTGTTGCATGCTTTCAAGTTGTTTCTGGCTATGTTCAAGTTGTTTCTGATGGTGGCCCTATTATGGGATTTCTTGGCAACATTTGTTCAGAGGGGTTTTGCCTTTGCCTTCCTCTAACACTGAGAGAGTATGATTTTCTCAAAGTAACCCAGGAGATTTTAATGGCTGAGCAAGAATTTGGACTCCAGAGTTGTAATCCAGCATTCAAACTACTACACCACACTGGCTTTCTACCCTGCCCCAAAGATACCAGGCCTGCTCACAAATAACATTAAAAGAAATCTAAAACAATAAAAACATTTAAATAAGCTAAAACACATTAAAACAACATGTTAAAAAGATTTGAAAGATTAAAAAAATAAACTGTGCACATCAATATTTGGGATGAATTAATGAGACTCAAATGCCTTAATGAGCAGACAAGTATTCACTAGAAATCATGAAATTAGTATTGGCACCAATTGGATCTCCAAAGACGTCTCACAGTTGGGGTGCCACAGCTGAAAATGGCCTGTCCCATGTCCCCAGCACATTATATTCACCTCACTGGTTAGCCATAGAGGAGGGCATCAAATCTGTTGAACTAGTTCCTCTGAGTACAACCACACTGGATAGCACGCCTGTGACTTGTGCCTATCAAAATGATTTTGATAAGGTAAATTCATAACTTCAGATTAATACTTGCTCACAGGGTAATTGCTTGTTCACAGTAAAATTGATAAGGTGAAAATTCTGCTACTGAAGAAGCTTATAGAGGATGAGTATGAACATCTTTCTCTATCAGTCTGATATTCGTACCATCAATGAAAGAAACAGCAGCCACCAAAGCTATGAAAGGCCTTTAGATTCTCATGATGACCAGATCAAAATGCTTCCCTCCATTTCTTGAAATCTCCATATACTAATAGCAGAACTTCTAAGCTATCCATGCAGTTACTTTAATTTTTCCACACAGAAATCTCATGAAGTAGATTCTTCTGAGAAATACTACCTTTCCTGAGAAATTATGTGCTTTGTGTTTGAGCATGGATTTAAATAGGAGACTCTGTCAGTCAGCTCTAGTACTTTACCTAATACACTATCATGGCTGATTTCTAATTCACTGGCCTGCTAGGTCAATGGATGTGCAGGCACACAGCAATATACTTAAGGACTGAGATCTCTTGCTTTATTCCGCTTTATGTAGAGAGAGTTCTAATGCAGTTTTCCTCTGTTCCATGTACTTCATCTGAAATAGGCTTCTTAACATCTTAGGCAGAAAATATTTTTGCCATTTGTCATTTCACTGGCATTGCTAGGGTAGATAGGGAAAGCTATCCTAGTCTAACTGGGTTTTGAAATGGTTCACAAGAACACAACCATAAACACAATTATGACAAACCAGGATATAATTCTGAAATAATAAAACCAGTCATTTCTAAAGTTTGTTTACACTGATCAAATGACTGTCTCTCCCATTGCTATGGAAGAAAATATATATTTTTTCAAAGCTTAAAACATGGTTTACAGGGATCATAGAGCTCCCCTACTATAATAGCTTCACTGACTATCAGTTTGCTTATGAGTACAATTCAAGCACAGATTATGACCCATAGGCCCTTTCCTCACGGGGGGGGCGAAACAGGACCGCACACGCAGGGGCAGAGCTTATCCGCGAGTGGGTTGCTCTGTCCCTGCGGAGAGCGCGGATCCGCCGTTCTAAACACCGCCGAATTTCGGCGGTGCTCGGTGGCGCTCGGTGGAGCCCAAAATGGCGGCCGGCGGCTTCCAGCGGCGCTCCACCAATCAAGACAAAGCGCCAGCCGGGAGCCCGTCCCCAGGCAGATCTGCAGGGATGCGCTACCACGTCTCTGCAGTTCTTCACCGGGGGCTGCCACGGGGCAGTGCGGGTGAGTTTTGTAAAAACCACTTTCGAAGGTGGTTTTTATAAAACTCACAGCGCCACCCCCGCAGCTGCGCTAGAGCAGTTTGAGGTCTAGAGCCTCACTTTTTTTAACTGCGCTAGCGCACCCCGCGGTGAAGAAGACCTCCAAGAGAGGTCGCCCTAGCGTGGGCAATATGCCCGTGAGGAAATGGCCATAGAGTTCTGTATGGCTTAGGTGCTGGCTATCTAACAGACTGGAGCCCCAATCCCATGTTCCCTTAGTATAAAGTAAATACACACAGGGATATGGCAAGCTATACAACTCTCAAGGAGTATAGCAACATTGTGCAGTACAGTACTTTTCAATGACTAGGTGCCACTGTGCAATTATTCACCAAACAAAACCCAAACTGAAATGCAAAGTATAGGATGCACAACTGCAATGCACAATGAGCAACCACAGTGCACAGTATAGGACTCACAACATAATGTAATATATAGGATGAATACCACAATACATAGTGCACAATGAACAACTGGCAAAGAGAAGCCAGAGATAAACATGCTGGCTGAACAGCTATGCTTCCACTGCTATCTGCAGAATGTATCCGTTTCCCAGTGGTGATTTTTTGGCCCTGCATGCATAGAGTAACTTATGCAAGCATATGTCTAGAGCAGAGTTCTGGCCTGTATCTCCTCCTATGAACCTGCCCAGACTTTCAGAACTCCTGGGTCTTTTTCCAGTTCCGCTACATTCACAGGTACAGGTGATGGGAAAACAAGATAAACCTTCTTAGTGACTGCCCCTTGGTTATGGAACTCTCTCTCTAGGAAGGCCGGACTGGCTCCTTCTTTGCTTTGTCCTTCCTAGAAGGTAAAGACTCTTTATTCAGGTGGGCTCTTAGCATGAAGATTTGTAAGGAAAGGGCTTGTTAGACACTGCATCATTTTCAATAGTACTGTTTTAACTGCTTTCTATCCATTTTAACTGTGTGTTTTAAACTGTTTTAATCTAGTATATAAAAGTCAAAGTTGGTGCGTTTGTCTGTGTCAAGTGAAGACCTCAGATGATCACCTATGGAATCCTGGGCTTTGCAGTTTAGGGAAGGGCCTTTAGAATTCTCAGCCAGAGAGCAATTGGGCCTGGCTGGTTGCTATGGAGATGAGGCCTAGCAGCAAGGACAAGGGTGGTGTGTTCCCTCAGGAACCCAGCTCTGAATACAGATTGGATTGGGGAGTATGGGAAAAAGTTACAAGTACTGGATAAGACAGTTTGGGGAATTAGAGACACAGCATCTCAAATCTTTCTAACAACTATTACCTATGGGAAAATAAAATCCTGAGCAATACCTTTATGTAGTCTTTACATAGTCCGCTTATTTTAATGTTGAATTTTTTGTATGTTTTTAATCATATAGTAATCATTTTGATTTGTTAAGTTGCCCTGAGTCCCCATCTTGCAGAAAAGGTAGGATATAAATAAAGATAATACTGCAGAACGACCATGGTGTAATGGTCTGAGCAATGGAAACCAGGGTTTGAATTCCTCCTCAGTGATGGAAACTCACTGGATGACCTTGGGCAAGTCAATTTATCTCAGCTTCAGAGGAAAGCAAAAGCAAATCCAGTCTGAACAAATCTTGCCAAGAAAACCCCATGATAGATTCACCTTAAAGTCACCATAAGTCAGAAACAACTTGAAGGCACACAACAAGAAGAACAACAGCACTAATGCAATTTTTTTTTGAAGGGGATCCCTGAAAGAAATTCATCAGTAAGCAGAGCACTTTCATCCTCAGAAGGAAGAAAGTGGTTCTAACCACCACTGTTTGCATTTTGGTACATTTGTGTATATATTTTTTTCTAACTGCAAATAAACAAGGTGAAGATAGCACTATGATAGACAAAGATGTATCAAACATGTATAATTGTGCAGTATGGTCACACATTGGGACTACTCCATCTGGAAGCAGTTTAAGTTCTACTGAAATCAATAGGCCAAAATTCTAAGCAAGCATACCCTCCAATATTTTACAGATGAAAACTGGGACATATATGGCCAGGCAACATCAGAGTGTGGTCAAGATGGCAAGGTTGCTAATGAGGAAGAACCCTAGCTAAGAGAGATGGCAACAATTTGCTTTTGCCAGAGTCTTCTGGGAGGGGCAAGATTCCATCCCCTCCTCTCTCTCTTGCCTTGTTAATTACCTTTGCACTGTAAAAAAATATATTTGCACATTGAATTTGGTTTGTACCAATGACACTAAGTCAACAACAAAGGGGGAAAGTGGGAGAAGGACAGAAAAACTGGGATATTTTAAAAGCTGCTGAAAAAAGTGAGCCAACAAAGGATTAGCCAGGATTCTCCTGGCCAAATCGGAACAGTTGGAGTTTGTGACCAAGTGGGATGGGCATTTGGGTGCCAAAGCTTCTTCCTCTTTGCCAAGATTCCCCATACATATTTTTTTCCCATTTTGTGTCAAATATTTACCTGATACATTGAAATAGTGATAGCCAAAATATCTTTCTTTTAAAATAATTGTTTGCCTCAGAGAAGTCAAACTGAAAGGACATTTTCGGCTGGAAACCTTTCTCTCATGGTTGATGTGTATTAAAGCCTCAAATACTCAACTCTATTCTAAGCATATTTGCGTGACAGGAGGAAGAAGAAATCAGTTTTACACAAGGAAGAGAAAAATAGTATGTCCCCCTACAGACAAAGGCACAGAGACAGATCTGCCTGGAAGGAGAGGGGGCATGGGAGGGGGAAAGAACTCTTAAATAATAACGATAAACTCTCTTTCCACCTCCTGAGCATCTTGTCCTGCACTGACAATGTCAAGTCACTATCTCTCCTAGTCAGCCGCTTGAAGTGCTCTATTTTTTTCTCCCTTAAGGAAGAGGTTGCTGTGAGAATGTTCAGCACCAAACAATACAGGAGTGAGTAATACTAGCAGAAGTCAGTTTCTAGAGGCTGTGGGTGGGATCCAGTACTGGGTTTCTCCTGGCAGAACAGCAGAACCCAGTAGAATAAGGAGAAGGGCCAGTCCTTTCTCCCTGCTGGAATCATTGTTGTTGCTACTGTGTGCCTTCAAATTATTCTGACTTATGGAGACCTTACGGAGAAACTATCACAGGGTTTTCTCGGCAGAATTTGTTCAGAGGGTGTTTGCCCTTGACTTCCTCTAAGTCTGAGATGTAACCTGGGTTTCCATCACCAAGTGGGGATTTGTACCCTCGTTTTCTAGTGTCCTAATTCAGTACTCAAACCACTGCATCATGCTGGCACTCAGAATCTCTGCACATCTCCAAAATTTGTTTTGATGATGGGGAGGGGAGTGTTTTTGGTATGGAAGGCTTCAGGAAGGAAGGGGAGGCAAAGAATTTAACTTGTGACCATCAAGTGCTAGGTATGTAAATCCTTGACTATTTCATCTCTGCATGTGACAGTGAATAATAATGGTATTTTTCTCCCCATTACAGAAGGCAGCACGTATTCCTCTACACTGTTCTCTCAACAGTGAAATATCTCTACATGTTATAAAGGAATAATTCTATGGAAATGTTTTCTTGTGCAAAAATCTGCACAGGTCTGCATTTGGACAGTTGGAGGGTGTGCACCTGTACTTCTGGCTCTCTTGAGAAATGAAGAAATAATCACCCCCCAGACTCCTGAAATGCACCATGTTCCCTATTTAAATTTGAATATAACCAGGATCAAGTTTTTGACTCATGCTGAGAATCTTTTTCATTTCTGACATAATATCCTTCTTCAAAGCCTGGCTGAAACATTACTTCTGCTTGGTGTGGACAGCTGAAGATTTGGCCTTGCTAGTGAGTATTGAGCTTTGATTCTGACTGAATCCTGGCCAGGCTAATTCCATGGTTCAGTTCATTCAGACCATTAATGTTCTAGAAGCACAGAACTAAGCTTCAGCATTCTTCTTGGTTTTCATGAGGAAAGCTGATAAAATATAACACCTACTTGAATTTTGACACCAGGGAAGACAAGGTCATGATCATGTTGTCTTCAGCATGGCTTTCCCTATTGAAGTAGATTATATTTTAGTATTTCTCTATTGCAGTACTATAATAGTATTTCCCTACTGCAGTTGTATTGTAGGTGGGGCCCATGTGCTCCTTTGAATATTGTTGGCCAGTGCTTCCATCAGCCTCATCCAGCATGACCATGGAACAGAAATGATGGAAATCAAAGCCATAGACTTGAAAGTGACCATATCACATGGTAGTAGTATAAGAAAATATAAAACAATTTTTTGACAAAATTTGTACTAGATTAGAACAGATTATACAGGACTCTGCACATATCTTGATAACAGTGCAGTGATCAGTAGGAGCCAGCATGGATTTGTAAGAACAAATCTTGACAAACTAATCAGATATAGATATAGATATATAGATATATACATACATACACTAGTGACCTGATAGAAATATATATATATATATATATATATATATATATATTCTATCTTTCTACACATACTTGCATATTAGCTCACTAGTAGATGGTGGCAATGCTGTGGATGTCATTTATCTGGATTTTGGAAATGCATTTGATAGCCATGTTTAAATATTTGAAGGGATGTCATGTTGAGGAGGGAGCAGGCTTGTTTTCCACTGCTCCAGAGACTAGGACAAGGAGCAATGGATTCAAGCTACAAGAAAGGAGATTCCACATGAACCTCAGGAAGAACTTCCTGATGGTCAGAGCTGTCTGGCAGTGGAATATGCTGCCTCGGAGTGGAGTCTTCTTCTTTGGAGGTTTTTAAGCAGAGGCTGGATAGCCATCTGTTGGGAATGCTTTGATGGGTGTTCCTGCATGGCAGGAGGTTGGACTGGATGCCCCCTTTGGTCTCTTCCAGCCCTATGATTCTATGGCCATTTCTGCACGGGCTTAAAGAAATGGTGCAGAGCGTCCTCCAGGGAGGACATCTGCACCTGGGAGCAGACTGGGTCAGAACTACTTAGTGTAGTTCCGCACCTCAGCCCGCTCCAGAATGACCTGAAGTGGTTGTCCAGCGTGCTTTTGAAAGACCGCTTGAAACAGGTCTTTCAAAAGCATGTAGTGCATCAGTCCGTGCCAGCGCCAGTGTGAGCCTGCAATCTGCCGGGGGCGGGCTTTATGCTGGCAAGCTTCAGCGGTTGGTGGAGAGCCTCGACCAACCGGAAGGCACCATTTTAGTCCCCGGAACAGTGCAGAGCAGTGGCTACACACTGCTCCAGACCAGCCTGGACCCAAGTGTGGAGCCAAGAAGTCCGGTAAGTACTGGCATGGGGCAATTCCCTTGCCCCGTGCGGAAATGGCCTATGATTCCATTATATTTTGATTAGCAAACTGTTTAACTATGGAATAAATGAGAACATTGTCAGAAGGATCCATAATACTTAAATGATGTCATGAATGGTGGCATTTCAAACTGGAAGGTAGTCTGGAGTGCCTCAGGGTTCTGTCCAGGGTTATTACTCTTCAGCATTTTTATCAGTCACTTAGATGATGGACTGGAGAGAATCATTATCAAGTTTGCAGATGATATAAAACTGAAAGGATTGGATAACACACAGGAAGACAGGAACAGAATTTAAAAGGACTTAGATAAACTGGAAAATTGGGCATAAATTAGTAAAATGAAGTTAAATAGGGACAAATGCAAAATTCTACACTTAGGTCACAAAAACCAAATGCACAGGTATAGGATGGGGGATGCATAGCTAAACAGTATTACATGAGAAAGGTGTGGTGCTGCAGCAAAGAAGGCAAATAATATTTTAACCTGCATTAAAAGAAGCAGTTTTCAAGTTTAGGGTAATAACAGTTCCCCTAAATTCTGTGCTGGTCAGCTTCATTTGGAGTACTGTGTTCAGTTCTGGATGCCTCGTTTTAGGAAGTATTTAGACATGGAACACGTTCAGAGAAGGACAACAAGAATGATAAGAGGTATGAAGAACAAAACATATAAGAAAAGACAGAGGGAGCTGGACATGTTCAGCTTGATTGAAGAGAAGGCTAAAGGGTGACACAGTTGCACTCTTTAGATACCTGAAGGGCTATCACAGACAGAAGAGTACAGATTTGTTCTCTGCTGCCCCAAAGGATAGGACAGTGGTGGAGCTTGGAGTGTGTGGAGGGGTGGGTGGGAGGGGGTGAGGCTATGGTGTTAGGGGCGTGACCACTGTGCATAGGGGCGGGGCTGCGGTGCTTGGGAGCATGGCCAGGGCACACAGAGGTGTGGCTATGGGCCTGGACACCCCAAAAACATTGCCGCCTGGGGTGAACCACATCCTCTGCCTCCCTGCCCCTATGCGACTGGGGTAGGAAAAGATTTAATGGTTTTAAGTCACAGTGGAGAAGATTTTAATTGAACATTAGAAGGGATTTCTTGACAATTAGAGCCATTTGACAGTGGAACCAATTACCTGAAGTCTTCTCTGGATTTCTTCAAAAAGAGGCTGGACAGCTACTTGCTGGGGTTCCTTTAGCTGAAGATCCTTTACTGAGTGGGGTGTAGAATTCAATGGTTTATGAGGCCTTCTAAATCCATTCCAAGTCTGTGATTCTACTGTTATGCTTAAGTAGTAAATCTAGCCATGTGTGTGCTTTTGAACAAATAAGTAAGTAAGTAAGTAAATAAATAAATAGGAGAAGCTCTATTCAAAAACAGAGAAAATTGAGAGGGACAGAAAAATCAAAATAACTTCTAAAAAATACAGAAATAGAGAAAGGGATAATATTTTATGTTCTTGGAAAATCTGTTTGACGTGAGTCTTTCTTTCTTTCTTTCTTTCTTTCTTTCTTTCTTTCTTTCTTTCTTTCTTTCTTTCTTTCTCTCCTTCCTTCCTTCTAAGCACCCCTAATAAGCATGCCAATCTCTTCCAATATCATGCTTTTGCTATCTAAATGTACTTTTGTTTCACTTTACAGAAGTAACATATCTTACCTAGAAAACAATTAGGCTGCAATCCTTTCTGAGGTTCCAGTGAATTCAGAGAGACTTAGTGCCGAGTAGACCTGCATAGGAATTGTAGTGCTGATGTATTTTCAATGGTGACTTTGATCAAAGAGGTAAAACATGTTTCAGTTTAAGCAAGCTTAATCCACAGTTTACATATATTATTTACTCAGAGGCAATATCCAAAGGCAATTTGAAAAGCCATCCATAACATGAAAACATATCATCAGCTTTTCAGAGCTTTGAGAGAATGTTTATGGCAATTATTTGTCTTAATAAGATCAATTTTCCCTACATCTCACTAGAATATTGATTTGCAGCAGAATTCACTAGGAACAATGTTGTCCTTGAAATGCAAACACAGGATGGAAAATATTGAAGTGGATTGTTAAACCACAAGAAATTGCTCTTTTACAATAAGTAGCACTCCATTTTAGCAAAACAATGCTCAGGTTAGGTAACAATGTTCAAAATACTTACAAGAATGGGGCTTTTTGACTTTAGTCTTGTGCAGTCTGCTTGTGCTTTTTAACAGAATCTCCATGACCTATGAATGTGGTTTAAATTTTATAAGGAAGAGGACAAAGCAAGAATATGCCTTGGTTAAAGAATGTCATTTGTGCTGAATAACTTCTCACGCACATTATTCTTCAGAATGTAAGAAGTACCTGAAGGCATCAAACCAAGCTGTTCCTAGTCAAATAATGGTTTTTTTTCATGATTTCTGAAAATTCAGTCAGCTGTAGACAACACAACCAATGGTGCAGGATGATGGCAGCTGAAGTCCCACAACATCTTGGTGGCTAATAATTCACCCCTCTGTACAAGATGATCCATTGGACTATGTTCAGTGGTCCCATTTTGTGCCATCTAGACCTATCTTTTCTTTCATCTAATGCTGATGCAGCTGATTATAGAATAAGATTCCATCTGGACATAATTGAGACAGTGTTGCCTAATAGTTTATCAAACCATGAGAGTAGTACATTTGTTTGGAACAGGGGGAACAGTCATGGGTATTTTACCAGTAATGGTGATAGTATTACTGCATTGCACAAAATCTGAATTATGTGCCCGCGTGTCCCTGCTTGGAAAGTGATTATTTGCCCACAATTTTTCATGCTCTAGAAACATCCAGCTTAAAATACTATAATAATGTAATGTATCTCATATACCTTTAATCTGTATCTAGAAAACTACTGTGCATACAGTAATCACCAAATTTTTAAATGGTACATCAGCATTAAAGATAGGGATGGGGCGTATCCAGAATTTTGCGAATCCAAATTTGGATCCGAATCCCTGGAAGGTTCTGGGAATCCACGAATCTCAAGAATCTCAAATCTTTTGAATCCTTTTTTTAAAAAGGGTTTAAAAACAACTTTTTTTTAAAAAAATAAACTTTTTAAAAAAATTTTAAACAGAACTTTTTTTGATTTTTTTAAAAATAATTTTATTAAGTTTCACAAATAAAAAACATCATCTCAAATTGTACTTTTACATGTAATGTTTTGGTTCTTCCACTCTGATCTAGTTTTCATTTTCTAGACATCTACTCACATATAAAAAATTATGCCTCAAAATTCTTTGTTCATCTTACATGCTTGATCTTGCATTTCACTCATCAACTCCTGTTATGTTACAGTTATTCCCCTTTAATTTCAACCATAATTCAGACATTTTCACTTGGCAGTTCTCAGCAATTATCCATTACAATTTGCCATTCTGCTTTTATCTGATCATCCGATTTCCCCTTTAATCTTTGTGAAACAATATCCACATTTCTATTCTCAATAAATGTCCCCCACCATTGTTCAGATGTGGGTGTTTGCTGAGGCTTCCACAATTTGGCATATTCAGTTCGAGAAAAACTATTTATTGGTTGCTGGATTTGAAAGATTCAGTTCATCTATTTTTGCACAGGGATTTGAATTTGTGAATCTTAAATCCTTGCTGACAATTCGAGGATTCAGTTGGCCCATCGCTCATTAAAGAATCTTTATCAGATTCCATTTTGATTCTGCACCTTATTTTTACCTTAGAAGACCTGACCTAAAGCTTCCATTAACCTTGCTAATATGGCCAATGATGAAAAATTGTGGGAATAATAGTCCAAAAACATCTGGAGGGCCAAGCCTAAGTGCCTTGGGGTATCTATAGAATTTCCTCCTCTCATATAAATATATTTCTTGTTTTACATAATCTTGAGAGGGCCCTCTTCAGGTGATCCTGCTCTTGGAATTTACATAGTTGGCTAGTAGATCTTTTTCTGTGGTGGAATCCTGATACTCTGTCCTTAGGTTTGCATGGCACCCTAATTGTTATATTTTACCTACCAGGAGAAGTCCATCCTGTTCTCTTGGACTTTTAATGGAATTTAGAACATTTTCAGTTTAGCTGCTGTTCTTACTTTGGCATTTAATTCACTTTTCTTTTCTTTTCCTTTTTTCTTCGTAATTTTAACAGTGTAACCTGAAAACATCACAGAAGCTGGCAGAACCTAATCTGGAAGTCTGTGACCTCTTCCCATACTCCATCTGAAGACTTTGGACATCCAGACTTCAGGACTTCAGACTTTTTTTTTTCTGATTAAAAAAACTTCTCTCCACCTCTGCTTGCTCTTTCTGGCATTTTTACCTGACAACGTGAAGATCTGAAGAGCTTGCATATTTTAATGACCTTTGAATCACAAAGGTGCTACTTAAATGAAGACTTTTTTTTCTTTTTTCTTTCTGTTGTGTTACTTGTGAGCTCTTAAAATGGATTTGTAAGTAGCCCTGAGGGTATCTGTTGAAAGACAGGATATAAATCTTACAGATAACTAAGAAAGAGACAAAAAAAAAAAAAAAAATGCTAGCAGTGTAAATGCCAAATAATTCTACTAACACCATGTTCTTCCAGATGGCAGATAGAAGATACTATATCTTTGACCTTGGAATAAAGTGGAAATTACGGTTTGTAGTGTATGATGTACACCCAGTCGTCATTACAGAATCATCCAATCACGGAATTGGATGGAGTCCATGGGCCATTGTTTCCAACCTCTCACACTAATGTAGGAACTCAAGCAACCTTCTCTAGAAGGTTGCTGTCCAGCCTCTTTTGGAAGATGTCCACAAAAAGACACCTCAGCACCTCTCCAGGCAATTGGTTCCATTGCAAAACCACTCTTACTTTCAAGAATTTCCTTCTAATGGTCCATGGAAATCTACTTTCCTGTAACTTAAAACTATTAGACCTAATCTTATGCTCTGAAGTGGCAGAGAACAAACCTATACCCTCCTCTCTGTGACAGCCCTTTAGCTATTTAAAGAATGCAATCATGTCAGCCTTCAGTCTTCTCTTCCCTTCACCAGGCTGAACATGCCCAGCTCCTTCAAGTTTTCCTCACATGATTTGCTCTCCATAGTTCTTATCATCCTTGTTGCCCTTCTCTGACTCCACATTGACTATAGCCTTGTAAATTGTAAAGGCTGAAGAATTCTGCTCTTGCTAAATAGCGTATCCTTCAGTGTTAAACCAATAAGCCACAGGGTGATTAGACCAACTACTATGAGACACCAGCTACCATTAGCCCTTCAGAGCAGCCCTGCTTCATGCAACAACCTATTCTGCCTTGCATCTGAACAAACCATACTATCACAGCTCTCCTAAATTGACTTATCTCTGGATTTTTAAGCTTCTGGTATGAGTACTTCTATTTTACAAACTGAGCAAAATTAAAGACTAATTTCCAACAAAGGCTAGGACTTTTCTTGAAATTCAGTTGAAATGCAACATGCTTCACTCTCACAAAAGAGGAAACGCATCAGGGAAAAAAGGGACATGTATTAGCATATACTATTTTATATATACAGGGACATATTTGGAAAGAGTAAAGTGGTGTCAGTGGGCAGATCCAAGGCCCTGGCAATCTCCCCACTCTTGGATAAGACATCTCCTCAGAGAAAGGATTCCTTCAATCCATGAACTTCAAACAGTGAAGTAGACCATGTGGCCAAGATACCGTTATCAGGAAAGGATATTACTGCTCACTGAATGGAAGTAGCAGTACTTAGTAGTTCTAACCCACTTTCTTAGTGGATTTACAAAGTAAGGAAGGATGTGCTTCAGTTTTTTCTACTATTATATATAGACTTCCCTTTAAAAAGGGGTAGGGGGGCTATCATATACCAAAGACAGAAGTTAGCATGAATCTCTTTCTGTTGGTTTCCTCCTTTCTTTTTTTCTGGTAAGATTTGATTTGACCCAAGTCTCTTTTGAATCACATCCCTCCAGAGAACTGTGTACCTTTTTTCTGATTTGCCTTAAAGCAGAGCAAAAGTCTTCACTAGTCAGGATCTGAAAAACTTTGTTGCCTCAATAGTGACGCCAAAGAAATCTTTTACCTATTTATCCATTAGCTTCAGAATAATCTGATTAAAGATTGGGATCTGAGCTAAGACTTTATCTATTACTTTTGGTAGCTACTGCATCTTCCTAAATCACCTATAGTTTTGAATGATGACTACATATACTGCTGATGTGGGAGGGAAAAAAACTCTTTATAATTTGGCGGCTATTCCTTATGATGAATTTTTGTAATTTTCACACTCCACCTAAAAGATAAATTAATCACTTAAATAGCACCCTTCATGTGAACATTGGAGAGTGCTTTACCAAAGTTAAAATCACATAGACTTAACATTGAAACAAGCAGGGAAAGAAGTAGTTCTCATAAAATTTAATGAAATCAGAACAACTTTTGAATCTGCTGACTGGCAAAAAACATTGGCTTATATGAGATAGTCTGGAAATATACCAGGATGATGGAGTAAAGCCTTTGAGATTCCTATCAGGTTTTACTGAAACAAGGATTCTCAGCTATAGCACAGTTCATTATTATACAGAATGCTTGATACCATCATCACAGCTTTCTTTCCAAGGGACACTCCAATCCAAAAAGGGAAAATACATATCTTGAAGATCTCTGGGGAGAAAAAGTGTTTGAAAATGAGACATTTAAGGAACATTAAGGAAAGAGAAGAGAAGCTGGGTTATCCCTGAAGATATTTCATTACTTTATTAAAGCCCTGATACAGACACCATTTCCGCACCATACTGTTATAGTGCTACTATTCCACTTTCAGCATCCTGCAGAATTCTGGGGTTTGTAGTTTACTGAGGCCAAAGGACTCTTTGGCTGAGAATTCTGAATGCCTGAAAACTGAAACCCCCCGTGTTCCATGGGATGTTGAAAGTGGAATAATAGCACTGTAACAGTGTAGTGTGGAAATGGCCAGAGATTAGCATTGTAATAGTGAATTTAACACTTTGTAGTTTCAGGGGACAAGGACCATTCTCTAGAATGGGGTGAAGAAAGTGTGGCCCACAGACTGCATGCAAACACCCAGGGCTATTTTTGTGACTCCCAGAGTCCATTGGGGTAAAAAAAGCAAAGTCTTCAAGTCTCCCCAAGTTGAGAGCCAACATGGTGTAATGGTTTGACTATGACTGTGGAGACTAGGGTTCGAATGCTCATTCACGTATGGAAACCCAATGGGTGATCTTGGGCAAGTTACGCTCTCTAACCCCAGAGGGAGACAATGGCTAGCCCTCCGTGAACAAACCTTGCCAAGAAACCCCATGAAAGACTTATCTTAGGCCATTTCCGCACTAGCCTGTTATAGTGCGATGATTCCACTTTCAACATCCTCTGGAATCCTGGGGTTTGCGGTTTCGGGAGGGGCCGGCTGGCCTCCCAAAACCCCACACCCCAGAATTCCAGAGGATGTTGAAAGTGGAATAATCGTGCTATAACAGGCTAGTGCGGAAATGGCCTTAGTGTTGCCATAAGTTGGAAATGACTGAAAGGTGCACAACAACAACTTGATTTAGAGGGTGCCTTATGTCAAAAGGTGCCTTATGTCAATACTAGGGGGGAGTGATGCCAAAAGCATTCATAGGGCTAGTGATTAAAAACATATCCACATTGCAGCTGACAGACAGAGTTCTGAATCTCTGACAAACATGAGGCATCATTTTAGGCCTTAAAAAGAAACAAAACAAAAAGTGAATTGGAATTGACTTCTGGTCACTTCCTTCTGCAGTAAGTAAGTAAATAAATTGTCTCTTTTGGGTCTAAAGTTGGCCTAAACATGTCAAAATGCTCCCACATCCCTCTAGAGGGGGATTCTGGAAGCTAAAATCGTTTGTCTGGAGAATGTTTTCCCTGATCGTTGTTGTATTATAACTGAATATTGTTATTAAAACAGATTAGTAGTAAGTTGTCTTTGAGCCAGAAAGAGGTGAATTGAGCAAGTTCTTGGAAGAAGAAAAAATCCCGTCACCTCCTCCCTACTCTAACTGCCTGTCAGCCTTTAAAAGACAGAGGACTAGAAGACTCTGCAGGATTGTTTAAGCAAGATGGGTTATGATGGACTCGTGAAGGGAGAGAGGGATAGAAAACCTTCCTTTTATAACCTTTCTTAAAGCTGCAGTCTTATACGTGCTTAACTTGAGAATATATAGAATTGTATTCAAATTCTGAGTAAACCTATGAGTTATTGTACAGTAATTTCACCAGTCTCAGGATCCAAGCCTTTATGTTTCAATGCTATATTAATACATTAGTATATGGAATGGTATGGTACACATATAATGTACACATCTGCAAAGTATATTGTCCACTCAGTGGATTACTTTTACCTCTAATAGTTCTTAGTAGTAAACTGCCAGCAAAAACAACAAGCAAAAAGGGTGACACAAAGAACTGACAAATAGAAAATAAAACAAAACAAAACCTTCTAAATGCCTTCAGTTGGCATCCAGCATGAATTTATGATATCTTAACTGACTGGAATTCATGTTTATTGTCATGAACCATAAAATGTGACCCCACCCCCCACAAAATCTACTTTCACAGCCTGACAGCACTACGATTGAAGCATTTCTGAAGCATTGCAGATTGAGGCACTAAGATATCACACTCCCAGTGTGCTCCCAGTGCCCTGAAACAAGCAGTTGTGGCAGGACCCCGACGGGGTTTCTCCAGTTACCTGTTCACAAGGCATTACCAGGAAAGCACTGCAGACCTTATCTCCCCACACCCAGATCTCCCTCACTTTGGAAACCCCTTTGTTGGGGAGCTGCCAACAGGATAAAAAATGGAGTTAACAATCTTAACTATAATGACAGAGTTCCATCCTTGTAGTTATGATGACAATGTAGGATCTTGACCTACATGTGCATAGACAAGCTTTGATGGTCCCAGAATTTATAGAGGAAACAAGTACAGATTCCCAGTGCTGCTGCATCTCAGAATTGAGGATGAGTAATTCATCAGCCCTCCAGAAAATGTTGGATTGGAACCAGTCCTATCTGGTGGTTTCCATGCCAGTGCAGCAGTGAATTTTCTAGGGATCTTAGTCTAAACATAAAGATCTGAACAATCATAACTATACAAGATACGAATCCACAATGGTGTTGGGTCCAAACACCCACACTTAAAATCCAAGGAGCTATCCAAGGTGCTGAGTTCTATCTTTAATTAGCTTCAACACATTGGGTCATTTGGATGAAAAGCCACGACAGATCTACCAATGGATGCATTTCTCTGCCCAACATGGAAATCAGTAAACATCATTCTTAATATTCCTCAACATTTCAGGTTTATGAAGGCTATGGATGGTGGCAGTTGCAGTCCTACAATAGCAGATAGAGGGCCATATTTTCCCTTACCCTGACTCAAAATGCTGTAAGCCTGATAGCGACTGCTAGCAAGTGAAACAGGCTAGTTCCTTTATTGTAAAGTTGATGCAGTTCTTCATCTATTAATGATGAAACAAACTCTTTGCTGCACTCTTTCTTTAAACTCATCTATCTTCTTCGGTGAAAAAACAAAAGTAAACTGCCTTGTTTTAACAGCCAGTGATCCCATAAAAACCCTGCTGGTCTCCACCAAGACATGATATTCAGTCTCTTGGCTTGTGTGAGTGCATTTGTGCATCCGTGACAAATTGTTCCAGATAGTTTTATTCTTTTGTGTCTTCCTAATTCAAAGGTATACTTTTCCACCAAGAGAAATTCACTGAAGGTTTTATCTTCAAACTAGGTTCCAAATGAACAGTTTCATTTGTGTTGTGTTGTAGCTGGAAGGCTATATGTTAACCTGAAATGTTGATAATTTCAAGAGATGGATTTAAAATAGCTTCAGGCTCACTTCCAGACTTAGAAGATTCTTTTTTTTTAAACCCTAACGATTCTGTTCAAAAAAATATAACCATTTTTAAAGGGAACTCAGTCCCCAGATCTCATGAGATAGTGAGGAAACCAATAGGCTAGGATTGGGGGCTGGAGTCACATTGCACTAGCAGTGGAATGTAACACATGCAGGCTTTAGCTGGCTTGAGCTAAAATTCTACAATGGAGTATTGCTAGTGGCTACAAACTGTGGGCCTTATAGCCTTTGGCTTAAATAAAGCTTGCTGCTTAGGTTGGAAGAACACGCCTGAAAACATAGAATGTGACTCTAAGAACATGCAGGATGAATCTGCCTTTGTAGTTTTGATGCAGAAAAAAAGACCAACAGGTAGGGTGGAGAGTTAAGCTTAGGAGGCAAAAGAATGAAACTGGCATGTCTGTTTATTTATTTATTTTACATGAACATGTACATGAACAAGTGTCATGCATGTTCATTCAAATGCTTAATGTGAAACTTGCTGTAAATGTAGAATTTTGAAATTAGCTGAGAAAATCTTGGGGTGGTCAATGAGGAAAGGAGGGTATAAAACTGTTATGAGTTTCAATGTCAGTTTGACCTTCTCCTAGCATAGATGTCCCTCTTTGCAGGAAGGAGGACTGTGTGCATATAAAAGAGCTTTGCCTGATCCTTCACTGAGTTCTGTTAGAATCCTGCCAGAATTCAGATCTTGAGGAAATCATAGGATTCAGGTTTTGCTCAGGCACAAAATTGAGTGTATTTGTTTTTCTCCGTTTTCCTTTTTTCATTTCCCCAACATTATTTTGGCACAGATAAATTCTAGAATTACCTCTTGCATTCTCTGGCAATCAAACTACAAAAGTACAAAATTGAACATTTGTTGCCTTTCCATGACATTCAAAATTTGCTGCTGGTGATGGTTCATTCACCCTGTCTAATGGTAGGTCTGGCCCTAAGAAACAGTGAGAACAGCCCAGAGCACAGAGAAGTCACATTTTGGACTACAACTTCCATAAGTCTCCCACAAGCATTGCCAAATTCTACAGTGAGATAATCCTTCTACCACCATGGCCAGGGAGTATCCTGGTAGTCCCACAATAATTTGTTGCTTCTGCAATGACCATGGTTATCAAAAAGCTCATTCATACCTGTATGAACATTGGTTTGTATTCAGAGCTTAAAGAGGGAAAGTTATCTAAATGTGAGAACATATTTTATTGAACAGTAACATGCCCAAGAGGCATAAAATGACATAAAAGTCATGGGGTTCCCAATAATTTTTCCATGAAGTAAATGATTATGAGTAGATTAAAGTATTTTGACAATACCACCACATCTCTATAGACTTTACAAGGGTATTGTGAGTTAGCCTCAGAGTGACAGTAGTAGCTTTCAGTTCTGACAGTTCTATAGCCACTTATGTAGCAGTCTCCTTCCCTGCATTTCAGTTCTGCTGTCCATTCTGTCACCCACTCACTCTCTGCAAAATCTGAAATTTTCTTGCAGCAGCAGCAGCAACAGTGAAAAGAAGTCCTTGTGGTCCCTTACTGCTTCAAGAAGAAGAGCTGCCAAAGAGTGAACTAGCAAACTGTGTCGCTATAGTCAGGACCAATTGCTGCTGCAGTCACCTGGAGGCTTCTGATCAGCTGGAGATTTGTTCACAGACTTTTGCATGGATTGGCCTTGTGATACTAGACACACAATGGTTCATTCAAACATGTTAGTTATCATTATGATGCTCCAATGTTCAAGCAATCACTATGCTTCTAGGAACAAGCCCTTTTATGTAGCACATAGTGGCAGTGGCAACTGGTGCCAATTAAGACTGGAAGAACAGAAGGCAGACTGGCTAATGGGAAGTAAAGCCAGAGATAATGGAAGGCAGATCCAATTGGCTTTGCTTTTTGTCGCCCTGCTCCTTTGACATGACCCTAAGAACATTTAAATTTGTTCTTGTTCAATATCCAGGAATATACAAGGAGGCCCTCCTTGTCCTTGTCCTCCTCCTCCTGGTTCTTCTTCATCTCCTCCTTCTCCTCCTCTTTGTCTACCAATTAGCTTCTGTTTTGCTTCTCTGTTATCTCTCCCCCTCTGCCCCCTCCCTCCCTCCCTCCCTCCCTCACACACACACACGCACACACACACAGATAGTGGTCTGTGCCCTCCTATCATCTGAGGTGAGAGGTGAAGCACCACTTTCCCCCACTGTGGCCATTTCTGCACTACTCTGTTATAGTGCTATTATTGCACTTTCCACATCCTGTGGAATCCTGGGGTCTGCAGTTTAGGGGAGGGGCAATTAGAATTCTCAGCCAGAGAGCTCTTTAGCCTTAGTAAACTACAAACTCCAGAATTCCACAGATGTGGAAAGTGGAATAATACTACTATCACAGTATAGTGTGGAAATGGCCTGTATCACTGTCCTCCACTACATCACTGCTGTCACTTCTACCACACTTGTCCCATATCCTTCAGCATGATTGCTCATTGCAATCAGGTAAGATTTTAAAAAAATCTAGTACCCAAACTCTGGAGTCTGAGGGGTCCTTCAGGCATTGTGGGATGGGAGACCTGCCATGCTACCACTGCACAGGCAATCTCCAAGAGCACACTTCTGCGAATGCCTAGTTCTGAGGAGTAACTCCCCAGAGTGCAGCATTTGGAAGTAAGCAATGCTGTGTGACAATGAACAACAATAGGACATCTCTGATGCAGCAACAGCCCTTCCAACACAGGGAACAAGAGTAGCATAAGATGATGTTCTTGGTTCTCTGCCATCTGAAGTGAGCACCTTGCTGATCCTAATACCAGTTCATGCATAGCTCAGCAAAGAAGAGAAAACCTTACAGCACAGATGGAAATGATTCTGACCCCTACAACCTCATTTACTGTACTTTTCTTTCACAAATGCAACTCTCTTGAAATTGAGAACACAATCTTTCTCAGAAAAAAGTCTTTCCACATGTTTACATGCAGAAGATTCCAGATTGAATCTGATCCCTCATGAAGCTCCTGATAGTCAATGTAGATAATACATAGATGGACCCATGAGCTGACTTAGTATAGTTCCGTTCCCTGCCACCATATTATATTTTCCTAGCATATATTTTAAAATTAAATGTTAAAGGCTCAGTGAGTCATAGTATTAAAATAAACCCCCTTCTTCCTCCTAATGAAAATAAAGACTGGTACGTGTTCAGTAGTTGCAAGATTATAAAATGGACTTATGATCTCATAATTGCTAGGCATTCACATTTACCTTAATTAACAGCCAAACCTGACCCCCAGTTTCAGCCTGTGGGCACCACACCTGAAGGTTCGCCAAGGTGATGTGTTACCCTGTTTACTGGGGGTCCCATGAGGGACATCAAAATGTACTCAACTATAGGTGGGGAAAATTAGCTCTGAGCACTGCTTTAGCATTACGAGAGACAGGGTAACTTAGCAGGATCTTGTAACCCAGTGTTTACGGGGTCAGGCCAAGTCAAGGAGCAGACCGGTTTGAAAATAATGAATGATATTTATTAAATACAGGCACACAATGTAAGCAACACAAGCACACAGATAACTAAGGAAAGTAAAGGTGTGAGTAAGATAGTGGGATTTTCAGGGGGATAGTTGATTTGGGTGATACAAAACCTGTTCCTGAAGCCCGGAAGAAGATAGAGAACAATGCTGGGGTTCGGTGTGGCTCAGCATGTGGAGCTGAGGGGAAGCTCGTCAAGCAAAGCAGCAGCAAGGCGGTCTGGAGCTCGGCAGCAATCTGAGGAAGGTCTCGGAATCAGGGACTTTTATAGGGAGAAGTGTGACTGCAGGCCATGCTTTACTCAGGGACAACAATGAGTTTTAGGTGTGAGACAATGTCTCCGAAAGGTCACAATTTAGCATGATGGAATCAGAGCTGAATTAACAATGGTGTAGCCAGTATGTAAATGCGCAACGCTTGACAGTGGGTGGTTCAGCCTTTGTCAAGTTGCCTGCTCAGGGCAGGGAGCCTTTTGTAGGTAGCTCGCAGACATAATGTGGTGTTTGCCGGGAAGGTCCCTGAAGCTGCGATCTGACTATTTCTGGCTTGCCTGTATTGTTTGAGAATATTTCAGCAGTTAAGTGCCGAGCCTAGTTTTGTGCTTGTCCAGGGGCCTCACAAACACGTGGAGAAGGATGGTAGAATAAGGCCGAATTATGATATCAAAGTGATATCAGGTGCTATCGCCAAATAGGCCTAAACTGCAGTAACAGATGCAAGTCAGTATTCTGGCTAATGATGTCTGCAGTACGATTCTTATAAGCAGTTGCAGCAGAACTCTAAGACATATCTCTAGCTGTCTTCAGAGACTGGGAGAGAACTGCAGATGTTATTTCCCAGTTCCCTAATCCGCAGGACCTTGGGAAACCTTCAGTTGGGGCATTGCCAAGTGTGTATGGGGGTATTGCAATTCACCCCCATTGTTTTTGGCCAGAAACAGATGGTCTAAGTAGTGGGAGGGTGTCAGATGCTTCATATGAGGCACACTTTCCTACCTCTGTCTTATAAAATATCTAAGGAAAGAGGCTATAAATTCATACTCTCCAACATTTAATAGATGAAAACATGGCCAAGCACACCAGAGTGTGATCAAGATGGCAAAAAGTTATTGATGAGGAAGAATATGCAAGTTAGGAACGGCTGCAGCAATTTGGTATTGCCTGAGTCTACTCTGAACCCTTCAGTTTTGTCCCCTTGTGGAGTTAACTGAGAATGAACTACTTTTTTCACATTGAACCCAGTTTGTGTCAACTGAAATAGGCCATGGATAAAAGGGACAATGAGAAGGAGGAGAGAGACAAGAGCTTATTTTAGATAGATCATAGCAATTGTGAAATCTCTGGGACATAGTACACACAAAAGCCTGGAGCAGTCCAAGTGAAACCTGGTATGGCAGGTTGTTCAAATGAATTTTGCAGTGCCTTTACTCTGGGCTACCCACAATCTGTTGTCAATTTCCTTTCCTTTCCTGGAAACACTGGCCACATGTTTAAGCAAAGTAAAAATGCCATGTACAACCTGAACACTACACACTTTCTTAAAATGTATTAAGTTGCACTGAAGCAAGCTTGAGTGATTTTCAATGTAGTGGAGAGATTTGGGAATTGTCTGCTATAAGGGATTTCAAAGATGTAGGGTAAGTGTGCTAAAAGAGATGAGGTACAAGCCATTAGGACACACAGAAAGATAATCCTCTGGTGTCTTCCTCAAACAGACTATCAATTTCAGAAAATCTTCAGGATTTGGAGTACTGTGTTAGAGAGATGAAGGAAGCCAGCCTGAAAATACTAAAAATGAAATCCTAGTTCTTCTGACTTTTGTAGCACCAAAAGTGTCTCTCCCACGAAACTCAGGTCTATATTTAAATCACATACCAGTTTCTGTGAGAGGGAACATAGAAATCTCTCTATTTGATGTGGCCTACTGATGCTTATAACCTTCTTTCAGTTGAATGTGACTTCCTGATGGACATAGTAAAATCAGGGTCTATTACTTTGTAATGTGTGAAACAGTCCCAACGATCTTTGCTTTAATTTCTGTACTTGAACATAGGACTTCAGGAAACCAGGGGATGGAATTCATAACTAAATTTTTGGTCCCAATTAGAGTAGACTCAGTTGAATCAATGGAATCTATGTTAATGTTGACATCAGTTTTCCATTGATTCAATGGGTCTACCCAAGTTTGGAATAAGAAATGGATTAAGGTCACTCATTGAAGGAAATGTGGTCTCCATAACACAAACTCACTTGCCAACAGAATAAGAGGATAAACATCATGGGTTTTAGTTTTGTAAATTCCTAGCATGGAAAGATTTATATATATATGGATTTGACAATGTGATGAACACTTCTCATACATTTATTAATGTCTCTAAGCAGGAAACAGAATGATAGCAGGAAACATTACCCCATGCATATTGACTAATTCACATGTACATTTCTTATGTTTATTGTACATAGACCATTGAGAAGGCCTAGTGAACTCATACACTATGGATAAGGCTTGCTCCTATGATCTTACTAACTTATGTGCATGTACAATATCCCTTATAGTAAACTTGTGAAAAGTGCTAAAGATGCAAGGATGTCCTCTTGATTGATATGACACATATGCCTAGTAGGAAAATATATTAATCAAACATTCTTACATACTGACATGGAGGAATTTGTGTGATGCTGTCAGGGCCTCGGGTGTGGCCGCACCGGCAGGCGCCGCGGAGGCCGACGCCGCAGTTACCTCCGAGGAGGAGGAGGCGGGTCCGGGCCCTCCGGAGGCTGCAGCCGATGATGGGGGCTGCGTGGCCGCTGCGGAGGACTCTGCCGCTGGGGGGATGATCGGGACACCGCAGCTGATGCCGATCCCGGCGGGGGTCTCCCCAGTGTGACGGAGGCCACCGCCGCCGCCGAGGATCGTCCCGGTGTTGCGGCTCCCGTGCCACTGGGCGTGGCAGGCAGAGACCTGCTGGAGGAGGCGGGCCCTGGGCCTAATCCCGGGGCACCGCCTACTCGCGAGGCTACCTCGGAAGAGGCTGAGGCCGCCACCCTGCCGCCGACGGTTCAGCAGCGGCGGCGGCTCAAGGAGGCCAGCCGTTGATCCCGGCGGCTACGGAGAAACACCTGGGGACGGAGAGCTCCCAGCTGTAGCGCAGCTGTGAGCCCAGCCGCGTGCTCAGGCCGGATTGGCCGCTGCCTGGCTTAGAGGCCTTTTTAGGCAGAGGCGGGGCTGGGAGAGGCACGGAGCAACAACCGTCGGCTTCCAGGACGTCTGCCACCCGTGCCTTGTTCCAGTCCCGTCCGAGCCCGCTTCCTGCCACCTGGTTCCTCCAAGACCCTACCCCAGTGTTTGGTGAAGTAACCTCTTTGTGTTCCGGGTGAAGTAACCCATTATCGTTTTCCGTTGACGCCTGCTGCTAAGGCCTACTTTAAGTTCCCCCCAGATTGTGTGCTGCAGCGCTTCTGCGAAGGACTGCACTAGCGCTGCTAGTGCCCGGCTCCGGTGCAGCCCCTGCTTGACCTCCGCCCGCGCTGACAGATTGTTGCTCTGTCACCCGGTCAAGCAGGATGGAAGGGGAGAACGCGGCTCTGAAAGCCCAGCTGGCTGCCCAGGCCCAGGAGAACCAGGGCCTGCGTGCCCAGGTGGACCAGCTCTCCCACGCCCTGCAGGCCCTGCAGTTCCAGGTCGGCCAGCTGCAGGCAGCCCGGCCCCCGCCTGCGCCAAAGATCCCCATGGCGGTGCCACCGCGTTTTACCGGGGAGCCCTCCGAGCTAGAGACCTTTGTGGCCGGCTGCCGGCTCTACATACAGGTCCGGGGCCAGACTTTCCCAATGAGCATGCCCAGGTGGCGTTCATGATCAGCCTGCTCTCCAGGATGCCGGCCAAGTGGGCCACGCCCCTGCTCCGCCAGAATAGCGGCGTTCTGGACAACATGGCCACATTCTTGCAAGCGTTCCAGGTGGTGTGGGGAGATCCAGTGCAAGCCGAGACGGCGAGACAGCAACTGCGCCAGCTACAGCAGGGCCGAGGTACGGTGAGGGACTGTCCACCACGTTCCGCCTACTGGCGCAGGACCTGGCCTACAATGACCCCGCCCTCCAGGATCAGTACCGGACTGGCCTTTCGGCAGGGATCCTGGACGAACTGGCCCGCAGCCCCCCGCCGGAGACGCTGGAGTTGTTAATTCAGCAGGCCCTCCGGATCGATGGGTGCCTGGAGGCCCGGAGGCAGGCTCGTTGGGGGGGATCCTCCAGCTCGCGCACCTGAGCGCCGGCCCCCCGGGAGGTCCCGCCCAGCCAGTCCGGGACGAGTGTCTCCACCGGCAGGGCCAGTAGTGAGGAGCCCATGCAGCTCGGGGGGCACGGCCCCGCCTGACAGCCGAGGAGAAGGAGAGGCGGCGGCGGGCGGGTCTGTGCCTGTACTGCGGCCTGGAAGGACACTTTGCCCGCGTGTGTCCGTCGAAGTCCACCGCCCCGGGGGTGCTGGGAGCCAACCCCCAAGTCTAGAGAGCCTGCAAGGCCTGAGGGAGCCCGGAGCGGGACAGACGTGGGTGCATTGGTACGGAGATGAGACCCGCTGCTGGTGGCCGCAACAGTGTGCTATGGGGAGGCACCGCCCATCCCCGTGGGGGCCATGATAGACTCCGGGGCGTCCAACACTTCCTGGACCTCCAGTTCGCCCGGGACCACCAGATCCTGCTGGTGCCGCTACCGGAGCCACGGCCAGTGGAGACTATCGATGGGCGGTTGCTGAAGTCTGGCCCCATCACCCACCAGACGGTCGAGGTGGGTTTCGAGATCCAGAGCCATTTCGAGCAGGTGAGCTTCCTGGTGACCGCGGTGCCCTGCTTTCCAGTGGTGCTGGGGATGCCTGGGCTCTTGCGCCACGACTCACATATCTCCTGGGTGCGGCACGAGGTGCTGTTCACGTCCGAGTACTGCCAGGAGCACTGCTGGCCCAAGAAGCAGATGGCTATCCTGAGACCCCCGGGGCCGGGACATCCGTCGAACTGCCGCAGAAGTACCAGGAGTACGCGGACGTGTTTGACCAGAAGGAGGCCGACAGCCTACCCCCGCACCGGGTCTTCGACTGTGCTGTAGACCTGGTGCCGGGGGCCCTGATCCTGGTAGGATGCATCTACACGCTCTCGGAGCCGGAGTTGGCAGCCCTGCGGGAGTTCCTAGAGAAGAATCTACGTCGGGGCTTCGTGCAGCCGTCGACCTCCCCGGCTGGGGCGCCGGTGCTGTTCGTCTGCAAGAAGTTGGGGGAGCTGCGCCTTTGCAACGACTACCGCGCCCTCAACCAGATCACCATCCGCAACCGCTACCCGTTGCCCTTGATTCCGGAGCTGTTGGAGTGGCTGCACCACATGACAGTCTTCGTGACCTCTGCGGGGCCTACAACCTGGTGCGGATCCAGGCCGGTGACGAGTGGAAGACGGCATTCCAGACCCGGTACGGGCACTACAAGTACACTGTCATGCCCTTCGGCCTGTGCAACGCCCCGGCTGTGTTCCAGCACTTTGTGAACAACGTCTTCCGGGACTACTTGGACTGCTTCATAGTCATCTACCTCGACGACTTCCTGATCTACTCCCCAAACCGGTAGGTCCACGAGGCGCACGTGCGCGCCGTGTTGCAGCAGCTGCGGGAGCACCGCCTCTACGCCAAGCTCGAGAAGTGTGCCTTCGACCTCTTGGAGGTCGACTTCCTGGGCTACCGTGTGTCACACCGGGGAGTAGAGATGGATCCGGCGAAGGTGGAGGCCATTGTGTCCTGGCAGGCCCTGAGGAGTCGCAAGGATGTGCAGTGGTTCCTGGGGTTTGCCAACTTCTTCCAGAATTTCTTTGCTGGCTACGCGTCATTGGCCGCCCCTATCACCCAGGTGCTCCGCGGCAAGGCACCGTTCCTGTGGACCACCGAGGCCCAGCAGGCATTTGACCGGTTGAAGACCCATTTCACAACGGAGCCCATCCTGCAGCATCCCGACCCCAGGCTACTCTTCGTCCTAGAGACTGACGCCTCGGACGTTGCGTTCGGGGCGGTCCTGTGCAGAGTTCGGGCCTGGAAGGGGAGCTCCGACCGTGCGCCTACCACTCCCGGCAGCTGACCCCTCCTGAGTGGAACTATACCATCTGGGAAAAGGAGCTCCTGGCGGTCAAGGCGGCGTTCGAGGCTTGGCGGCACCTCCTGGAAGGCGCGTTGCACCCGGTACAGGTGCGGACTGACCACAGCAACCTGGAATACTTGCAGACCGCCCGGAAGCTGACACCGTGACAGATGCGTTGGGCCCAATTCTTCTCCGGTTCCACTTCCAGCTGCAGTACGTGACGCGGGCCCGCAACCGGCGCATGGACGCCCTGTCCCGGAAGCCCGAATATGCCGCAGCCCCACAGCCAGAGACCTGCTCGACCATCCTGCACCCTGAGAACTTCGTGGCGACCGTGGATGTGACGAACCTGGCAGAGAGGATCCGGGAAGCCCAGACCTGGGAGCCGCCCTGGGAGACCCTGCGCCTGGGGGATGCCTCCTCCCCATGGTCGGAGCGGGGGGGCTGCTCTACCTTTGTGAGAAGCTCTTTGTGCCCCCTGGCCCCTGTCGCGAGGAAGTGCTGCGCCTCTGCTATGACGGGAGGCCCGTGGGGCACTTCGACCTGTTCAAGACCCTGCACCTCGTGACCCAGGAGTTCTGGTGGCCCAGGGTGCATGGGGACATCAACCGTTACGTCCATTCCTGTCCCGTGTGCCGCCGGCCAAGGACCCGGCGGAGAGGCCCTCGGGGTTGCTCCAGCCTCTGCTGACCCCGCAGGACCCTGGCAGACCATCTCCATGGACTTCATCACCGAGCTCCCTCCGTCCCAGGGCCACACCGTCATACTAGTGGTGGTGGACCTCCTCACGAAGATGGCACACTTCGTCCCGTGTCCGGCGCTACCTTTCACGAAGGAGACGGCACGCCTAGTCCTGGAGCACGTCTTCCGGCTGCATGGCCTCCCCAGGGATCGTGACCGATCGGAGGGTACAGTTCACTGCCCGGTTCTGGCAGTGTCTGTTGCGGCAGTTGAACATCGAGCCCCGGTTGTCGTCGGCCCACCACCTGCAGACCGAGCGCACCAATGCCACACTGAAGCAGTACCTGCGGTGTTACAGTTGCTACCAGCAGGACGACTGGGTCGACCTCCTGCCCGTGGCTGAGTTCGCATACAACAACGCCGTCCATGCCTCCACCCAGCAGTCCCCGTTCCTGGGCAACTATGGCTTCCACCCGCGGTGGTTCCCGCCGGTCGGGGCGCCTTCCACGGTGTCTACCGCGGACCGGTGGCTCCAGGAGTTGCGGGCCATCCAGGAATTATTGCAGGAGCAACTGGAGCTTGCCAAGGAGGCGTACAAGTGAGGAGCAGACCGGCACCGGCAGCCAGGACCGCCTCTGCGGGTCGGGGACCGTGTCTGGCTCTCCACGCGCTTCCTCCCGCCCGGCTGCCTTAGCCGCAAACTGGATGCCTGGTACATAGGCCCGTTTACCATCTGGGCCCAGGTAAACCCCGTGACCTTCCGGCTCCAACTTCCACGCAACCTGCGGATCCACTCAGTGTTCCACCGGTCGCTGCTTCTGCCAGCCACGGGGGTACGACCAGACACCGGCCCCAGAGTCCCGCCAGCTCCGGTGCTCATCGATGGTGAGGAGGAGTCCGAGGTGGCTGGGATCCTGACTCCTGCCGGCAGCACGGCCACCTACAGTACTTGGTGGACTGGCAGGGTTATGGCCCAGAGGAGCACTCCTGGGAGGACGCAACGGACGTCCATGCGTCGCGGTTGGTGCAGGCCTTCCATCGCCGCTACCCGGCGAAACGTCATCCCCCGTGGGGTGGGGGGAGACCCTGGGGAGGGGAGTGATGTCAGAGCCTCGGGTGTGGCCACGCTGGCAGGCGCCGCGGAAGCCGACGGCGCAGTTACCTCCGAGGAGGAGGAGGCAGGTCCGGGCCCTCCGGAGGCCGCAGCCGACGACGGGGGCCACGCAGCCGCCACAGAGGGCTCCACCGCTGGGGGGGATTGCCGGGATGCCGCGGCGAACGCCAATCCCGGTGGGGGTCTCCCTGGCGTGACGGAGGCCGCTGCTGCCACCGAGGATTGTCCCGGCATTGCGGAGGCCGCTGGCCCAGCTCCCGTGCTGCTGGGCGTGGCAGGCAGAGACCCGCTGGAGGAGGTGGGCTCAAGGAGGCCAGCCGCCGATCCCGGGTTGGACTGGGACTTGGGAAATTAACATACAAGCCCTGCTAAGGAATGGAACTCATTGGATGAGTGTGGACCAATCAGTCTCCCTCTGCCCAACCTGTCTCATAGGATTTCTGTGAGGATAAAATGAGGATGACAATTATGAACACTGCCTTGAGGTCCCTGGAGGAAAAGTTGGATTCAAATACAACATTGGCCAATATTTCCTATCAGCTGCTTAGTTAAATATATTTGACTAACCACTCCTGGCATGACCCCCTCCCCAAAAAACCTGATGGAAACTTAATCAGTGCTCCAGTCACTGGCAGAATGGATTTCCTTCTCCCCATGTTGGGGATGCCAAATAGAGAAAGTTGGAATAGGGAGTTAAGATCATGGTAATAGTGTTGCAATCATGACTATGCAGCCTTCTTGAATACAGAATTGAGATACCTAAATAAATCTAGGTAACTTTTCTGTCTTCATGATCACTACTTAGTCATGATTTGGCACTATTGCCACAAAAGTAACTTTCCCTGCTCCAAGCCTACTTTTAACAGGTATCAGCTGCATGGGGAGAAGGCGGTCCATTCTGCTGGTGATTAGTACATGAATAAGTTATGTTTCCATAAAGTCTTTTTTTTTTTTTTTTTTGCAGGGGGAGGTAGTCAGAACAGGCAAGAATGCTTAGGCCATTTCCACACTAGACTGTTATAGTGCTATTATTCCACTTTCAACATCCTATGGAATCCCAAACTCCAAGATTCCATAGGATGTTGAAAGTGGAATAATAGCACTATAACAGTCTAGAGCGAAAATGGCCTTAGTTAAATATATTTCATTAAGTAGCTGATAGGGAATACCAACCTGTATTTTTAAGTCATAACATAGGAAGCGGTCCTCAGTGATTCTCAAGCAGTTTTTCTAGGCTTATTGTGTAAATGAAAAAATATGGTAAGTTGTCCGATGATATCACTGTAGTTTGGACCAACAGAAAGCAGGAAATTGAAAGAATGGGAAGATGAGGAAAAAGAAATAAGCTAAATGCTTTGGGTATTATAAGGAAGAGGAGAGGTGTTGGAAAAAGCTTAAAAATATCTTTTCTTTTAAAAAAACAATCCAAAAAATTAGCAGAAAGCTAACCACTGTGGGGAAATCAAATTGCAGCATGTGTCTATCTGGCAGAGAAAGCTAAAATCTTACATCAATGACATCTTTGTGTAGCTGTTCTTTCTGGAAAAAAAAATTAAGCCAAACTTTCAGGAGACAAATAAAGCCTGTGCTTTGAGTATACTAAAAAGAAAGTCAGCAGGGATGCAAAAGCTGACGTTTTGAAATAAGCAAACATGCCATTAAGAAAGCAGTTGTCCGGCAGAATAGCAGCTGATCAGAAAACACCAGTAGAATTTGGCACTGGCTTTTTGGAAAGTAGGAATGCCTGAGTGTTACAGTGGCAACATTGCTAGATTCACTTCCTCACAGGCAGAAAGGAAAAACACCTTCAGATTACGAAATGAATTTGATGTTAGTGCATGTCTCATTTTTGCTTGCAAAGATTTTTTACTCTTCTCTTATATAGAACAATATTTACTTCCCTTGATACTTTCACTGCGAAAACAGAGGAATGTTGCACTGTGGTGTGAAATCCTAAGGAGCAGCAACCAAACCATATTTTCAATGGAAAGACCAGCAATATTAGCCTGCCTGTTGTTCCTCAAATGCACAGGGGAAAAAAGTCCTTCACAAGAGACCATCAAATCTACAGGGTTGTGTATAGATATGTTAGCTGAAGCTTTTGGGAGCTGAAGTCTCAAAAAGGAACTTTCAAAAGCTCTGCTTCCATCCTGACGGCCATTCCCAATGCAATCTCAAGCTGCTGATATTCTCAGGGGCTGCATATTTTCCTTCCATGGTGCTAACTGGTGCATCTCCTGCTCTAAAATGAATGTCCCAATAGATGGTAATTTCCCCAAACCTCTTCACTGCCTTACTGCCTTTGCTTCTAGTTTCACCTGAAGTGCAGCCACAGTATTTGGTATTTCTTTTCTACTGAATTAGACAAAGGATACAGATATGTACATTCCTATTTCCTGGAACTTAACCATTATAGGTTTGCTTCCATTGTTGGTTTGCCGCTGCCACCCTTCTCCTTATCACCTTTTTCAAGGAAGTATATCAAGATGAAAGAGCTAATTACATTCAAAAGGAAGAAAGTCACTAATTAGTGAGAATTTGAAATGAGTTAAACTGCACAGCTATACTGCTGTTAATTACTAGCAGGGTGAGACCTATGCACTTTCTTGTAATTTGTTTTATTACCACTACATCTTCCAAATCAGAAAGATACTGAACCTGGAGGTGGGAAAATATACCTTTTTGGACTACAGCTCCCAGAATTCCCCAGTCTACTTAGCGATTGGCTATGATGACTGGCAGAATGAATATTTCAATGCAAAATAACAGGCTCCTCTGACACATCACATAGTTCTATAGCTTCAGAGTGGCAAGTGCTCACATTTCTTTAGAACTCCATATTCTTTTTACTGGCCGGTTATGGAAAGAAATGAGCTCTATGCCACAGCTGCATTGTGGGGGAATTGCTGAATTTGTTATGCCAACAGATGGGTGACCCAGGGGTCCATCAGTGATACTAGTGCCTCTGTGGAAAGGTGGAGAATTCTAGCTCAAAGAAGGCCTGTGAGAGGGGGACCTTTTTCACCTATGTACACTGGTACTAATGTAAAGACACAAGTTGGAAGTTAAAATAATGTTTCATTGAGAGAGAGTCACAAACACACACAAGATTCAAACAGTCTTGCAACCATACAAGGCTAACAGAAGAAAAGGAGGGAAAACATGGATAGTGAGGAACTAGGATGAAGTGGGCAATATTTACCAATCATTAAGAGAAGAAAGTTGTGGCAAAATGGCTCAAATACAAGAGTTTGAGGACAGCACAGAAGAATGAAAGTGCTAGCAAAAAGTCAGGGTCTGAGCCAGGGTTTAAATATCCTTTTTCTTCCCTGAAGGGGAAGGTGTTAATAGTTCTCTGGCGGAGCAAACAAGGGGGTCTAGAGTTGGCTAATAGTCTTAGCATTAGGTGACAAAGCATTGATGAGAGTTGTGATAGTTTCTTAATGTCTGGGCAGGTGAAGAAACAAAAGGGTGGATTCAGCAGGAAGGAGGCTACAGGATGTTGTTCATTGTTGCTTTGTCTGGGAATTTCTGTGGCTACTGTTTTCTAAGTCTGGGCTATTGAGAGGATCATCTTAAACTCATTTAGTCAAGTTCTCCAACTAATCCTCAGTGAACTTAAGACCTGGCCATGCCTTGAGGTCCCTTCTGACCTAATTCTACATGTGTACAGCCAGTCCTCTTTGCCAGAATGGCTCTATGATTGATATATTTGCCAATTAAACAGTATCATGGCTTGGCTGTATACGGCATTAGTTTAGAAAAGAAGTTCTTGTTTTTGGATAGCTGAAGTCAGGCTTGCAACCTGTCTTGTAGAGTGAAGTGAGGGTGATAGGGAGAGAAGAAAACACATTGCAGGATGACTATAGGAACAAATCTGTGAATACTGTAACACTGTTATGCACAAGTTTACATTTAAAGTGACTCTTCATCATATTCTGAACTGTATCCCAAACACTGAAGCACCAAAAATGTACGGCTTATTGATCGTAAAATTGATTAATGTTTTAATATGTAACTGCAGAAAGCTAATGTATCTTACAAATGACATTTGCGCAGCCTGCCTGCCCTCAACTTTCATGACTCCATCCATTAACATGCAGTTTGCCTTTCAATTCAGCAGATTCAGTGATAAAGTGTCCTGAAAGCCTGTGCCAGGCCTGCTTTCAGAATAGGTAATAACCAATCATACTTAAGTCAATACTCTGGAAAGGCTTAAATGGCCTGTGTGTATTTGCTGTCTCGAGTCCTCAGTGGAGGCTTTACGGACAATCTGCATTCCATTATATGTAATGAGACCAGGCACGTACGGTCATGATTAACTTGGCAAGGGAGGGGTTTTCCTTCTTGTGTTAACTAAAAGCAAGGACACCCTTTTATTTAGAGTATATACAAATCCACTTATATAAATCCTTTTCCAGCTGATGTATTTCACAGTGCCTAACTAATGCACATATTAATCTTTTCCTCTATCAGTTTCACTGGGTGAACATTGCTTATCCACACATAACCAGGTGGTAGGGCTGCTGTATCTTAAACTATGCATTCTATTAGTGCTCAGACTTTTCTCTAAATAGGATAAATGCTAGTTGTCATTACAGGTTAGTCACCTCCACATTCTGCATGTCAATAGAAACATGCCTGTTGCCCAATTTAAAATGCCATGTACATCAGGCATGTTCCCATTCCACAAAGAAGTCCATGCATTTGTCATGGTATTCTTGGTATTAGTACACATGGAGCTGTACACAGGTAGGTATTCCATACAACTACCCTTTGGCCTTTATGACTTCAATAGCTGTTCCCTGAATCTGTGTATCCCCTCTCTCCTCTGGAAAACACATCTTTCCCATATTGGGCATACAAAATAGTACCTACTAAAAGCAACCAATATAATATACAAACAGACTGATGGTAACAGCGGGTAGCAGCCCTTGCCTCTGTCAGGCAAAAGGACCCTTATATACTCCTTATATACTTATACTTATATACTTCCGAATTGGGTTCCCTAATGGGGTGACCCCCCTTTTGGTGTTGCCCACTTCAGTGGTGATCCCATCCCCACAACAGTCTTGCTTTCAATGGCCCAAATAGGCAAGGCAGATATGCTGGCTGGTGAGCAATACTTGCTGCATCAGGGCATCAATCCTGCAAAGAGCAGAATCTGACTAATGAAGCCAAGGTACCAGAAACAAACAAGAACATCTTGATAGTCTTCTCTCTGCTCAGTGCTATATAGCTGAAGACTCCTGCTTTTAATGATCCAGACAGGCAAGGCAGCTGTGCTGGATGGTGGGCAATGCCTGTCCAAAATAATGTCCATGTGAAAAGGATCTAGGGATTTTAAATGGACTGGAAGGAATACATGAGTCAAAAGTGTGATGTGATGTCAAGAAAAGGTCAGTGCAATTCTAGGCTGCATCAACAGAACTATACCACCCTATTTTGCTTTGATCAGATATCACCTGAAGCACTGTGTACCTTCTTTGAAATATGGGCCATTTCCACACTATAGTGTTATAGTGCTATTATTTCACTTTCAGCATCCTATGGAATCCTGGGGTTTGTAGTTTACTGAGGCTAAATGCCCCTCCCTAAACTACAAGCCCCAGGATTCCACAGGAATAATAGCACTATAACAATGTAGTGTGGAAATGGCTGTGGTGGTTGAGGAGAGTTCAGTGGAAACCATGAACTGCCAAAAACACAAATAAATTGATCTGAGAACAAATCAAGCCTGAACTCTTTCCTTAGAAGCCAAAATGACTTGTTGTACTTTGAACATATCATGATTCACAGGAAAAGGCATAATAATTGATAAGGTGGAAGTAGAAAAAGGAAGACCATATTACAGATGAATAAACTAAGTCAAGGAAGCCACAACCCTGAGTTTACAAGACCTGAGTAGGACTGTTTAATACATGGTATGTTGGCATCCCTCATTTACATGAGCAACCTGAGTTGGAACCAACTTCATGATAATTAATAACAACACTGCTGCAGCTGTGAGGACACATTTTAAGAAGAATATCAACAAGCTAAAATATATCCAGACTAGGGGGACCGAGAAGGCAAAGGGTCTGGAAATCAAGTTTTCTGAGGAGCAGTTGAGGAAAATGGGCATTTTTAGCTTAGAGAAGAGAAGACTGAGAGGTGATACCATCTTTAAACATCTCAAGGGTATAACATGGAAGATGCAATACATTGGTTTTCTTCTTTTTCTGTAAAGAAGAACACAAATGAATGTATAAAATTATATGTTATACAAAGAAGGAGATTCTGACTGAATTTTAAGAAAAAAATCCTAATGGTATGAGATGTTTCACAGTGGAACAGTGAAGGTTTTTAAACAGAACTTGGATGGTCACTAGCAATGCTCTAGCTGTGCTTTCCTGAACTGGCATGGGGTTGCATTTTATGGCTGTTAGGATGTCTGAAACAGTATCATTCTCTTAGATTGTTCTGGGGTGGAGGAGGGGCTAATCCACTCAGTCCCTGCTTAATGCACAGAAGTTAGATCAAGTGATTGTGAGTAAAACTTACAACTTTATTGGTGATAAATACATGGAAAAAGATACAGAAACAGAAAATATAAGTGAAGAAAAGTGTTCTCATGCTCTTTGGCTAAATGTGGCCACAGTCTCAAGTGCAGATGGTCATCAAGTCTGCACAATTAGATGTTATTTGGTTCTTTTAGCTTCAGATGAACCTTCATCTTCTTGAACAAGACATTTCTCCTTCCCAATACTGGGGGAAAGGTAACCCCTCCCCAGGTGAGAGTTATAAACTCTCACAGGGTTGGTTTTCTAGAAGCTTTGAGATGACACTCAAACTTTTGGTGGGAGTATAACTCTCCATACTTCATTTTTCCCTACTCAGACTGAGAGAGAAGGAAGATAAGAAGCCCAATTACTAAAAACTCCTCCCCAGTTTCCTGCAAACATAAATCACTACACCTGTCTTTCCCAGGTGAAAAAGAAAACAGGTGAATTAAATTGTCTGAATTTCATCAGAAGAAAGTGAATTGTGATCAGATTTGGTGGTTTTCCTCTGTTGATACCAAAATGTGAGTGCTAGAGATGGAACTTAGATTGAGAGTCAGTGGAAGACAAGTAGACCTTATTGTTATCCTGACCTGGATTGGATTTCCTCTTTTTGAAAAATGCATGGGAATAATAGCTCTATTAAAAGACAGTGCGATAGATGATGCCTCTGAAATTGAGGAGCAACTGATTGTGCCAAGGACTGGGCCAGTGAGTGAGCAAATCAACTTGCAAACATCTCCTGCACTGGAAGGTCAAGCAGAGACAGAGGCCATTTCTGCACTACCCTCTTATAGCGCGATTATTCCACTTTCAACATCCTATGGAATCCTGGGGTTCCATAGGATGTTGAAAGTGGAATAATCGCGCTATAAGAATGTCGTGTGGAAATGGCCAGAGTTGCCCCAGCCAGCTCATGACAGAGAGGGAACTAGCAGAGGAGTGGCAGCCACCCGTGCCCATCAGCCCTCAGTCACAAAGAAGGTTGAAACAGGCTGCCAGAGGTAGGCTGCATGGACTAAGTTGAGGAAACAATAACAAGCAGTACCTGCTTACAGGCGTGGCTGCTCTTTGCTTGCAGCAGATTACTAGCAAGCCCTCATGACCTTCGTGTCTCCTGCTTCCTGAAACCCTCCGGATGGATCTCTGCCTCCTGAACCTTAGGACTGGACCTTGATCTGGCTCAGCTGGTGTTTTCCTTGTGTTTGACATATTCAGACTCTCCCTGCAAGTTTTCCTGACCTCTTTCCTCTTTTGCTGGCTGTGGCTCAGCAGGGAGAGAATCCTGACAGACAGCAATATTATCAGGCCTAAGCCAAAATACAAGACAAATGGATCATGGGTCTTGAGCCTGACAGCCTCAAACTTGGAGCCCAGGAGTCAATGCCCAAGGTCCTCTTCACTCTTTTCAGAACTGATCTCTCTACCCATGCCCTGTGACAGCCCAGAAAAGCAGGCCATGAACCTTGCCAAAATAAAAGATGAGTGGTACAATATCTTTAAGTATTCTATTTCTCAAAAAAAGGGTCAGTGCCTGGGAGTATGATGTGGTGCTTAGACAGCATAAACATCTTTGGTGCACTGTCAGATTTTGTGAGAACAACCAGACATTGGAGCTTTCCATGGGCTCTTTATCAGATTAGAAAAGGACAGTACTTCTGCAACCATTTTGGCTGAAGGGGATGATTAGAAAACACATAGGCAGGATCTGTGAAAGAGAATACTGTCTTGGGCAGTTTCTTGGCACAGCACTGGATTTTCTTTGTGAAGATCATCATCAGCAATGATCACAATCTGTGGCCTGCCAAAACTTGTATTGATTCTAAAAGCAAGTTGAGATTTCCAAGCCTGTGAAGCAACTGCAAGTATTTGGCTACAAATCAAATCACACCTACAACTATTTGTGGAGTCAAAATGTTGCTCTATTTCCAATTAGTTACTTAGTCTACAACTGACATTTTAAACATCATGCTGAGTTTGTTGTTATCTTACAAGGCATCTATTCCTGTATTTTGTTATTCAGACCTTCATTTTACAGAAGACATCCGCCTACATTCCTCAGTGCTTTGAGTACCTTATGTCACAGGCTTGCTGCTGTAAACGTGTGACAATTGTGTCTCAAGTGACCTAGCTGCTCTCCTGGGTGAGACGTTTTATTCTGAGTCCATTCTGGAGTCTCTTACTCATAAAGATCTCATAATTGTCTACCCAAAATGGTTACCACATAGAGGCTAGGTTCAATAGTGCTCAGTGGCAAGTGTCTCTATATAGCTTAAGAAATAACTCCAAGTCCAGTACCATAATCTTCTATGGCCTTTTGCACGTGTATGGCGTTTTCTCTGTAGACAGAGATGCTGCATGGAACTCAAATCAGTCCTCCCATGTCTCTCATTTTGTGTGTATCTGCCAGAGGTGTGAAAGGATCTTAATACCATTTTTAAAAGAATACATGTACTCATATCATTTTGCTTTGAATAAACTTTCAGCATTAATAGAAACTTGAAGACTACAGGTGCTTAGTCCTTATAGGTCATGTTGTCAATAAATTATGGGCTTTTGTAGAAGGCTGATTTAAGAGATTTAGTCTTAGGCCCTTTTCGTATGGCGTTTTTAAAGCGTATTAAGCATGCTCCCTCCCCCTCCACGAGCTGCCGTACCGCATGACATTCTGGCTGACCGTGGGTAGTGCTGAAGTCGCATTTTTTCATTTTCGCCTGAAAGGCGAAAATAACCTCCTTTTATGCATCACTCACACGACCAGCGGGCCTGCGGAGCCGTCGTCTGGTGTGCTTACACGAAGGACCCAGGAGTGGGTGGGGTGTGGGCAGCCCCTGCTGCCTGTCCCTCATGCCGCAGCCCCCACGGACGCTCCACCCAGCAGCAGGCTGGCCGCTGCCCCCATCGCAGCAGGGAACACTGCATGATACGTCACCGCAAGAGGCCACCCCAGGGCTGCATCACCACTAACACTCGAGACAACAGCAGCCCCCGGGGACCGGCCGACCGTGTTTTTTTTTCAAACCTGGAGCTATCGTTAGCATGTTAGCACATTAGCATGTTACCAACGTAGTATGAAACAGCCTGTTTGCAGGATCTATCGTGCTAACGTTAGCATGATAGGCCGAAGAAAAATAAAAAAAGAAAACCCACCGACCAATCAGGGTCGGGGGGCAGGGTGGGACCTGGGTGTGGCCCAGGACACTGACATGTGGAAGAGGCAACAGGCGGGGACTGGTGCTCTCTCGCAAATGCCCTGCTGTGTGCGGAGTGCAAGGGTCTCTCTTGTGATGTTTGTAATAGCGTGAGGGCTCTAGTTCATCGCGCTATCGAGCTAACGTGTGAAAAGGGCCTTAGTGTAGAAAAAAGAGCAGAATGGTGTCTGCTATTCACATCCCTGATGTTTCATGGTCCAGTGTGACATTTGGAAACAGGAATCTATGGATATAGAACTGTACATGCATATTATTTCCTAGCCTCATGTGGGAGCCTTGGTGTATACAGCTGTGTGTGTATAAGCAACTCTTCTCAGAACTTACAAAAATGCATGGATATTGTTGAGAAGTGCTGGTAGTTCTGCTCTCCCTTAAGCCTCGAAGGAACTATTTCCAAAGATCATAAATCTGCATTTATTGTCTTTCAGTCATCAGTGAACTCTTACATTTTTGAAATGTGTTAGAATAATTATTTTCCATTGGTAGTCTCAACATCTCCCTGGAAAGTTCATCTTTGTGTCAGTAAGGAGAAAGAAATAATAGCATTCGGGCAAGCAAGTGATGGATACCTCAACATTAGGAGTAGAGCTGCATCACATAGACTTTGCAGTACCATGATAGGGACGTGTTGACAATGGTCCACAAGTACTGCTTTCTCACAACATCATCACAGTCACACAGCCAGTGCACCCCCACTCATTGCGATTGCAGGATATTCACTTAACGGAAAAAATCTGGGAAGCTCCCTGGCCATGTGGAAGGGGCAGAAGCACAATCATGTGCTTCCTTCCCCAGTGCAACACAGGAAAGAAGTCAGCTGCAGTGAGGAAGGCAGGCACATGTTGCTCATGCTTCTGCAGGAAACTGACTGAGTGAGGAGGGGAGAGTTCCCATTACACTCCCTTCCTAGAAAGGCGCTGCCAGGATTGCGATGGGATGAGGCAGGACCCAGTCAGGTGCAGAAATGGCCATAGTCTCATTTTATGGGATAATGCATATTATGTCGCTCTTGCTTCTGGCATTCACCCAAACAGAACAGATGTTGGGAGGGAGGTTACATGTGTAGACCTATACAAATAATGCTTAGATCATGTGTGTGACACTACAGGCTATGAGATAAGGGCTCATTTATTGCTTGCATATTGAAGCAAGTGGTGGTTCACAAAACTGAATAAGACTATTATGCATCTAATGTTCCATTTAAATTATTCCTCTATCATTCTTTGTGTAATCTGTAACCTTCTGCCCTTGTTGTTACATCTTTTTTTGTTAGTTTTAATGATCAATATTTTCAGACTGTTCAATCCACGGACTTTTCTTCAAACATACTTCCTCCACTTCCCTAGTTGCCATAGATATAACTGTAAAGGCCAGGAAAAGAATGGGGATTATTGAATATATATGAAATCTCATGGAGATACTTTCTGACCTCAAAAACTGTGCTTTGTTAACATTAATTTATACATTTTCTGCCACCATAGTGACATTTGTAGTCAACGCACAATGCCTTTCCGGGAGAACGAGATTATTCTAAAGATGTAAATGTGGTCAAATGTCACCAACTCCTCTTATCACCATTTGGATGAACTATAAATATGTGGCTTGCTGAAGTGGCACTAAGCATAGTCAGTTAGAAAATGCAATTAGACACAGCTGGACAGAAAAGATCAATAGCTTGTGTTTCCTGATTATCCTATTTGAACAGAAGTCTTAGAAGTCTCAACTTTGGGATTAGGAATAAACTACAGTTTGTGCTGAAATGCTGCATTATGTATATTAAGGGATGCAGCCACAGGAAGAGAGCTCATTCCAGGCATTTGGGATTAGTTCTGCTTTTATTTAAATGTAGGTTGTTTGAAAGTGAAACTCTATTTCCATATAGAGTGCACAGCATATGTTGCATATACTACTTGACAAGACAGATTTTGTCAATGTGATTATCTATATGCTGGCTTCAGTTGCAGGATTACTAAATTATGAGTAGTTGCAGGATTACAGAATTATGAGCAGCAAAAATAGGTATAGCTGTCTTAACCTGCCCTTTACAAATGTATGCTGTGTTTGATTTTGGATTTTTTTTTTTTTTGGAAAAACTCTTGGCTTATTAATAAGAAGATTTACAGAAAAATCTTGTATGCTAAAATCTGTCAGAATTTTAAAGGAAAGCTAAATAGAATTAATCTTCTCAGCTGAACTGTATTTTATTCCTGCTGCATTTTCCTAACAGAGCCTTCAGAAGTGTTTAAGCATCTGTAGTGGGTGAAGTGCATGTGTGGTAGAATCAAGGCATGACAACTATGTGCACCTTAAATTAAGGGCAAATAATTAATGTTATTTAATTAGCAAATAAGCTATCACTTCCCATATTGTTAAGATGAGTTTTTTTCATTCTTACATACCATTCAGTCAAGCAAAGACATCAAAGAAGTCATCAGAAAACATCAAGAAGATATCAAGAAACAGATCTTGTTAAAAACAACAATAACTTCTGGATGATCAGACGATATACCAGTCTTTAATGCAACAGCCTTTGTTGATTGATAGGAGTTACAACTCCATGTATGGATTTTCATAATGCCAGACTCAAACACAAAAAATGGGTACAAAATGTGTAAGAAACACACATGTAGACATGTGCATGTGGAGAAAAAGGCTGGCACTGATAATTAGCTTCAGCATCAAAGCTTTTGTTTGCCAAAATACACAACAGAAGGGGTTGGATTTAGAATAAGCTAATTGCTCTTAATTCCCAATGAAGCATTAGAACAAATTAAGCACGGCTTAAGTCCCATTGATTTTTGCTTTTGTAGTCTAGATACAATGCATTGGGTTTGGTGACAACCCAAAGACTACAACCAGGGAAAGTAGACCTTAGGATGCTTATACCAATTTCCAAAACAGTGTCTGAAGATATCCATGTAAAATTAAAATACCATATACAAGAACATGGCTGTACTACAAAGCATAATAAATAGGGAGCCAGAAGAACGCTGGCCTGAAGTCAAGAATATTGCCAGGGAAGACTGCAAAAATACATTATAGTCATAAAGAAAGAAGATACTGAGTAAATGAGTGCCAAAGCTATTCAAATTGTTAAGAACAGGCAAAAAATGAAAGTAAAAAGTGACAGAAAAGGGTCAGCATTGTGAATGCAAATATTCAGTGATTTGTGTGTAAAGACAAAGACAGGTATTCTGATAATCTATGCAAAGAAATAGAAGTAAACAACACAAAAATAGAACATGAATCCTCTTCCACAAGATCTGGTAAATTAAAAATGAAATTTAAACTAAGAATGTGGATGTTATAAGGAGAACACCTTATACGATCAGGACAAAATGAAAACATGATAGAAGCAATGAACTGAAGAATTATGCAAAAGAGAGAGAAAGGAGATAGATTTGTTCAAAGAACACCTTTCTTGAACTAACATTTTACAAAGTGAAGGAGAAAGGGTCCTCAAATCCCTTGGAAATAGTAAACCACCAGGAACAGATGGCCTACCAATAGAACTGTTTCAAGCTACAGCAAAGGAATTCATCTGAAAACTAACAAAAATGTGCCATTTTATTTGAGAGAGATGGAACCAATGGAAAAATTCAAATCCTCAAGAAAGAGAAAACTAAAGAACATAATAACCATTGATCTACTGCACTGATATCCCATATAAACAAAGTGATGCTCAATATTTTACAACAAATACTTTTACCATTCATGACATGAGAAACGTCAGACATTCAAGCTGTATTCAGTAAAACAAGAGATGCTAGAGATCATGCTGCAAACATTTATTGAGGAATGAAAGGCGCTGAGGACTGAGGAAGAAAATCATCCTGTGCATTAAAGTTTAAAGCAAAGCCTTTGGTTATGTAAATCATGAAATATTATCATTCACTTTGAAAGAAATGTGGTACCACATCTGATTTGTAGCCTACATTCTGCATGAGAGACCATTGTCAGAATGCAATATAGAGAAACAGAATGGTTCCAATTGGCAAGGGGGGTGGTCAGACAAGACTACATTTTATCACCCTATCTGTTTAATTTATATGGAGAAATATATTGCATGGAAAGCAGGATTAAATTCAGAAGGTGTGAAAATTGAGAAAGTATCAACAACTTCAGATAAGCATATTATACTTTATTACTAGCAGAAAACAGCAAAAACTCAGAATTACTGCTGGTGAAAATTAAGGATGAAAATACAAAAGTGTGTAAATATACCATTTTAAAAAATCAAAGTCAAAAGTATCCCTGCCATATAATTATGAATTTCTATATATGGTTTTTTTCCCCAGTTTATTTTTATAGACTGTTATATAATAATAAAATCATAACATACATATTGTTCATTTCAAATTATCTTACATATACAATTATTTACATATTTACATATTTTCGTGGAAATGTATTTCACTTTTCACTTCATACATGCAACTTTATATCCTATAGTTTTATTACATTTCCTTGACATCCTTGTCCTCTATCCCAGTGTCTTTTCAGCGCTACTTTACTTTCTAGAGACTCCCCAATTTCTTCTTAAATATTAAACAAAAGTTTATCCATATCTTTCTCTTATCCAATTTACCTAGTCTTGACTTTATCTTTTCTGAATGTCCTTTCTTCTTTGTACATAGTTTTAATAACATATCTTAATATTATATATATAAAAGCTCTTCCCATACTCAATACTATCACTCCTATGTATATTCTTATAACATCCATTATCTTAGTAACCTCTGTCTTAATGTCTAGTTCACAATATCAAAATCAGTCTCAATATCCTTTTATCGTCATGTATTGTGTTATGAATTTCTATATATGGTTTTAAAAGCTAGACAGTGAAGAAAGCTGACAGAAAGAAAATCAGTGCATTTGGAATGTGGTGCTGAAGGAGGAGGGTCTATGAACACCATAAATGTCCAAGAAGACAAATAAATGGATCCTACAAAAAATCAAGATTAAAATGCTTACTGGAAGCCAAATGCCTAAACTGAATCTATTGTACTTTGGACATATCATGAGACGACATGACTCATTGCAAGACATGATAATGTTTGGTAAACACATTACAGATGGATTGATTCACTGAAGAAATCCATGGCCCTGAGTTTGCAAGAACTGAACAGGACACTGCAAAGATACTGGGAGATCTGACATTCATATTGTCTAGTTGATTTTGATTTATGGTGACCTTTTTATAGGTTTTTCTTACCAAGGTGTATTAAGAGGAAATTTGCCTTTGCCTTCCTTTTAGGCTGAGACTGTGTGACTTGTCCAAAGTCACCCAGCGGTTCTGTGGCTGTTCAGGGATTTGAATCCTGGTCTCCTGAAGTCCTACTCCAACAATTAAACCACTACATCTTTCTGAGTCTTGTCTCTCATTTGTATGGTTTCTGTTAAGTCAAAGCCGATTTGATGGCAAATAACCAAAAAGCAAGCAAGCTAGCTAGCTCTGTTAAGCTGTCAAAGCAAAAACAAAAACCTTTGCAGCACTTGTCTGACACATTTATTATGGCATAAATTTTTATGGGACCCAGTCCTTTTTATCAGAGTAGTTACTTCAGTTAGGAATCTGCCAAATTTATATAAAATCTTCAGATCTAAGTCACTTTTTAGTCATGCGCAGACACATACACTTACACCTATCTGTCTGTTTTCTGTATCAAACTCTTCAAGCTGTGCCTAGTTTATTATTTATCCAGAATATCATTTACATGTTTTTAGAGAAGTAGTCATGTTAGTCTCTTGCAGAATAAAAAAAAGGAGGAAGAGAAGGGAAGGGGAAAAGAAGGAAAGAATATAGCGGGACCTTTAAGACTAAAAGGGTTTTATTTTAGCATCAGCTTTTGAATATAAATCCTATGCCCATGAAAGCTGATGCTAAAAGAAAAATCAGCTAGTTGTAAAGGTGCTGATTTTTTCCTTCCCTTCTTCCTTTTCATTGACATGATCTGTCTTTTAGCTGTCCTGGTTAGTGCAGTAGAGTCTGAAATATTTCAAGATTAGAAGCGAAGAGACAAATACTTTCTTTGGGTGAGTTCTTGGATTTCAACCATTATTTTAATGCCTGGGTAGATTATGTGCTTGATAGGCCACATTAGAAACAGTTCTGTGGCATTTCTACAGATTTACATATATTATGCATCAGTTTCATGGGTCTGATGGGATGCCAAAGTATGCTTGGCACAAATGTTGTACTTAACTGTCTAATATTCTTAGCCCCAAATTGACACTCTGAGACTAGAGGTCATATCATTTCCAGAAACAGAGTAAATTGGCTTAAATCCAAATATCCTATGCTGAAACTGGATAAAAAGAAATGCTCTGGTTTCTTAGACTGTCTTGTTTAATAACTTTGCTTGCCACTGATATATTCAATGATTAAAAAGTCTGATGCCTTTAAAATGTTAGCTCCAGCTCAGTCAGTAGTAGAGGGTGGACAACAGCAGCAGTCAAGGATCATGCAACATTAGCACTAGTTGTCCATCCTACTGGGAACGTACAAGTGAAATTATGGGAGTGGGACACCAATGGAGGGCAACAGGGTGGAAACACAATCTGTCACCCCTCTGAATCCACTCTTTGAAACATCATGACAGCAATCCCTGCATCCATCTTCCTGCAACTATTTTATAAAAAGCCGTTTAAGGTGGTGATCATTCATGGAAATTTATGTGTGGACTGCATGAAGAACTGCATCTTTTCTCTAGCCTGAACATAGTACCAATCAACATCATTGGGTGACCCCAAAGTGGGAGAAATCTCAGGAGTGTAAGTCTAGAAAATATTCATCTTTCTGCTTCTGTTACTCTGTGTGGACTGAGTAGTTGGTTGAGTGATACAGTCCCTTGTATTACACCACCTAGTTCATCTGATTCTGACTGGTATTTAATGGGAGGCTGAGTTGTCTCTTGTTTGCCAGAGAATCAGAACTCAGCCTGTCAGGTACAATGTGGATAGGTGTTTAATCACTAGCACTATTAACTCTTTTGGATCTCTCCTTCTGATTATTGACAAAAGCTACCTTTTGACATGAGATGTACTCTAAATCACTTTGTTGTGTCCAGTCATTTCCAACGTACGGCAATCCTGACAAATCTGCCAATGGGGTTTACTTGGCAAGATTTGTTCATAGAGGGTTTGCCATTTCCCTCCCCTGAGGCTGAGATAGTGTGACTTGTCCAAGGTCTCCTGGTGGGTTTCCATGACTGAGTGGGGATTCAAGTCCTGTTCTCCTGGAGTTATAGTCTGACACCCAAATCACTATACCACACTGACTCTTTATACTCTAAATCAAGCCTGTAGTGGGACCACCACTATGAGGTTTGATAAACTTATTTGCCTAGAACTACGAAGAGCCTGCAGCAACCAACAACAACAAAAACAGGATATCAAGGATATGGTAGGTGGCCTTGATGGTATAAGAGAGAGAGAGAGATAAAAAAAATATTGGTATAAGATCTCCTCTAAATGGAGATTGAAGTAATCACTGACAATGAGCCAATCTAACATCAATCTTAGTGGAAGAAGCTAATTTGTTCACAGACAAATTTTCAAACATAGTGGCAGGTGAGTAAGTTAAATAAATGACCAGTTTCAAAAGCTTAGATGAAAGCCATTTCTTGGACATAGAAGGCTAGCTGTCTGGAAAAACTCTTTTTAATTAGATTAACTGCAATTAATGAGCTCACCATGTGCCACTATACAATGCAATTTTATTAGTAGCAAATGCATCCCTTTAAAAAAAACTTGGGCTCTAATACTTGTCTGGTACAATTCTTCTACTAACATCTCAGCTCTTAAGTTTTTATAATAATGACCCAACAAACAGAATTTGTCTTTGTTCAGAATTTATCTGGTAATGTCATATTCTAACCTAGAAATTATGGTTACTTAATATCTTTTTTTAAAAACCAGGAACTTAGTTACTTCACAACCCACAACCTGACCCCAATTACTAACTTTTAATATAAACTCACCTGAGAAGAACCACAGCTGTTCAAGTCACTGCCATAAGGTAAGCAAAATTGTCTGCAGCCAGTTTGCAAAGGTACTACCAACCAAAGAAGGCTGCATTGGGAAATCATTGCATCAAAGCCCTTTAGATCAGGGGTGACATTTTAAAAACAGCTGAAAAACAGTGGGATGATAGGGGATTCACTCGAACTGTCTGCCAAATTGGGACAGTTGGAGGGTATGGGACTGTGGTAGGTAGTAAGCCTTCCCTACATTTTAGATTTCTTTCATTTCTCTACTTATCAATTCAAACACCCTGTTTTGTTTTCAAGCTACTATTTGCCTATTTTCCTACATATAGGCATACAGAAGTAATAACAATAATAGACTTTTTCCTATTATGAGCCCTTTTTGCACTGCAGTTTGTGAACGAAAGGGCCTCTTGAGTGTTGCGTAAATGTGAGGAGTGGTCTGCATGATGCACTCCCATTTACGCGACGCTCAAGGGCCTCACGCACAGTGCACATGCATTTTTTTATTTTCGGCTTTTGGCCGAAAATGACCTGCGCTTGTGCACCGGTCAAGGGCCCCACGCGCACTTACCTGCCACGTGGAGCCTCTGGAGCTGGGCCGGTTGTGCGACCTCTCTTCAGTGTAGCCTCCAACTCCCAGGCTGCACTGCAGAAGGAAGGAAGGGGCACGGGCAGGGCACTCGTGGGAGCAGGAAAGAGCTACGGAGGTGAAGCAGGAGGCTTGCGAGAGCCTTCCTCCACAGGCTTCTTACACGAGCCCCACACCCCAGCAGCGTTAAAAGGTAAGGTGCAAAAAAGGGCCACAGTATACATATTTAGCTTGAGGGCCTATTTATTAGATTCCAACTGGTTGTCTGCAGAATCTCGTAAATAATTTCAACTAGTTTAAACTAGAAATTCTAGCAAATAGTAGGATCAGAGACTGGAATGGTAGATTTGAAGATTATAGCAGTGATATTTCATGGTAGGAATCACCTGGTACTATTCTGAGACAAAAACAAAAAGTCTTTTTGACATTCCAACTTTCTATGAACAGAGTTTGCTGACAGCTGTTACTCTATGGTCGTTTCCGCACTACACTGTGATCGTGCTATTATTCCACTTTCAACATTCAAATCTTTAATTGCAATACAGGATGCCAGCTTGTATTTTCTATGTGTTCTAGTGACTTGTAAATAAACTTGTAAATAAACTCACTCACCCTTTTCTCCTTAAGAATTTCCTTCTCTTTCTGAGATTATAGCAGCTATATTAGAAGAGAAGATTGAGCACTGTTGGTTTGTTTATTCAGAGAGCCCTTGTAAGGACCCTAAATAAACTATGAGCCAAGTGAGGATATTTAAAAAAATAATAATTCAATAAATAAATAAAGAGGAGATATGACTAGCATGATATTTGCAGAGATTTCCTCCTCCTTCCATCTTCCTTGTCCTACTCTACCCCTCTAAATTCTCTGGACTCTAGCTTTGGTTTGGAAATTCTAGTCTTTGTTTTCATAATCTTTGGTCACTAAGTAAACATTTGTTTCAGCTCAGGACTCACAACAGAATATACAGTGTAAGTTGGTACAGAGTTATTAACATATACCAATCTCAGCGCTGAGGAGATTCTGCAAAAAATGTGGCTCATCTTATTGAAACATTTTCCCTTTTCTTCTCAGTGACGTCTGTTTATCCAACAAGCAACCTTGAAATTCACTTGGGAATTTCATCATAGAATTTTTTTTTTAAAAAAAGTAATGACACCTCTAGCAAAGTTCCTTTACAGTGATCTGTATTACAGTGTTACAAAGAAGTTTGCCTTTGTAGTGTTCTGAGGTTCACATATGACTTTGGGAAGACAGAGTTGGACTTTCAACAACACTTACATAATTTTCAAGCACAAACGAGTTGCACTTCATTTCTGCTTCATGTTGAGTAGGTATTTGTATTCATTTTCTGTAAGATGCCTAGCAGTTTTCCAAACACAAACTTTTTTTTTTACAAAAGACTTTTCTTAATATGTGCCTTTTTAAAAATAATTTCCCTCAATGCATGCACTTTTATGCATTTTTCAATCAGAGAACTGCATCACAAAATTTGAAGGAACATGAAAATTGAAGAATTAGTTTGTTCTGGGGTGCATATTCATTTGAGAAATATAAATTAGTTCAGCTAGTATTAATATGCAAACCAAATGTATTTTGCACCCATCCTGACTTCTGATTTTGTACCAGTTTTCCCAAGGATGAACATGTTTGGTATGTCTGGGATCACTTACCTTCAGTATTCAACTCAGGCACTCCATTCTTGTTTTGTTCTGTTTCTTGGAAACACAACTGAAAACTCTGTTACTTAACTGTGATTGAAAGTGTGCCACTTTCTTTTCTATGACTGTTCTCATAAGTAGGCTAATTCCCAGTGAAATTTAGAAAAAAAGGAGAGCTGCTCTACACATACAAGTATTAAATGAGTATTTTAAAAAGCTGAAAGAATGCCTTAATGGAATTGCCAATGTGATGTTCTCCTTCAAATACTCCAACACTAATGCTGCAAAGATCTTTTTGTGACACTCATCTTCTGCTTAGACAACATTTCTGTAAAATCTGAAGGAGCAAGAACGTTTAAACTTGTAAATTACAGGGAAAACCATTTGTTCATTTACAGATAACTCAATGCACTTTTTAAAATCTGTTCTCAGGTGCTTGCATGTACCTGCTTAGAATGAGTGGATTGAGTGGATTTTGTGAACACCCAAACCTGCCTGATAATAATTCTGACCATTAGTCTGTCTTTTTTTTTTAAACAAGTGCTTTGATATGTACCTGCTGCTATCTCCATTTACAAATGGGCATCTTAACCTTCTGTTACAGAATGAAGTAGCTTATGTTCACTTCTAAAATGATAATATACAACAATACAGCTAAGCACTTTCACAGGGGTTGGGGATGCAAGACAAGATTCCTAGAGAGAACATTTTTCTTCTGTGATAGGGGAAATCTAGTAAGAATTTTTAAATAAATAAAACAAGATAACACATGACTAATCCATGAATGCTGAACCTGTGAAACTGAAGGACCAATTGTATAATCAATAAAGTTCTATAAACAGAAATATACATTGGGTAATGAAAACAGTGAGAGGCAGTGTGATGTAGTGGTTTGGTGTTGGAGTAAGAATCTGAAGATAGTGCTTGAAGCCTCACTTGGCCACGGAAATGTACTGAGTGACCTAGGTCAAATCAAACCCTCTCAACCTCAGAGAAAGGCTGTGACAAACCCTTTTCTGAACAAATCTTGCCAAGAAAACCCTGGGATAAATTTGCCTTAGGGTTGCCTTAAGTTAGAAATGACTTCAAGAGACAAACCAACAATGAAAACAGTGAGATTAGGAAACATTAACTACTAATTTTTTTAAAAAAGGTTTACATAACATTTTGAGAGCTTGAAAGAGAGAAATAAGCTGATGGATTCCTTGATCAAGGAGCTTCATATGGAAGCACTGTCATGATAGATTGTATCATTTGTAGGTTCCAGATACTTTTCTCAAAGATAGGCACATGTGGACCACATTATAATAATATTGATTCATATTCTTCATCACCTACTTAGTGAGAAATGTGTAACATCTCCTGGACAAATCCCTTCAAACCTGCTTTACCAGGAAGTAGTGACACCAAGAGATGGTGATGGTTCAGCTGGGGCATAGGAAGATAACGCTCTTACCTCTCTCCCAACAGCAAATAAGACTGCAACAAGGAATTGCAACAGAGGTCCTGCTTCTGATTGTCACAGTCTTGCTTGCTGGCAGGAGGGAGTTGGAACTGTCATCTTTCTGCATTCCAATCACCAGCTCAAGAGATTGCCATCTCTTGGTGCAGCTGCTGCCTAGTAGGATAAGTTTGTGAAGGCATTTACAACCATGGCAATAGTACTGTCACCTTCTTGCCCTGGTGAAGGACAGCTTTTTCTGAGAAACAGGCAAATTTGGCCAGGCGTTTCTTGGTTCAAAGGCTAGAGGTTATATTTATTGAATGCAAAAATACAAAAAGATTCTGTTATAACAGGGTGCCGATAGAGATTCGGAATCCTGAACAAAGGCTAGGACATGCTTTTATAATCTGGGATCCAGGTGATCAGGGTGCACACCCACTGCAGCATTTTTCACCAATTACAGTATTCAGGTAAACATTATACACACCCATTGCGGCCACCCACCCCATATTAGGTAAATGCCCAGAAACTTCTGACCATATAAGGGCAAAGGTCCAGAGACTTCTGACCATGTAAGGAAATCTCCAGAGGGGCAGGTAGTATGAAGTTTCTTCCAATCACAAGTGACCTTCCAAACATGGCCAGATTCCGGTGAGGTGGTAATAGACATGAGTCAGCAGACGGGAGGGGCTGGGGTCTCCTGTGTACGTGACAACTCCTTAATCTGTGATGCTGATTGTCTTACCCCCACTCACAGTGTCACAATTGTGATGATATAGTGTTAGTGAATATGTATCAGCTATGGATCTGTAACTCTGGTTTACAAACTTGTAACTGCAATACAGAATGCCAGACATAATTTTGGTACAGTGCTTGGAAAGTTAATTACATAACAAATGACAGATAAGACAGTGTTTACACAGAGGAGGATGAAGAACCCAAACACAGACTTTTTTGGTGGGGAGAAAGGGACTTTGACCTTTGTTCTTCACAATTTCAGTTCTTTATTTGACTGGGCAAAGATCTGTGATTTTTTTAAAATTCAAAAAAAAAAAGAGTTGCCACCTTCACCCCATTGTGTCTGTGCATACATGTCTGTGCTAGTAGTGTTTCTAGTGGAGAGCGCTGTGATTTTGTTTCAGATTGTCCAGGCTTCATTTTAATCTGTTGGCCACTTACTTAACCATGTGGCCATATGCCAGCATCTTCCACTCATTCATTCACTGGCTAACCCAACAGCTTTTTAAAAATTTCCCCAGACATTATGCCACTGAATTCTGGTTTCTGAAGAGAGGTCTATCAGTTTCATACTCTCATTGTGAACTTTGTAGGCACTCAAGGAAAATATAGTTATTATCTGTCTTTGGCTCTGTCTCTTCAAAATCCAGGTTTCTGTGCTACTCCTGGAAGGAACTGAGATCTTGTAATCTGCTTTAGGATCCTGATACAGAATCACATCACCTTATGGAACTAGGCAAAAATGCTTGCACAGTTCTATCCAGCATTATATGGAATTTCAGTGGAAGCTCAAGTTGAAATATAAACATTTTAAATGTGATACCCTTCAAAGTAGAACTTGGTATTGCATCTATAATACAGAGAGAAAGAAAGAGTTAGATGTAACTTGTATATAGATTGTAATTACTGTATGACTTATAACTTCTGTATAACTTATATATCCAAACAAAACAGTTAAAATATATTTTAACCAAGCAAACAAAAGAATATCCATTTAATATTCACCGTTTGTTGTTCATTCCAGGAGACCGGTTTATGAAACACAACATAGGTCCAAACTTTTTTTTAAAAAAATGAGAAAAATATTTTATACTTTTTCTCTCTCTTCCTTTATTTAAAACAAAAAGACACATAGGGAGTTTTATCCCCAGGAGTTTTCAGCAGTACCAAAGATTGGGGGGAAATCCACAGTTAGCTGGCACAGTGTTAGCATAATTAAGATGTCAAGGAATAGATAAAAATATCTTTCCTTCTTAACAATGACACAGAGACATAATTTCAAATGTCAGGTTTCAGGTGGGTGAGCAGCAATCACACTATTAATCATGTATACAGAATTATTGGGGGGGAGTTATACTGAGGTGTTCTTAGGTAACACAAGCAAATTACAGAAAATGAAGAAAGTAGAAGTAGCACTTACCTGCCACAAGAAATGCAAATACCAATCTACAAACATATGAAGTTGTCAAACACTGAGGCTTATATAGCTGGATTTCGTTTGCTCTTAAGGTATCAGCAGTGGTGGTTGGACTGCAAGTTCCAGTAGCTTCAACCAATATGGCTAATAGAGAGGACTGGTGGAAGATACAGTCCAGTAACCTTTGGAGAGCCACATGATCCACACCTGCTTTCTAAAATCTCAAATATATAATATGTAATTTACCAGAGAGCTAGGCCTTTTTGTTTAAAAATATCAATTTGAAAAGATATACAAGAAGAGCCCTGTTGGATTAGACCAAATGGCTAGTCCAGCATTCTGCTCCTTTGTTGGCTAGATAGATATGTATCAGAAAAGCAGAAGAGCACTATTTGTCATTCCTCAGCCACCAGGACTGGGAGGCATGCTTCATATAATACTGAACATGAAACATAGTTGTGATGACTAGTTGCCACTGAAAACATTATTATCCATGAATTTGTTGTTGCTGTTGCATGCCTTCAAGTTGTTTCTGACTGATGATGACCATAAGGCAAACCTATCATGGGGTTTTCTGGGCAAGATTTGTTCAGAGAAGGTTTGCTATTGCATTCCTTTGAGGCTGAGAGGTTGTGACTTTCCCTTAGTCACCCAGTGAGTTTCCATGGCTGAGCAGGGATTGAAACGTTGGTCTCCCGAGTTCTAGTCCAGCACTCATACCTCTACACCACACTAGTTCATCCATGAATTTATCTCTTTTTAAAACCATACAGGTTGGCAGTCATCACTGCATCATGTGGACTTGATTTCATATGTTCATTGTGCACTGGGAGAAGGAATTTGTTTTCTCTGTACTGAATCCTTCACAAATTAGGTTAATTGGACAACTTTGGGCATTAGTATGAGAGAAAGAGAAAAGGATCTTCTATATGTGTTTTCTGCATTCTGCATAATTGTTCACATCTCTGTTGTGCCCTTCTCATACTCAACTTTCTTAAAGACAGAGAAAAATTGCAAGTCCCAAGAAGTTACCTAGGAATGTAAATGCTCAGTTGATCTCAATATGGTAATCCACAATGGTGTCACAGCCCTTCATATTAGCCCTACATTCCACAGCAATATCAATGGGCATCTGAGGAAATGAAATGGAACTTGCCATCAAATGAGTTGCAGAACAGAACTGCTGTGGAGTTTGCTCAATATTATAAAATTGCTTTTGCTAGGTTGATTTGTCATCTTTCCAAGACTACATTTTTAAAAAAGTAACACAGAAGATCTCGTGCGTACAATTGCCCTTTGAAAATAGTTGACATTATGTGGGCTTTGGGCGGAATCCACCTAGCTTTCATTTTGAGCCCTGTAAACTATCTCTGTAAAGCCTAGAGACGATACTACTCTGTGAAATTCATGAATCTGTTGGCCACCCAAAATGAAAGGACACAGAAGAAGTATTTGCGTATAAGCTGGAAAGGCAGGTAGAAATTCAACAGGAGTTTTAGGTTTTGAAAGTGGTATGTTATAATTATAAAGTAGTATGTGCAAGTTATATTTCGCACGTACTAGTCAGAATAAAACTGATTATGTGGAAATGATTGTGACAGGAATTTGCACACTAAGTTGAAAACTAGAGGTGGATTTTCTGTGGCTTAATTCATTTGTGTTGGGTGAAGGTTGAAAAATCTACTCAGTCAGCAAAAAAAAACAAATGCATTTTGTGTTTCCAAAAGTTTTCCATTCCCATGTGCATTCGTTCACTCTCTGTATATCTTTAAAGTAATGTTAGCCTTGGTTCACTTCTCAGACTAAGTTAAGGTCAGAACTTTTATTACTGCACCAAACCTCACAGGATATAATAAAATTATATACGATTTGTTTCAGGAATCGTATGAAGCTTGCACCAATGGGACACACGACCTGTTGATCTTTTAAGGGCTAAGATACATGTTCTGCTTACAATTTTACATCAAAGGTATTTTACAGACCTGAGATTAAGCTTCTCACTGATTCCTGCAAAAATTTCTGGCAATGGTGGAAATACATCTTCTTTCTGTTAGGTTTCGTACACTCCTAATTTTAAAAGAAAGCATACCATATGAAGGAGATAAGGTTAATAGGAGCTGGAGGAAGTGGTGCCATTTTGTTGCTTCTCCAGCACAGATGGAGCATTTGCAAATTTTGTAGATTCTTTATAAATGAACTGGAACAAAATTTTCCTCTGTTTTCCCCACCCAAATTCAATGGATAGATCAGTAGAGAAAAGACCACATTTTATCTGGATTTACTACATAGGTGAATGGGAGGTAAAAGATGAGGAATCTTTTAGGAAAAGAAAGGGTAATAACCCAAATTTATTATTAATATTGTTGAGTATACAGAGATCCAAACCTAGACTTATACGAGTTAAACACCCAAAGTCCTAGATGTAGACTTGGGGTGTAGAGAAATCTCACAACATTCTTTTTGCTCTTGACAAGACAGGCTGTCTTGACACATCAAGACAGCTTGTTGAGAGCTTGTTAACCCACACAATGAGAGATCGTGCTTCCAGCATGAGAACAAGATGAGTGTTGGGGTTTGTTGTTGTTGCTGACATTTCTACAATTTGTGCAAAATATATGTACACAAAACTTGTATCTTTTCCTTTTGTGAAGCGAAGCACACCCACATATGAAGGCACAGATGAACTGGTTGACTGATTTTTAGAAATCCAAAGAATCTATCTGATGTTTCTTTTTAAAAAGTGCATGAACAAGGCTGGAAATGTTGTAGTTTAACTATACAATTTTCACAATTTATTCAACTGGTGAAAAGAATATTATCTAACCAATATGAAAGCTCTCTCAGGGCAGACTGAAAGGTTTCTCACCATTTTGCAGGAAGGTGAAAATGTTGGTGTCTTTTCTTTTGGTTTAAGATTAAGGGCCTTTCTAAACTGTGCAGTTGTAGTGCTATTATTCCACTTTCAACATCTTATGGAATTCTAGGGTTTGCAGGTTAGGGAGGGGCATTTAGAATTCTCAGCCAGGGAGCTCTTTGGCCACCCAGAGAAAATGGCTCCTTGCAAATGCCACAAAAGGTCATAAGAATCTTTCAGTACAAGGGGCAGGGGAGCAAGGGAGACAGTCTGTGACACATCCTTGTCATCAGCAGCCTAGTGTGTCTTACTCCCCCGTCTGCTTTTTTCAGCCATAGAATGATTTATCAATTGTTAGAGGACACAGGGTGCAACCGTAAGATGGATCCCAATGAATTCTATTATCTGACCACTCTGAATATGGTAGATCTTTCTTAAATACTGAGGCTAGGGTAAACACAAAGCTGGCTAGAAGTATTGTGCCAGTGTATTTTTTTTTTTAACAAACAAATGTGGTGCAGTGGTCTTAAGTGTTAGACTAGGGCCATTTCCACACTACACTGTTATAGTGCTATTATTCCACTTTCAACATCCTCTGGAATTCTAGGGTTTGCAGTTTAGAGAGGGGCATTTAGAATTCTCAGCCAGAGAGCTCTTTGGACTCAGTAAACTACAAACCCCAGAATTTCATAGGATGTTGAAAGTGGATCTAGCACTTCAACAGTGTAGTGTGGAAAAGCCCTGAGACTAGCCGTTTTTGGTTAGGTAATATTTGGCAGTTCCCATTTCTCCTACATTTTCAAATCTCAAGTTCTTTCTGTCCTAAATATGAAGAAATTATGAATTTCAATAAATTATTTTCATAAACAAAGTGAAATGAAATTCTCACTTCTCTCTAATTCCAAAGGGCAACATCCAAAATGTTCACTCAAAAGCCCAAAATGTTTTGCATTGCTGAAGAATTTGGGATTATTTAAGAGTTTATTTACACCCCTCCCTTTATTCAAAAATCTCAGGGTGTTGTACAATAAAACCCATGTAACAAATTTCAAAGAATATAAATAATGAAAAAAAACCATCAAAACATATGGTACATCAAATTAAAATGGTTAAATGATTTAAAACAGTGTAAAATGAACTGAAAACCACATGCATGGGAAGGTTTTCTAAAATTAGTTAGTTAGGCCCCAAAAGCTTTCATAAAGAAACCTGTTCTTATCTGGTACTCAAACAGTAGCAATGTTGGTGCCTATTGGGCCTCCAAGTGGAGAGTATTCTCTTGACTGGGGTGCCACAGCAGAGAAGGCCCTGTCCCATGTTCTTGCATGACATATTGCTCTGACTGATAGGACAGAGCAAAAAAGAAAGGCCTTTGAGTTTTGACATAACCCAAAATTTTCTGGTACCTTTCCCTTGCATTGATGTACCATTTGGTTACAGATGAAATAGCAATTGGAAAATTTGCTACATGACATTGCCTCTGCACGTGGTGGTCTTAAACAGCCATGTTATGATAATTCTCCATATCTATGAGATACTGTATTATGTTCAAATAGGTATCAGTTAGGCTCTGCCCTCTTTCGTCTGGCCATATTTATAAGTTCCTAATCTTTCTCACTTGCTGGAACATATAGGAAGATTACTTGGGGAACAGTTTTGATTCTGTTACTTGCTAGTATCGTGTAGTGTTTTAAGCATTAGACCACAACTCTAGAGACCAGGGTTGGAGTCTTTGATCAACCATGGAAATCCCCTGGGTGACCTTGGACCAGTCATACTCCTTCGTCTTCAGTGTACCTCAAAGGCAAAACCCATTGGAACAAATCGTGCCAAGAAAATCTTGCCAAGATTGAAGGAGGTAATGATACCACTCTATTCCGCACTGGTTAGACTTCATTTGGAATATTGTGTCCAGCTCTGGGCACCTCAATTCAAGAAGGATATTGACAAGCTGGAGCGTGTCCAGAGGAGGGTGACGAAAATGGTGTAGGGTCTGGAAGCCATTCCCTATGAGGAACAGCTTAGAGAGCTGGGTATGTTTAGTCTGCAGAAGAGAAGGTTAAGAAGGGACATGACAGTCACATTTAAATATTTGAAGGGATATCATGTCGAGGAGGGAACATGCTTGTTTTCCACTGCTCCAGAAACTAGGACAAGGAACAATGGATTCAAACTGCAGGAAAGGAGATTCCACCTGGGCTTCAGGAAGAACTTCCTGATAGTCAGAGCTGTCCAGCAGTGGAATATGCCGCCTTGGAGTGTGGTGGAGTCTACTTCCTTGGAGGTTTTTAAGCAGAGGCTGGATGGCCATCTGTTGGGAATGCTTTGATGTGTGTTCCTGCATAGCAGGAGATTGGACTGGATGGTCCCTATGGTCTCTTCCAACTCTATGATTCTATGAAAACCCCACCACAGAGTGCCATAAACTGGAAACAACTTGAAAGCACACAACAACAGCTTGCTAAGCTACTCTTATGGTGGAAATGTTTGATTTAACATCAATCCTAGTGTTAGTTCAGAAGAACTTTAGGATAGTAAAGAACAATAGCTTGCCCTCTCTAGGTATGCAAGTGTCTCCTAAATTTTTCTTTTTTTTCAAATAAACAGCTGCAATAATCCAGGCTGTAACACAGCAGCCTGGCCTCTTACACTTCATGGAGTAGGTCAGCCAATCAGAACCATGCTTGAGAAGACCACCTGGAGTTCCAATCTGGAGCCTTAAAATTGTCACCTAGTCAGGAATTCAATGTGCTTCTCTGAAGCAAAGAAAAAGTTTCAGTTGATGGCTTCTGCTATATATTTTTTTCTGTCAGCAGTTTGCCAGACCACTGCTGTTGACTCCTAGGAAGCTGGTTATCAGTTCATTGACACTCTGTTCAAGCATTCTCGATAGTGAGACAGAAGAATAAATAGAAAAGTGATAGTTTATCTCCACTTTCACCATTAATACAGTTTAATGTAGACCTCTTGGAGGGCTCACTGTCTCATTGGTACATGCAAGGTCAAACTGCTTTTAAGATCAAGGCATTTTTTACCTTACACATTTCTTGTGGGCTCTAAAACCACCAGAATCAATTTTATTTTATTTTTTAAAGAAAGGTGTACAGCCTGCTTTGAGGGGGGTGGACTTACCTTCTTTGGACTTTTTTAAACAGAGGTTGGGTGGGCATCTTTCAGATGTGCTTTAGTTGTCTAGTTCTGAACAGCAGGGGTTTGAACTCAATGGCCCTTGCAGTCCCTTCCAATTCCAAGAGTCAGTGATACATACCTAAATCAAAATAACCTTAATAGTGGAAGGATAAGAACCTCAGTGAGATCAAGTTTCACTGATTTGCATCCTTATAGCTTCCTGAGGCCCTGTTTAAAAATTAGCATTTTGCTCTTATCACAAGGAAGCTGTGGTAATGTTGTCCCCTGTAGGGTGAAATTAAAATAGCTTAAAAATGGAAAAGGGACGAGAAGTATAATGTCCCTGGAGCTTTCACTGTTAACAAATTTCAGGCTGCAACTGATGCACAAAAAAGCCCCCGTAGGAATTCTGCAGTGTGAAAAGTTTTGTGCTGACTCTCTCACTATTGGTGAATTTCACACTAGGATGATTCACTTAAGAATCACAAAACAAGAACAGCCTGTTTTGTTTTGTTTTTTTGGTGAAAATGTCAGATAAGTCAGATAGTCAGTACAATAACTTTTTAAAGTAAATTCATTTGGATATCTGGAGGTATTGGGACTTTAGATAGTTTTCATACTCAAGAGAATTGTAAATAAATAATGCCAGAGAAGGGCAATTGTCTCTTATACATGACTCCATTTTTTCCAATTGTATAACTGTGTGCAAAAAGTGTAAAGGTGAGACCAATGGTAACACTGTAATGATCACTCTGAAAAGTCATAAAGATTGGGACAGCAGATTTCAGGCTTGGAGGATCTATTTTATAATGCCATGTTCCACCAACTGAAGCATAGTGCAAAAGACATTCAAGTTAAAATTGAGTAACTCTGAACTTGAGAATTTGTTCTAGCATCCAAAATGAAGAGTGTTCAGGGTCTTTCTGTATAAATAGAATTCTTGGTAATACCCAATTTACTTCATTTCAGTTCTGGGGGAGTGAACAAGTCTATTTGTATCTGTATTGGTTAGGCCTCATTTGGAATACTGTGTCCAGTTCTGGGCACCTCAATTCAAGAAGGATGTCGACAAGCTGGAACATGTCCAGAGGAGGGCAACCAAAATGGTGATGGGTCTGGAAGCCATGCTGTATGAAGAACGGCTTAGGGAGCTGGGTATGTTTAGTCTGCGGAAGAGAAGGTTAAGAGTGGACATGACAGCCATGTTTAAATATTTGAAGGGATGTTGTGTCGAGGAGGGAACACACATGTTTTCCACTGCTCCATAGACTAGGACAAGGAACAATGGATTCAAGCTGCAAGAAAGGAGATTCCACTTGAACCTCAGGAAGAACTTCCTGACAGTCAGAGTTGCCCGGCAGTGGAATATGTTGTCTAGGAGTGTGGTGGAGTCTCCTTCTTTGGAGGTTTTTAAGCAGAGGTTGGATGGCTATCTGTTGGGAATGCTTTGATGTGTGTTCCTGCAGAGCAGGGGGTTGGACTGGATGGCCCCTGGGGTCTTTTCCAACTCTATGGTTGTATGATTCTATTTGTTGCTGTTTTTGTTACCTATTGAGAGTCAGTTATCCATGTTGATTGATCTACTCCAAATCATCTTCACATTTGTAATAGGTTTAGATATTAAAATATCTATTATTGATTTAGATATTTATATATATATATCACCCTATATCACAAGATCCCTGGTGATCTACAATTAAAATCAATTTAAGGCCCTTTCCTCACCGGGGGGCAAAACGGGGCCGCCCATGCAGGGGTGGAGCTTACCCGTGAGTGGGTTGCTCCGTCCCTCTGAAGAGCGCGGATCCGCCATTCCAAACGCCGCCGAATTTCGGCGGTGCTTGGCGGCGCCCAAAATGGTGGCCGGCGGCTTCCGGCAGCGCTCCGCCAATTAGGACAGCACGCCAGCCGGAAGCCCACCCCCGGGCAGATCTGCAGAGACGCGCTACCGCATCTCTGCAGTTCTTGACCGGGAGCTGCTATGGGGCAGCGTGGTAGTTTATAAAAACCACTTTTGAAGGTGGTTTTTATAAAACTCACAGCGCCACCCCCGGGGCTGCGCTAGAGCAGTTTGAGGTCTAGAACCTCACTTTTTGTAACTGCTCTAGCGCAGACCCCAGTGAAGAAGACCTCCTGGAGAAGTGCTCTAGTGTGGGCAATATGCCCGTGTGGAAATGGCCTAAAATTGAGTAACCTAAACATATGTAAAAGAATTTAAACAGCTATAAACAAGTTAAGACAATTTCAAGCCACTTACAACCCATATTGACCTGGGCAAGATTCCAGTACCCTAGATCCAAATCCACTTTCTGCCCACTGCTATAGACTTTTTTCCAAGAACAGTTCAACCTTCAGTTTTTGAGGCAGAAAAATATATATTACAGCAAAGAATATTTCTTCCAAGTAACATCTCATACTTTCATGCTTTCAGTGCATTAGGATTTCAAAAGGTTCTCCTTACTTCTGGACAACATAGCTCTTGGGGCCAAGACTGAACAGTCTTTCTTCAACATGTATTGCATGGTGGTTTTTGAAAAATTCCCTTCTACTTTATCATGGAAGTATTTCAGATGTTATCCTAGTTTGCTTCAAGGGATGGTGTCTTAGTAACTTTCCAGTATTGACAACATTCCCTGAAGAGTGGCATCTTTTCCTTAAGCCTGATAGTCATTCTTTTATGTTTGCAGATTTTCTTGGCAAAGCTCAGGATACCCTTCAATTTTTAATAGCTGTAAGGTGAAAACATCTTTCTTCGGCTTATCTGTGCCTGCCAATCGTACAGTGTGGGGTGCTGTCTTCCCCTCAGCAGACTGGAGAGACAGGCTAATCCATTTTCAGCTTGGGGCTAAGACCTATTTCTTTGTCTCTCCAGCTTACCAGATAATTATGCTTCCCCACGTCAATAACACCTCCAGACCTCCCATACAGCAGAACATCTAGCAGTTACATCTATCTGCCTCTTACTTAAATAACATACTACAGACTTGATTCAATTAGGTTTCCAAGCTGGCATCTCAAGATGTTCCTAGTTAGCAAGATACTCTTCTAAGGCAATTCACGAGTTCCCTTGATGAGTTTCTCTTTCATTCCAAAAGCTGACAGAAGGATTGTGTGGATGTTTTCCATTAGATCCAGTCTTTACTCACATACCAGAATATTTCCCTGTATTTGTGGCCTGACAGTTTTACAGTCCCAAACAAGCAGTAAGAAAGAAGAATTTTATCAAACATCTGATGGTTTTCTATCAGTTCAACCTAGACACTATGTGTATCTCTTAACTTTCTCCTACCATTTACAAATTTCCTTCAAGGGCAAACATTTCCATGCTTCAAATTCTACAGAAATAGCTGTGTTGCGGAGGAAAGAACAAGATTGGTGGCTCCTTAATGGCAGTCTTATTTAACCAATACATTTTTGTGTACAATTCCCATTTTAAAAAAATATGCCTGGTCCAGGCAAGTTCAGGCATTAAGGATTGCTGTAATATCCAATGCACAACAATGTACAGGTTCAAGTCTGGTGTCTCCCCGTTTGGGAAGTAGTGTGTGAACCAAGCATACAACAGAAATTTATGTAATTTGCTCAATTTCTGTGAGCCTCGCATCTTCAGAAAGGAATGGAAGGAAATCCTAAATTAGATAAAGTCCATGTCCATTACTGCTTATCTGAATCCGAGTTGTGTGTTGTAGGCTTTTCCTGCTCTGGTTGCTCTGAATCAGATTCTCCAAATTCTATAGGGTGATTTATGCCATCTGTGCTATGTCAACTGCAGCTGTTATGATTGTCAGTTCTGATCTCTCTCTTCATCTACAGTTCTGAGCATTGGTATAATCAGAGGGTACGGTAGGAGAAAAGATTGTGCCTTTTAATTCTGGAAGTATGGGGGGTTTTTTGAATGAAGACCATAATCACAATCTTAAATGTACCAGGAAACATTAAGAAGAAGAAAAAATGCTGATGACCTTCAAGCTGGATAATGTAATTTTGCTGAATATAAATGATGGTTTTAGAAAAGGGAAGTAGCACTAATTTGTACATTTCCTTTTTTTTTTTTTTAATGTTAAGTCTTTATGGATGAAACCTCTATGGGTAACCTCTTATTAAGTGTACTGCTTCTAAACCAGCTATTTTGCAATTTATTGGCATGTTGCTTGCTTTTAGCACAGATGAGCTAGCAGGGCCAGTTTGGAATGGTGATGACATTGATACCAACACTGAAACGCACAGAGAGATTAAAACAAAAACAGCTTCCAATCCCTGGAATCACTTCCTTCTCATTTCTGGAATGATGCACTGCTGCTATCAAATGGCATATGTCTGGATACCAATCTTTCTCACTCATCTGCTAGGATTTAAATGCATGGATAGTTGGTTGACAACTTGATGCCTTACAAAGCATACCAAAATATGCTCTCTTAGGATACATCATTATGCCTAATGGTAGGAATGGCCCCTTCTCACAAGTCATTCACACATCAGTTAACTGGATAAATTCTCTTTGTCTCCTTCAACCAGCTTTTTTTTTCCAAAATGTTTACTACACATGAGAGTATGTTTCCCAAAAAGAAAAGCATTGGATTGATCCCAATTTAGGCATACTTAGAGTAGACCCTTAGAAACCAATGAGTGTTGTTGATCATGACTGACCAGTTCTACTGATTTCAGTGGAATTACTCTAGGTATGACTAGATTGTGATTAAACCCCTTAACAACAATATATAATTCTTGGACCAATGTAGCTGAGAGTTCTTCAGCACAGGCAATAGGAGACAAATGCCAATATTTCATTCACAGATGGTAAGAGACCACACAGAAGACGTAGAAGTTTGGATAGAGTCCAGAAACAGTACACAATGTAACTTAATTCCTTCTAGACGAGCTCACAGAATCCTAAAAATTAAAATGAATGTAGGACAATTTAAGCTAGGAAGTAAACCATCTGCTAAGTCCAGTACATAGGGATTATAGAATCAGTGTCACAGAAAGAAAAGTTTGATTACAGTTCATTTGGTGTCCTTCCTTTCCATTTTCTGCAAAGCTTGATCATTCTTTGTTGCAGTGTAAAAGGCAGTGTACTGATAAATTTAACATGGTAAAAAAAAAAGGTATCAAATTTGAAATTGATACAATTCCTTTTTTTTCTGGAAGTAAAGTTGTTTTTAAAACAATCTCTATGTGAAAATAATAACAGTAATAATAATAGTGTTGACTGTTATAACTAGGACTATCCCCTCTCCTGTCAAGGAAAACGTCAATGTCCACTTATATACTTACAGTGATGTATCCATTGCTAGTCTAATTACAGCACACCCAGTGAAATGAAAGAGATTAATATAAGTAGTGACTAATATGTCTCGTCCACTTAAATAGATCTACATTACTTGGTATTAAAAATGTTTTGGCCCAAAATATACAAATTATTCTAATTATCAAAATATTAAAATTACTTAAAATAATAATAATAATAATAATAATAATAATAATAATAATAATAATAATTTATAACCTGCCTCTCCCAATGGATCGAGGCGGTACTACAATAGTATATAAATACATTAAAAGCAGTTAAAACATAACCCATCCTCCCCACCCACCAACCCATCTAAACCCCCTAAAACACATTAACTATTAAAAACAAGAAGACAGTTGGTGGGAGGCGGTGGAGCACTAGTCTGGGAAGGCCTGTCGGAAGGGAACAGTCTTGACCGCTTTTTTAAAACAGTCAAGACTGGTTATATGCCGGGTCTCTCCCGGCAGGCCATTCTATAACTTGGGGGCGATAGAAGAGAAGGTCCTCTGCGTAACTGCAGCCAACCTGGTTCTGACCGGCTGCAGTAAATTCCTCCCAGAGCACCTTAATGTGCAGGGCAGATTATATGGGAGAAGGCGATCCTGCAGGTAGGCTGGCCCCAAGCCATGAAGGGCTTTAAAGGTAAGAACCAACACCATGTACTGTGCCCGGAAACCAATAGGCAGCCAATGTAAGGACTTCAGAATTGGTATTATATGGTCAGTTTTAGATCTTCCGGTGGCCAACCTGGCTGCCATATTCTGAACTAATTGAAGTTTCCGGACTAAGCACATGGGTAGCCCTATGTAGAGCGCATTACAGAAATCAAGCCGTGAAGTTACCAGCGCATGCACCACTGTTTTTAGGTGTTCTAGGTCCAGGAAGGGGCGCAGCTGGTGTATCAGCCGAAGCTGATAACAGGCACTCCTGGCCGCTGCATTAATTTGGGCTGTCAAGCTGCGGACACAGTCTTTCAGGGGAAGTGTGACCCCGTCTAAAACTTGTTGACAACTGGTTCATAGTAAATCAATCTGAACACATAGCTTCTGAGGCTTTCTGAACAGTTTTGGTTAAGAGTTTTGGTTTCAGGAAATTTTTCTCCCCAAAATGAACTATCTGGGCACTGATAAAGTATTATCTGGATATTCCCACCCCACTTGGTATCTGGGAGTCTTTGTCGCTTCATTTTATGTGAATTTGTCACCCACTGGCTGTAGTAGTTTGTCCATTGAAAGTTGCCACTAGAAGCTGATGAAAGCCATTGTCTGTCAGGTGAACTTCTAGAGGACAAGAAGATATTGGCTTATTCATGCCTCCTTCATCGTTTGATGATGTTTCTTATGATCCTTTGAGCTTTATTTGTCTGATTTTCTTTTGGAAAGGTGTACCAGTAGCTTTCATGAACTCTGAATGTGAGGCTATTATATATTTGAAATAATTATTTTTTTGCAATCATGTTTCTTAAGCATTATTACAAAATGAATTTATAAAAATTCCAGTAAATCTCACTGATTCATTCTCAAATTGGTCCAGAGACCAAGATCAGATCAAACAGTTTAGAAAATTATCTTCTTCAGTTTGGAACCAGCCGAGCTGATTATGTTTTTTTACAGAGAAGCACAAATTGCTATGTGTTTGGGATAAAAAAGAAATAGAAAAAAGAATGGACAGGGGCAACAATTTACTAAGGAAACATGAGAAGAGACAGTGAAAAGCATAATTTTCTGACAGAACTAATTAAGACAAGTTGCCACAGGAGAAGTGTTTTAGCCAGAAATTTAACCGTTACAACATTCCTTCACAATAAACACTCCTTAGTACCAGCTGACATTTGTTCCTACTGCCTGGTTTGGTTAAGACTTTATTAAAATCATGTTTCTGACAGCCTCCCCGTATCTTCTAATTCTGTCAGTGAGATCTGAATATAACTGCTGTTCAACTGAATAACTAATATAGGTGGGGAAAAAGATGGTGAACAATGTTATTTAACACATACTGAATTATATCAGCATGGACTGTTCTTGATGGGTGAGGTGATGACAAATAACTTTATAATGATGAAGCTATCTTATGTAGCTACATAAAATGCATCCATGCTAGAAAATTGTGACAATACACAATGGACCACCATGCAAGATAATGGTGCAATGCCAAGTGAACCCCACTGTAGTCCAAAAGGGCTCCCTTGGCACAAGGGGACATGTGCATCAGGACATGTTATGCATTAGGACACATTGTCCAATTGGATGCATTGTGTTACAGTCATGCTGCTGATTCCTCTTGTACAATGGTAGAGGAAAAAAGGAGAAGACTTGGGATCCTTTGGTACTATACAATTATAGCATTACGATTCCACTTTAATTGCCATGCCAATTCCATGGTAATGGAATCCCGAGATTTTTAGTTTAGGGAAGGCTATTTGGACATCTTAGCTGGAGAGTGCTACAAACTCCAGGATTCCACAGGATGCAGCCATGAGAGTTAAAGTAGAATCATAGTGCTATAACTGTGTAGTGTGAAAGGGATCCTGATGTTAAAAGTCAGCCTACATATTCTGTGCAGCTTTAATGTAGGGACAGTTTCTGTATAATCTCAAATGGATTTCCTTCGACAATAAGATGTTGCTGGTTTTCCTTGCCTAGGATTGCTGGAGGCATGGGAAAGGGGGGGGGAGGGGGAAGGAAAATGATTCTCCATTTTTAAAATACTCTCACAAACTCAAACCCAATCCATCCTATGCAAATCGCACAAAGTGAACAGTAGTGAAAATCAGAGAGGCATCAGATGGTCTTCATCTGTGGTGATTTGTGAATCAAGCAGCAGTTCTTTCACGCTACACAAATTATAGCATTATGATTCTACTGTAAGTGCCAGGGCTGCATCATATAGAATTCTGGGATTTGTAGTTTAGTGAGGCAGTATAGCTATGTTCCTGAGAATTCACTCCTTAGAGTGTGAATGAGTCAGTGTGGTGTAGTGGTTTTGAGCGTTAGACCAGGGTTTGATTCCCTGCTCCGCTATGGAAAACCACTAGATGATCTTGGTTGCATGCAAACACTCTCAGCCCCCAGAAAACCACCCGCCCCATGATCACTGTGTATTGTGTAATTTTAGATGCTGGATGAATTTAAAAAAAAATAAGTAGAAGCCAAATTGGGTGGCTTTAGTTAGGGTGGAAGGGGATGAATCTTCAGAGGACAAAATTCTTAATTCAAGTGGTATAAAATCTTTTTCTAGCTTAGGGATCCACTGCTGAACAATTAAATTCAATAGTCTCCATATCATGAAGAGGAAGCTATGGTATGAATAAGAACCATTCAAGATCCATAGTATGGTCCTACCTTCCTTGGGCCAACCAAAAAGACACTAAAACGTGGCTTGCTCATGTTAGAGAGATTAACATGTTTTGATATTTTGTTGTTGTTATTATTCTTGCTACATAGATGGCACGCTCCAAGTCCCTAAGTCATGCCCCAAACTCTTTGCATTATTTACACCAGAATTTTTTTCAGTGCTTATGTATAACCTAAGGGCAAACATGAATACAAAGTAGCTCATGTAGTTTTCTCAGGATTTTGCCGTTCAACCAAATACATTTCTAGATACTATGCCTTTTGATTTTGCATTCCACAGGGCCCTCTCAGAAATTCAAGCTTTAAGGTAACTTGATTTATATGTAATGCTATCATACTTGTTACAGGACACCAGAGATATTTGATAAGTGAAAGATGAATAAAACCTAGACTGAAAGAAAAAAAATCTTTCTTTTTAAAAAAAATCTCTGACAAAGGATAGAAATGCCCCAGAGTCGAAGGCTAGGAATACAATTTTTAAATGATTTAGCAATATATTCCACCTTTATAGTTTGATTTAGAAGGTTAGTGTTGTCTTGATTTGAAAGAATGAAGGAATGCTGGAGGTCAGGTACTGATCAGTTTTTATTTTGAGCTTTTGAATTTCAGAGACCTGGTGTAACATTACAAACAACATCCTCTGGTTAGCCAGAGAAGCCTGAAGCCTGTATTTGGAGCTTAACTTGCACAGGGGCTTCACATGAATAGACTTCAAGTTTTCCTAAGACCGAGGCTCTTTCTGCACTATACTGTTATAGTGTTATTATTCCACTTTCACTTTCTCACCATTTTGCAGGAAGGTGAAAATGTTTGTGTTTTTCCTTTTGGTTTTGTTTTATTTGTTCACCCATGTAAGACTAAGGGCTTTTCCGAACTACATTGTCATAGTGCTATCATTCCACTTTCAACATCCTATGGAATCCTGGCATATGCAGTTTAGGGAGGGGCCTTTAGAATTCTCAGCCAGAGAGCTCTTTGGCCTCAGGAAACTACAAATCCCAGAATTCCACAGTATGTTGAAAGTGGAATAATAGTACTGTAACAGTGTAGTGTGGAAATGGCCTATGTTTGACTACATCTAAACAAAGATGCATTCAACCATGTTTACCATATTTATACATTGACTTAAACATTTTAGTTCGAATTGCAATTTCACTCTATAACATGGAATCTCAGAGGGTATTCAGTACAATCAGTCTGATCAATTCAAACAATATCAAATGGCTAAAAATAATTGAAACAGACTAAATACCATTTAAAAATTTGACATATTAAAACAAGACAGTCAGAATTGCTAAAACAATTTAAAACTCTAACACGCGTGCAGATTTAGGTGAAATCAATTGGGTTTCAAAGGCTTCAATAAAAAGCCATGTTTCCTGTTGGCAGTTGAATGACGTCCATGTTGATGTCAATCAAGTCTCTAGGGTGAGACTATTCTACAACTGTAGGGATGTAAATCCTTGAATGTTTCCTCCTTATATGTGAGAACAAATCTTTACTGAGTTTTCTCCATGCTGCAGGAGAAAATAACTATTCTTGTTCAGTATTCTCTCCGTATTCCAATGTCCTGAAGACTTGCAAATGAATTATGCTGTGGAAGAAAATAAAAAGTTGTTTTGTCTGCAGTGTTTTCTGTGCAGGAAACCCATTTTCAACTCAGAAAACTTTGTGTGCGTGTTTATGTGCAAAAAAGACCATGTGTTTTCTTTGCAGAATTATTCTTCCACAACCCCTTGGGACTTTAAATATCAGGTGAAAATTGTATAAAATTCTCCCCTATGATTCTTCCAGATGGTTTTTTTTCCTAACTATGAGGAAAGCTATTTTTTGGCCTAGGATGGAATAAATACAGTTTCCCACCTTGTAAGACTTGAATTATGTTTCTGCTACAGCAGAGAATACATCTCCCACATCCAGTGTAGCACATTGCACCACAGACAGGACACAAGGCAGGACTCCTCCTTTTGAACCTCAGTCTTTGAGCAGGTATATACAGGGAGACATGGTCCCTCCCTTCTAGGTCCTTCTAGATCTCAAGCTGTTTAGCCCTGTGAATATCATCACTTTGAAAGTCAGATATACTGGCATATTCTGGTTTACATATGTCTCATATTTACGTATATGTTCTACACATAATGTGAGGTTTAGACTTTCCAGGGCTTTTGACTTCAGAGAGGTTTATTAATGTGTCCTCAACTAGGAGATTGCTATATTCAAATGATTTTTTGATGGCTCTTGAGGATTTTCTTATCACTTTAGCAGACATTCCTGTCACTTTAGGGGGAAAGGAAAATGTTCTTTGGGAGTCTTGGCAGTTAACACTCAGAACATCTACTTTGAAAGAGCAAAGCTTATGTCCTTGGCCCCATCTGTTTTCTGAGTTTTCCCCAAGATGTGAACCAAAGAAACTCTTTTGTCATGTTTTCATTATTGCCCAAAAGAAAGGAAGGCATTCATTACAGGTAAGACATTATTTATAATAAATAACTTCCAAGCTCTGGCGATAATGTGATTTAATCAAATTTTGCTGATAGACTTTTTTATATTGCCTGTGGTTTTATTTTGCAGGATTTATTGTATTTCTTCTTTTAAATAATTATGTTTTGATAGCTTCTTTCATCTTGATTGCATTTTATTGGACACTTGTTCATGTGTATACACATTTTCCTTTCCTTTTTTTTTTTAGACCCCTTGTGCTTTTCAGAAATGCAAGGTAGAAATATTTCAGATAAACAAAATGAATAGGTTCCATTTCAATGCCTTCATACCTTGGTCAGAATTTCCTTACATGTATCTCCTTAGCATTTTTTTCATTACCATTGCAACACTGGAATTAGAAGTTGAATTCAAAATATTCTAACTTTTCCATAATGCTCTGTGATTTTTTAAAAACTATTCTTGGGGTGTTATAATCCTCAGGGCCACCTAGGTGAGCCTAAAAGGGCAAGAGAGAAAAAGGCCTTCAATCCTAGGGGTCCTTGTTGGGATCCTACACAGCAAGCATACTTTCTGGAAGCAGGTTTACAAAGATTTTAGTTGCTATTAGAGTTCCGCTCTCTCTCTGTTCTGAAAGTGGTGTGCTCTTATTGAAGGCATGATGGTGTGTGTACTTGTATACCAGTCTGTTAAAGCTAGGGAAGGCAGCTGTGGGTGGCAATAGAGAAGAGAAGTGGCAGTAAGGGAATGAAAGGCTGATAAAGCAAATGAAACCATTGTAGTTTCAGAATGTTAAATCAGAATATTAAACCAGGGGGAATTAAAGCTGCCAAGGCTAAAAGTTTAGTTTGATGGAAAATTTTGTCATAGGCAGCTATTTTTAGGTACGTGGGGGAACTGTTCACATGTGAATATATTGAAAGCTGGGAACTTCCATGAAGAAATGGAAATATGAGTGTAATATGGATACAGGAAGTTGACTCAAAGTGTTTGATCATCCTGCTCTATGTGATATGGATGATCACAGACTAAGGAACGTGGACATCTTGCCAATTTGTCCTCACAGGTGACTGTGTAACACAACTTAGGTGCCACAGCTGAGAATGCTGTCCATGTCCTCCAATTGTGTATTTTTCTCACTAGCAAAGCACAAAGGAAGATCCTTAGACCTCACTCGTTAGGCAGATATGTATAATATTGTATTTCTCCAAAATTCTCCTGTATCCTTGTTTCATATCTGACTGCAACACATTTCTGCTTCCCAGGTTGAAATTTAGACACAGCTTTATATTTTTTCTCTTAATGTGTGCACTTATTTAAATATTTTACCTCAAGTATGAATTCTGCTTTCTCATTTCAGTATGGAGACTGCCATCAAGAAATCGGAAGAAGACTAGGACTTTGAAGGGCAGCTATGAAGGAACTAGACAAGATCCTCAAATGTAAAGAGATATCATTGAATGTTAAAGTGAGGATTGTCCATGTGATCATATTTCTGATTACTATATATGACTGTGAAAGCTAGAAAGTGAAGAAAACTGACAGGAAGAGAATCAACTCATTTGAAATATTCTGCAGAATAGTTTTACAGGTACCGTTATCTGCTAAAAAGAGAAATGAATGGGTTCTAGAGGAAATCTAACCTGAACTCTCTCTAGAAGCCAAGATGACTATGATGAGACTGTTGTACTTTGGACATATCATGAGAAGAGATGACTCATTAGAAAAGGCAATGATGCTTGGCAAAGTAGAAGGCAGAAGGAAAAGTGGAAGACCATGTTACAGATGGATAGACTCAATCCAGGAAGCCACAATTGAGTCTGCAAGGCCTGAGCAGGGCTATTGATAACAGAGTGATATAGAAGTTTCTCATTCATAAGGTTTGTGGGGGGAAGGTGGGTGATGGGACTTAGGCACACTGTGCTAAATCCTCCATCGTGCCACTGCTCTCTGACCAAACGTGGCTCAGAGGCAGGCAAAACAAAACATCCAGCAGAGTTGAAAACACAGCAACAAGAAGTGTGTGTAGCAGAGTATATCATGCAGCACTGCTCTGACCCCAAAAGCTGCCCACTAAAAACACTAGGACACAGTGTTGGCATCCAAAAATATACCTAGAGGCTTTTTATTCTTCAGTTCCATTATATACATCTGTACAGGTTTGCAGATCCTTCAACACAGGTCCAGCATTCCATCACCATATCAGGTAGAGATATGCTCTGGCAAAGCCTCCGGCCAGAATCAGAAAAGACTGACAGAAAAGGCTTAACCGAGCCTACCTCTTATATACACAGAGACTAGCTGATGTAACCCCAGCCTGGATTATATGTCACCATGGCTGATGAAACTCCTTGCCCAGGTTTCATATCACTGTGACTCAGCCTTCTTGTCACATGGGGATTACCTCATACTTGTACAGTCATCCCCAGGTGTTTTCCACATGCACATCATAGTATTTTTAATTGGAACAAGGCTCACTGAAATCTTTTTCCAACAAGGTTACCATAAATTGAAGTCAACTTGACTGTAGTTAACAACAATAGTTTACTGAAGCATGTCTGTGCATGTTTTTAACCATACATATTTTCAAATATTGATGTTGCATATGTATAATTTATTACTCTGAAAAGTCCTCCAACAAAGATGTGAACTCTTGAGACAAATGCATTTTTTTTCACAATCAGTCTTGATAAATGCCAAAAGATGAATTTGACTGAGACTGTTCAATCCAAATTCATTTCTGTCCCCAGCCTGGACAGCCAGATTTGATTTTGACCTTAATTCAGTGGTTCAGAAAATGATCTGATTCTGATTGGATAGATTCAGAGTCTGGTCACTACAGCTTGGATCCTGAATATCAGTCAAGATCTTGGAAATGGAAAGTTTCTATTTTCCATTGATTATCATGAAAAAAAGAAAACACAATTTGCAAGTAGTTATATATAGCCTGTAAATAAAAGTTATATATTATATATACTTGTGTAGAAGTTGACCTCATGTATAAGTTGAGGCCAGGTTTTGGGACCAAAATTATGAATTTTGATATGAGCTGTGGACAAGCTGAGGGCCATTCCACAGAGTGGGGAAAATGTCAGATGTATCTCAGGGGGCCTTCTGCCCTTGGCCACCACTGCTACCATTTTCCCACCCAGGCATTCAAAAAAATCCATAAGTAGCACTGCAGCAGAGAAAGAAGAGGGGGTCATGTCTGCTTATTTTAGGTTTTCTCAGGGCTACCAAACTTTTGCCTTTTGCCATTCTACTCAGAGAAGGGAATGGCTTATTTTCTCATAAGAGTTCAACTGTAATACTGACAATACTTACATTGACCCATAAACAAGTTAACCCAGATTTTTTTGATCAATTTTTTTTTTTTACTAAAATTTCTAGGCTTATGTATGAGTACATAAAGTAGCTTCCATACTTCTTCTCAACATTTGCCCACAGTTTGGAAACAATTTGTATGATCATAGTACTCATCGTTGAGCTGCCCATGCTCCAGAATAGTGTGGTATTTCAGAAAGGTAGGTGGAGGCTAGGGATTTGTGTGGTTTGTTTTTTTTTTAAATCCTAAAGCATGGTGGCATTAGAATGGAGGAAGCAACTTTCAAGTCCACTGTCCGTCCCCAAATGAACAGTGTTGCAGACACCAACATAAAATATTTCCTAGAATTGGAATGCTGACCTATCAATCACCCAACCACAGTTCCTCCTTCCTTCTCTCTCCCATACCTCATGTGTTTTCCACACAATGATGCAATTTGGGCAAAATTATGCCTTTTTGAAGTCCAAAGCCTGAATGAAGTTTCAGGTTCAGCTTCAGATCCAGAGATGGAGAAAACACACTTTGCCTCCCTAAATGCACAGATTGATACAAAGGGGCTTGATATTGATTGAATTTTGAACTTCAGATAAATCCAATACACATTGTAACCGTCTACACTGACTATCATTGATTTAGGGAAGAACTATTCCCAGTACTAATTTGGGAAGCAAAAGACATCAAATTTCACACAAAAAGAATACGCTTGACCACTAAATTATAACACTTTCTCATTCATCCAGATAGGGCAGGTGAAGGAAACATTTCTGGCCAACTCATGAAATGATAAGACCACACAACAATGTTTGGGTTAAACATGGGCAATTTTATTTAAACTATTGCCTATTTAACCTGAAAATTGAAGGTTGCAACAGAACAGTGAGCGGGGGGGGGGGTGAGCCTAATTTAGGAGCTGCTGGGGTGATAGGTCTCCCTGGGACCTCTCCCCCAGCTTCCCTTGGGTGAGATATCAGGTTCTGAGGTGAATCCAAGATGCTGGGTTGCAACTTCAGCCAACCCTATTCTGGAAGGCGGTGTTCTGTCTCAGTCTCTGCAGCACAGCTGATATATCAAACAAAACAAACTATAGCATGTATATTTCTATACTGCTTATCAGCTAAGTGCTCTCTAAGTGGTTTATTTACTTCCAGGAAGTAAGCAAAGGGTAATGAATAAAGTTCATCAGAGTTTCAAGGTGAGAGAGACTCCAGGGTTAGTCAGAGTATTCCAGGGCTCAATAAGGTATCCAGAAGAGTAGAAGGTCAGATAACCTTTGATAACTCCTGGAGGGGAAGGATGGCAGCTATATAGGTCTGAAGCCAAGAGCAGCTATGACTTGATTAATTGTTGCCAGGTATAAATTCTGAGAAAGCGATGCTGGCTTTCTCTTTGCTGTCTGTGCTTTGCAAAGGTGGGCATAGGTAAGTGTTCTTCTGTGTCTGAAGGGGCAGGACTCTCTGCTGGAGTTGGCACTACCCCCTGTTCTGTTTGTGGCACTGTAACCTCTTTCTGTACAGCAGATCCTGGCATGTTCCCTATTTCAGCCTTTGGTATGTCCCCTGTTTCAGATTCTGAATCAGAGCCCATGTTCTGAAAGCAGAGCATGACAAGTGGGCCCTCCATGTTGCAAGAACCGACGTGAGGGCAGAAACCCATAGACCCACCTCGAGGACCTTCTCCTTCTTTGCCACCCCTCGTGTCTCAGGACATGTGGAGGGAGCTCCAGAGACTTATCCTTCACCAAATGGGTGCCATAGGTACTCACCAAAACTCTTAATTACCCTGCCTATTACCTGTCATAAGGAACCTATTTAAGACACCATCCTGATACCAATTGCCCAGTTCCTTATAGCAGTGTAGGGTAGGTGAATGCCCCCCCCCAGGAAAAGAGGGGAAAAATTCCTACCCAGCCCTGAAGCGACCAGCTATCTTCTACTGCTTAAAGGTCAGGAGGGTGGGTTACAAAGCAGAGTCCAAAAAAGGCAGAGGTGGGGGGTGGTGCTGCCAAAAATAGGGCCACAGGCTCTGCCCTAGCCCTGCCCACCACATGATTGTACATGGTGTGATGATGCCATAACTCACCTCAGCCATGTGAGGCCAACAAAGTCACCTCCCCCACAAGCCACCGCACAGAAGTTGGGGAGGGGGAAGTGAAGCACTAGTAAGATGTATACTTCAGTTTAAGCACTAAGTGGAATGAACTAGAACAAGATAGGAAATGGTTCATAGGGATGAGGAAGTATGTGAGGTGGGGCTCTTACTCTTGCCCTTGGCATTGGCCATCTGATGTAGCTGTTTCATATATCATAATGGTTGATGGAGTTGTTTCCGTATGTACACTCATTGTTTTTTCAAAACCTAGAAAAACAGTCTTGAAAGAATCCAGTCAACAATTAATTACCAGCCACCATCACAAACAAAAGGCACCATCATAATTCAAAGCTCAAATGTCAGGCAATGAAATGGAAATGCAATGGAAATGCAGTACACAATTGCTTAAACAATGCAATTCAAAAAGTATACACAGAATAATGACATTGATCAACTACTAGCAAAATGATTGGAACGCTGTTATGATTCCAAGGCCCTTTCCGCACGTGGGAAAAAAACACTACTCACTGGACTTCTTCAGAGTCTGGGCGAGTCCGTCGGGATGAGGAGCAGTGCGAGCTCATCGCTCCGCACTGCTCCAGCGTCCAAAATGGCGGCTTCTGGTTGGTGGAGGCTCTCCACCAACCGGAGAAGCTTGCCAGCCTAAAGCCCACCCCCAGCAGATCTGCAGGCACGCACTTGTGTGCGCCTGCAAATCTGCACTGGAGTGTGGGGATGGAGCGACATGGAGTTGCACGCTCTGTGCTTTTTAAAAACCTCTAAAAAGAGATTTTTAAAAAGCATGCTGCATGACCAGTTCCGGTCACTCTGAACTGGACTGAGGTGTGGAACTACAAAAAGTAGTCCACCCCAGTCCACTCTATGGTGCGGAAGACCTCCATCGGAGGTCACTCTGCACCGTTTTAATAACCCAGTGTGCAAAGGGCCTAATACACAGACTACCCAAACTCTCATAACTCTGTACTTCATTCTTCTTAAACAGAGCAAAAGCTTGTCACAGAATCATGCTGAATCAATATTGAGAACACATTTCGTACATTGTTATGTGCAATAGCATAGATCAAAAGACTTCTAGTGGTTCAAATTGGTTGGGCAGTGGGAAAAGTTTTCACACAATTGCTTCACCCTGTGCATAAACAGCATATATATTAATAACTTATACTTTTAGGGTTTATGTGAACTTGCCTTACATGTTCTGGACATTGAAAGCTGAGCCTATCATATAGGGGGAAAAATTAAACATAAATTGTACTATTTCCTCTTATTGTTGTGTTGATTGAACATCTCAAGTCATCATCTGATTTCCTCTGAATGGAAATTGCATCTGTTGAAATTTTACGGAAACTTGAAAGAATTCATATAATAGCATCAGAACCATTTTGATTTCATTTTGCACCTCTCAGCTGCAGTCTTGGCATGCACATCTGGAAGGACTGGTATGCTGAAGAGTGAAATTGGGAAGCTGTGCCAAGTCTTGTAACTGCTCGGTATAAAACTTTGCACAGCTGGTAGGGAAAGATTTAACCAGCTCTTCTGCTGACTCTGTCTGGTACTGACAGCTGCACACAAGAAGCTGATGGAAGCTGGCAGTACAAAATGTTCAGAATGTCAATTAAAAAAAAATCTTGACATGTTCCCTAAATTAAGAACTGAGATTTAGAGCAATGCTAACTCCTTGCGTGTTACTAAATCCATGTGAAAAGCTACCAGTCTGATAAACCTGATGTCCCAAACTTATCCATATCTAGCTTTGTTTTTATAAAGAAGATTGGATGAGACTTAGCAGTGTGTGACAGTCATTCTAATGAGAGCATGGTCATTCTAAATTCATGAACTACTGAAGTTCAGACCTATACATGCTCTAGTCAAAAGAATATCAGCAAATAAGGTATGCAAAGCCTCCTGTTAAAACCCAGGTAGTCTAAGCCACAGAGCTGTGTAAAACCTACAAGTATACCTGTGGGTGGGTGGGTAAGTAGGTGGACTGTGTGTCTGTACATTTAGGGATGTATAGTCTTCCTTATCTCATTGACAGGAGCAAAATGGGATCATCATTTTCATCTTGTACAAGAAGTAAATATAAATAAGTAAGTAAGTAAGTAAGTAAGTAACTAACTAATACTGGTTGCCAATTTTTCCAAGAGTGAATCAACATGACAAAACAAGGTTTCTTATTGTCAAAAAATGTGGCGAATATTCCTTAAATCCTTACTCTAGGGATTTAAATATTTGCTGCTTTGTTCTTTCAAGCAAGAATAAACAATGAACAGTTTCAAATATTTTCTCCTCACAACAGTGCAGTTTTTGAGGTTCAGAACATTTCACATTTTTTTTAAATGTGTCTTTTGGTGAAGAAATAATTTTATGTGCAGAAAACAGTTTGAACACAGAAAACATGGTTTTCCATGCAGAGTGTATGCTTACTGTATAGAACATCATGTTTTCTGAATAAAAACAGACAAAAAAAATCGAGGTCTGAAAAACATGTTTTCTGTGTGAATCCTTCCATACTATTAAATATATATAAAAAAATTGCATTGTAGAAGTCTTAAACTGTGAACTATCTTTTTCTATCCAGATTTTCTTGGGACACTTTTTTCTTTAACGATGAGATATAGGCAAAGATTCTTTATGCCCCTGTTCTAGTGTAATTATATACCTATAACCATCTGTAAAGGACATCTGCAAATGATTTATGGAAATTATAAGAACTTTGTTTAAAAAAACCCCAAAAACACTTCATTGGACCACATCCTCCCTAGCCAGTCTCTAATCTCCCTTTTCTAAGTAAGGTCCTAAAGTGAGTTGTAGCAGCAGAACTCTGGGCTTTCTGGAATGAAACGGATAACTGGATCCATTCCAACCTGGGTTCAGGTTGGTTATGAGACAGAAACAGCCTTGGTCACCTAGGTGGATGACCTACACCAGTAATTGGATAAGGGGAGTAAGTCTCTATTGGTCCTCCTGGATCTTTCAGTAGAATTTTATACTATTGCCATGGTATCTTTCCAAGTCATCTGGTTGATATGGAACTTGGGAGCATTGCTCTGTAGTGCTTCAAATCTTTCTTGGCTGAATGTTCACAGAAGGTGGTGCTGGGAGACTTGTTTAGACTTTCAGCCATTAACCTGTGGGGTTCCACAGCAGTCAATACTATTCCCTATGCTTTTCAACATCTATATGAAGCTAGCTAGAGAGGTCATTTGGAGCTTTGGGGCTTGATGTATGCTGATGATACCCAGCTCTATCTCTCCTTTACAACTGATGCTGAGGAGGCTGTAGTATCACTGAATTTTTGTCTGGAAGCAGTAAAAGACTGTATGTGAGTGAACAGACTGAGTTTAATCCAGATAAAATGGAAGTGCAGCTAGTCAGTAGGAAAACCAGCCTGAGATTGGGATCACAGCCTCTCCTGCATGGAGTTGCTCTCCCTCTGAAAGATCAGGTTTGCAGCTTGGGGGTGCTCTTAGACCCAGCACTGCTCCTGAAAAGCCAGCCTGCTGCAGGGGCCAGGGGCACCTTTGGTCAGTTTAGGCTAGTGTGCCAGCTGCACCCTTTCTTGGAGAAGCAGATTTGGCCAAAGTGGTTCATGCCTTAGTTACATCTCAATTAGACTACTGTAATGTGCTCTATGTGAGGCTACCCTTGAAAAGTGTTCAAAAGCTACAGCTGGGGCAAAATGCAGCAACCAGACTGTTGTAAGGTATGCATTTTAGGAGCGATATAACACAGATCCTGAAAGAACTGTACTGGCTTCCAATCTGCTTCCAATCTCAGTTCAAGGTGCTGGTGTTAATTTACAAGACCCTAAATGATTTGGAGTCAAGATATCTGAAAGGCTATCTCGTTGCATATGAGCTTGCCAAAAATTTGAGATAATTTGTTCTTTGCCTCAGGAGCCCTTGCGGGCTATAGGGCAATACAGAAATACTTTAAATGCATACATATATAGGTGTGTGTGTGTGTGTGTGTGTGTGTGTGTATACACATACACACATACACACACATACATGTTTATGCCTTTAAATACTATGTAAAATCTTGTACACATATATAGTTAATACAAATATGACACAGACACTCACCATATTGGTCCTCAAACTATAATTTCAGCAACTGCTCATCATGTAAGCATATCTTACATGTGATTTTGTGACTCTTCACTTGCTTGCCCTATGCCCACCTGTCATAACTAAATCATTGGAAAACTTATGGGCAGAGCTTTAATTCATTTCAAACTGGAAGAGATCTTCTAATTTTGAAGTGGATCAGTTGGTCCTGAGGATGATTCTGGGGATGGGAAGATGTCCCTCCAGATACATGAAGCTTGACCACCCCTGATATTTGGATGAGTTAGCCCAACAGCACAATTACATGAAATATTATGCTTTTCCTTTTATTGTTATTTTGGTCATTTAACTTATCTTCCTCATCATTTGAGATTTTATCTGTCTCTTTCTGCATTTTTCCCCTTTTCGATTAATTTCCCCAACATTAATCAAGTTTCTGCCTGCCTTTTATGCTTGCAAATTTTTATATATTTATTTTTCAAAAAGCTAGCCAACTTACCAGGCAGAATTTTCCCAAACCACTCAGCTCTTATTAAAACTATCTTCCATCAAATTGTCTTTTTTGTTCAAACAGAAGAAAGTTAACATGAGAATGGCAAGGTTCTTTTACAGTGGTAGGCAACTTGTGACATGATGAACTCTTTTTTGATATTGCCATTTGGTCATTAGATGGGTCAGTGTGGTATAGCGGATGAAGACTCTGGGAGACCAGGGTTCAAATACCCTCTCAGGAATGGAAACTTATTGGGCGACCTTGGGCAAATCACAGTCTTTATGCTGAGAGGAAGGCAACAGAAACTTCTCTTTGCAACAAATCCTGCCAAGAAAACCCTGTGATTGGGATACCATAAGTCAGATATGACTTGAAGGCACACAACAATGATTTAGTAATTAAAGCTACCCAACTGAAGTTGCAGTTCTAAAGATACTTATTAGGGTATAAATCTCATGGATACCAATGGGCTTTATCACTGGTAAATCAGGATTGTATTATTAGACATTCATTCCATTCTTTTAGAAGTTTGTAAGACTCTGAGAGATTTTTATTTGTTTGTTTAATCATTTGTTTGTTTTTAAGATATGGTCAGACAAAGAATTAGCAGTTTTGAATTTGCATTGTTCCAATGTTATCAATGTATTTAGCCCAAAGGCCATTCTAATTGAAGATCAGTTTTCTGCACAGTCCACCTTTTGTCTTCCCTGATGTTCCAACTTGGATGACTTTTCAGTAGCATAATCTAGAATCACCTTGGAAGTGATGCTGAAACACTTTTGATGACTTTTGATGCTGAAACACAAATGAAATGAAGAGGCACCACATGATTTGCCAAAAACAAACAAACAAACAACCTCTTAATGCTGCCCTACAGCCATATACTGTCCTGTGTCAGGAACTGATAAAGAACATCTGTGGTTTTATCTTCCTAAAGAAGCAGTATAAAGCATGGTAGTCTCCTTGCATCCAGTACAAGGAGGAAGACAGCTTATAAAACCGATCAACCAACAAACATTAAATGTGTTTGGACTAGTGGATTACACTGAGTTTGATAGATCATACATTGTTCATACCTGATCTGGATGTTACAAGTGCATTGTACCTCCACAGTAAAATGTTCTATATACATACAGTCAGGCTGCAATCAGTCACAGACAGAAAAGGATAATTGATACTGCAGTTTTCCTAAACATCTTGAAGGCACCAGATTCTGCTTGATCTTGGTTAGTACTTGGATGGGAGACCACCAAGGAATACCAAGTCTGCAGAGGAATATATTTCAGAGAAAGGCAGTGGCACACCACCTCTGAATTTTGCTTGCCTAAAAAATCCCTAAGAAATTCATGAGGTTGTTATAAGTCAATAGGTAACTTGAAGGTACACACACACACACAGTTCTCATATTTGGTAAGTAACCGTTGAAACAGTATGGATGGCAGTGCCCATGATAAAGATCACAATGACAGCAAAAATGACAATGATGGTGGTGGGGATTCTGCATGCAGAATTCTCTCTCATGCAATCTCCTCTCCTCTTCAGTTTCTTGCCTGATCCCTTAAGGTTCTCTGGCAGCCCAGGATGGTAAGAACAGTACTTTTTATATTGAAATGTTTATATCTCAAATTTCATCTTTTTAAAGGTGATGTGATGCAAACTTCCAAAGTTACTAAACTTCTTCATGAAGATCAAAGGTATATCCCTGTAATGCATTTTGTATTATTATATGTTTTCACATCCCAAACAGAGGAACTACGATGAATGTAAGCAGAGATGGTCTCAGATAGCTAAACTGCTATATTCTAGATTAATGTGTTAAGAAAATGTGAAATGCAATGAATAATGCTGTATTGTTGTGATGAAGTTGCTTTGGAAGTCAGTTATTTGGAATTCAAGTGCAACTCGATGATTAGTTGCTAGTCAACAGGAGTAGCATCTTAAGAGTAAAACCCAGCACAGTGGTGTGCATGGGAGGGGTCATGGTTGAGAGGAATTATATAGAAGGCAGAGAGTCTGGTTGAAAGAGAGCCTTCAGTGAGATCTTGGCCAGAGAGGGTGGCTAAGTTGTAATTAAGCAGCTGAGGAAAAGACACAGAGTCTCAGGGTGTAAGGCTGGAAGTTATTGGCAAAGATTGTCAGAAGTGTGAACCATTTAATGTATTAATACTGTACTTTACAATAACCTTGACAAGATGCTTTATTTTTAATATTATTACAAAAAAAGGATATAGTTTGTTTTTATAACTATTAAGTCAGCCTGAGTTATCTAAAATCATTAGTAACAAAGAACATGTTACCATAAATAAACTATTTGCTTCTGAGAGAAGATTTAAGATACTAGCCCTTTTATACACCTCTTTATTAGGTTGGAACTGCAAACCACTCTAGAAAGAAATACTGGCCTGTCACAAATTTGTGTCAAGAGTAGCAGGATACCAAAAATCCCACAGAGATCTCAGAAAAGTCCAGTCAGGATTTAGAGATCTAGTTTGGAATTTTCTGATTCAATGAAGGAAATTCAGTATTTATTTAAATTTGTGTGTTTGGGTCAGCTAGAGTAATTCCCTGAGGTAAATACTTGGAAGTAAAGTAAAGATTGCTGCATGCATTTCTAATAAGTTCGTACTTCTTAGGTGACAAGGGGGAGGAGTCAGGAGATTTTAGTGTTTGGTCTTCCAAACACCAAAGCTAGGCCTCCATTAGATGTTTTGTTGTGTGCTTTCAAGTCGTTTTTGACATGCAGCAACCCTAGGACAAACTTATTATGGGGTTTTCTTGGCAAAATTTGTTCAAAGGGAGTTTGCTTTTCTCTGAGGCTAAGAGAGTGTGACTTGCCCAAGATCACTCAGTGGGTTTCCATGTCTGAGCAGGGATTCAAACCCTAGTCTCTAAAGTTGTAGTCCAACATCAAACTACTACACCATGCTGGTTCAGTAGATGTTTTAGGCTGCTTTAATGATCATGGATTCAATAACTCCCAGAATCCTTTCTGCAAGCCTTTCATACTAATCATGTAAAACAGAGATAAACTATAAGAGGAATGAGGACAAATATCATTTTATTTAACAGGCTTGGGCCTCAGACCGGTTGCTATGGAGATGAGGCCTACCATCAATAAGGATGCTAGAAAATTTTTGGGAGGCATATGTGAGAAAAATTAAAGTGACATAGATACAAGATCTTTTCACCTCACACAGTAGATTGTATGGGTTTCATATGTGAGGAATCTTAAAGTTGAAATTCAAACAAAAAAATGCTTCGAGAAAAATGTAAAACCATTGCACAAATTCAACAGAAAGCAAAAAAGTCAAAAGACAGTCAAAAAAGTCAAAAGCCAGACAACACAGACTGGATTGGCGACTGTGGAGAAAAGGTACAGGTACTGGAATAGGCCGGTTGCTATGGAGATGATGCCTAGCAGCAAGGAGGAGGACAGTATATTCCCTCACGAATCCAACCTCTGTATGTTAACAACTCTGAATACAGATTGGATTGGAGAATATGGGGAAAAGTTATAGGTACTGGAGAAGATGGTTGGGTGAGTTATTAAAAGGAAAATAAAATCCCAAGTAAATACGCTAGTTCAGTACAAAACCAATTGTTACACTCTGGAGGGCCTTATCTACTCAAGATCTAGCCCAACTAAATTCATGGATATGCTGAAGTAAAACAAAGCCACTATTGATATAAAACACCACTTTATAAATTATAAGTTGTGGGCAAATGGATGGAATAATAGAAATAAAACCAATAACAGCTTCTCATACTTTTCATACCCAGGTGATAACGTATTTAGCCTCCAAGGGTATATACAAGGTCTTAGGCTCCTGGGCAACAGAAGTCTTAGGAGGGTATCCAGCTCTTCTCCCCTAGGACTGGAAGAAAGGGATGCCTCAACCAGGAAGAGTTATATAACCTGCCAGAGGTTGTCTCCCAGAAGCAATGGTGAAGCTCATAGACTGGGAGGAGGAAACTTCACTGGTCCCTGTGGTCCCTGAATTTAAGGGAAGGAGGACTCTTTGTTCTCAAGGGAGGTAAAAAGTGTTCTTCTCAGTAAGAAGGTCAGAACAGCCATGCACAACTGCAGAGGTGTTTAGATTATACAGTCGTCAAAGATCTGTCTCAGAGGGCCTACATAGGGTTATGGAAAACTCAAGCAAAGACAAAGCAGCCTGTTAAACTGATGTATAGAACCAGTGTAGAATACATACATATAGCTACGCATCATAAAAATGGTAAAGGACCAATTAGAAGCCCAACATCTGTACTCTTTGTCAACCTTGAAAACAACAAGGAGAACTCAGCATGTTGCTATCTCATGCCCAGATCTTGAAAATTCTCTCTCTCAATCTGTTTTTTGGAAAGACTAGACAATTTAGGAAGTTGTATTCTAAGAAGTAATTTGTCCAAGCTATACTCCCAGTATCTCCCAGCCTTGTCTTACTTCTAGCACCTTGCTTCCTGAGTTAGCAAGGACTCCATATCACTTTAATTCAGAGTATTCTTGAACCTGGATAGAATCCGACTGGATTAGGCCCTCCGGATTGTAACAATTTTATACTGGATTAAAACTTTCATCAAAAAGTCTTGGGAATTACAATTTTGTGAGTGTGCTAAAATATTAATGATCAAGAACAAGGCTGATATGGTCTAGCAGCTTCATTTTAAAGCCATTTTAGGGAAGTGAAATCAATAAAATAATTATATACTGTGTGAAGCAGTTATTTTTATATGTTCTGAATTCCTTATTGAGTTTACCAGGTTGATTGCAGGTTGTAATATGATGACCAGTATTATAACCAGAACCTGCTGCTACATAATTTTATAAACTATCTCATCTTTAGTATCTCTTCATATTCAACTTTTTTATAAGCTACACATCCCAAATATTAACTTTTTCTCACAGGGAAGTTGTTTCTGACTCTAGATGTCTTTCTTTGGATATTGTCCAGCCTTCCGATATCCTTTTGGAAGTGAAATGTCCAGAACTCTGTAGAGTACGCTAAATACAGCTCCACCATTGATAAGTACAAGGCAGCATGAGATTGGGGCCTTTATTTTTTTCCTCCAGTTGTAATTTACAAACCCAGCTATCACTGTTGTCATCATCATCATATCATTTATACCCTGCCTTTTCCTTAAAACTAGAACTCCAAGTGGCTTACAATTGAAAATAACTACAATATAGTAAAAACTTACAAATGATTGCCACTGAAATAGCATTAAATTATCAAAATAATTAAAATCATACACTTTTAAATGAAAAACTGCTTAAAAATAGTACAATTGAAACAGCACAGAACCCTGTTAAAATCCTTTCCAGTTAACCCAATCCATGTCAACTCAACCCATTATTCCAAATGGATGTGCAACTCTAGCAAGGACTTGCAATCCACTCATCATTTTGACATTTCTATTGTGGATAAACCAAAATGGATGCTAAATAAATCTGAGCCAAAGGCTAGAAGCAGACAGAAGGGTCTAAATGAAGAAGTGGTGGACCCTTCTTGGGCTTCTGCAAGTCCTTGACTCTTGCCAGCTTCTACCTACATCATCTGAAATATTATAAACATTCAAGAGCTTTGAAGGAATACCGTACAAGTCCCAATGTTTGCCAAAATCCTATATAACCTGGTATATTACATAACTATACATTTACCTGCTAAAAAAACCCTTTACTGAACTGCAAAGATGTATAATGGGACAACAGAAAGAGTGCCCAATCTAAATTGGTGGACAATGCCATCAGTATGTGATTCTCATCAGTACATTATGAACACCAATGTGCATTGTATATCGATGTACATCACACATGCTTGTGTGCATTGGGCACTTGGCCAGCTGTGCTACATAGTAATGTAATAGCAGCCCTTTACTGGATGCGGACATTACACAACTGCCCAGTTCTAATTCCTTCAGGCATAAGTCCACTTATGAAGACATAAGGCTTTAACAGGTTTCCAGCCATTATCTGTAACACCTTATTTTTGGAAGAGGGGATGAGAGCACAAACTGTTTAATTTAATTTAAATTGTTTAAATGGACTTTATTGGCATACCACCCTGAGACTGCAGTTTAATAGAAAACAAAGTAAAATAACAGCATTATTTTGGTGAAGCAGTACAATTACCAAGAGCATTATTACTTTTTTGAGTAATGTGGACTCATTGGGTGAGATCTTGCGTTGTCAGATGTAGCTACCACAATGGATTTCCATTCTCATAGCTTCTTTTGCTTATACTAACTCTCCCCCTCAAAACCTACCTCTTAAGTCAGGTAGAACACCAACTGAGGGATTTCTGTGCTGTGCTGTGCTGCAGATTGATGACTTGGAAATGAAAACTGAAGTACTCTCCTGGCCAGAATATGAATTGAGATAGGCAGCTGCAGAGGGTCCCTCAGGGTCCTGTTGAGGCTGCTTGTCTCAAAGCTCCTGGCAACAGGGACAGTGTTGAAGCCATCATTCTTCATCACCTTGATCTGCAGCACAATGGAAGATTTTTGATTGGATGGCTGCCTGGCCTAAGAGGTGGATTTTGGGGATCAGGTTTGGTCTTTAATGATCATAAATATTAATCTCCAAAGTGACAACATTGTTAAGTATGGTTCACCAGCTTGTACATACTGAACAGGTTGTCAGCACCTATTTCCAAAATGTTGGGATTTTTGACAGGAATCATTTTGGGGTATTGATTTTTTTTTTTAAAAAAAAAGCTATTTTCCCATTTAAGTCTGTTTTTGTAAATATATATATTTTACCACGAGACTCTTAAGGCAATGAACAATAGGTAGTGAATAAAGTACTAGCTTTAGAAATAAGAAAATCTAACTAACATAAACGTGTGCCTTTTAAAAAATAATATTCCAAGTTGAGAACCATTCATTGTCCTGTACAGGATATCATTTTATTCCCCCAACATGCAAATACAGACTTTGAATTACAGCATTATTTTGATAAAAATCAAGATTTTTTCTCATATTATGTGTATTGCAGAACAAGGTAGAGTGAGCAGAAATAATGTTTCTTCTGCAAAATATATAAATGAAACATAGAATAGAATAGAGCAGAACAGAACAGGACAGAACAGAACCAAACCAAATAAAAACATTGGTAGAGTGCTAGTTAGCACCAGCTGAAACATCAAAGGAAACAAATACAGGCAGGAGGTATTTGCTGTAAGGATCATAAGTTTACTATAGGGACACAACACATACAGGTGTGGAGATTAAATGATAAACTGAAAGTCAACCAGGTTGCCAAGCAATACTGTTTAAAGGAAAGGAGTCTGGAAGAAGAAAGGTTCAACAATCTTTCCTCAGCAGGGAAGTGGGAAAATCTGACAATGATTAGGGAGATAATGGAGCTAATCTAGATTAATATATACTTTTGATAAAGGTGGTTGATCTTTCTTACACTGACTGTGAAAGAAGAGCTATGAATTTCGAGAACCTCTTTAATGGGGTGAGCATCCTAATGCATTTCTTGATTTGTCATGCAGCTGCTGAGAAAGCATGGCTGTTTTCTGATTAATTTCCAAAAGGGAAAAAAGAATATATATGTCAATACTGAACAGACCTCATTTGTTCTAAATATATAGCAGAGCCATAACAATAATTAGAGCGAAGTAAATTTGATTTACCAAAGTCATATTTTATTGCAAAACTCACCAAATGACAAATGTAACAAAACTGCAGAGGTTGTAGGATATTTCAGTACAGCTGTATATGAAAAATTATTGGAGAGGAAAATGATTATACAGACCCTTGGGTAAGTGGTTGCATTTGGAGACAGATTAAGTTGGCAAAACATTTTTCTGCATTCTAAGAGAAGAGAACTGGGATCTTGAAAATCTACATTTATACATGATATAATGTGAATGGCCTTGGTCCAAAACCCTCGTTTGCGGCCCATGAAATTATGCAGAAAATTCATTACCATCTATTGAAAATATACAGAGATCTTAAAAAAGCTTAAACTTAAAATTTAACATTTCAAAAGGAGCAAGGTGAATCATAACCCAGCACCAGGGATCAGGGCTGCCACTGGAATTACAAATGTGCGAGGCATAAAACAAGGCTGAATCAACTTCACAAGCAAAATGGATACAGTAGCCAAAATATCACCTAAGCTCTGGGCTTCTCAGATATTTTACTTTTTAAATTATTTTAGCCATGTCACAATGCTACCATTGATCTGGATATAGTAAGCTGTGCAGATAGTAAATATCTGTGAAATTTCTCCAATGTTTGAGAAATCATTTTAACCAATAAAGGAAACAATCTTAGGCCATTTGTGCACTACACTGTTATAGTGCTATTATTCCACTTTCAACATCCTGTGGCATCCTGGAGTTTGTAGTTCAGGGAGGGGCATTTAGAATTCTCAGCCAGAGAGCTCTTTGGCCTTAGTAAACTACAAAGCGCAGAATTCCACATGATGTTGAGAGTGGAATAATAGCATTATAACAGTGCAGTATGGAAAGGCCCTTAGCATGCCTATAGTCAGTAGTTACTAGTTTACATGTCTCTAGGGATAGCTTATATGTGTGTGTGTGTCATTTCCTGTTTGCTGTGACACCCTCTCTCTTCTTGTGTCTATTTAGTCTGAGTTGGTTCATCTTTCATTTTTAAAGTCTCTAGTTCTCTCTCTTCCATGTTTGAAGAGCATATGTTGCACAGCCTTTCACCATGAGATGTTATGAAACCATTAGTATTTTTAAGTAAAGCTGCTTCATATGTTTCTTTGTTTGTTTGTTTTAAGAAGAAGAAGATTAAGGCCATTTCCACATGACTAAGCTCTTCTGCATTGTCTCGCTGCAGTCCTGGGTCCAGAAGGGAGTGCGTCAGCAATGCTCCCCTCTGCACCTGTTCAGTCCATGTGGAACAGAACGCAATGGTGCCACATCTTCCTTCTGCAGTGCAATGGGACTTTTTCTATTGCTGTGCTATGGAAGGAAGCATCGCCGATGTGCTTCCACATCTTCTGCATGGCCAGAAGTGTTGGGAGTGCCACGCAATTGCAGGCGTGAAACGGATTTTTTCCATTTTACAAAAACTGCGCAAGCGCGACGCTCCGCAACAGGATGGCAGAGGGACAGCGACGACATCATGACGAAGCACGATCTGCTGACCGCTGCCATCCTGTGGCAAAAATGCAACAGTGACATCGTGCGGAAAGGTCCTAAGGCTACTTCATGTTTTTGTGAAGAAGACTAAGGCTACTTTATATTTGTACTAGATTATGTCAGGGGATGGGGTGAACTGGTTTTTGCTCACCTTATGACTGCTAATACTAATTATTCTGCTTATAAGGTGTACCACTAACTCTCCCATTACCCAACATTAACTTCCCTTATGAAGTTGCCCAGACTGAGGGAGTCAATTCAACAGGCACTACAATCATATCAATCCCCCCTTTTGTTCTATGTAGTAGGATTCAAATTCTATCCCCTGAACTCTTGAGGCATTTGAGAAGCTTATATAAGTGAAACTACCAGTAATGACATATCCAAAGGACAGCTTTCCCCATCATTAATAGTCATCCTTTCTAACACACAGGCTTAGGGGAGGTTTGCTTGTATTTACTTCCATTTACATTGGGTCAGTGGTGAAGACCAACCATTCAAATAAATACTGCATTGCAAAACATGCCCCAAAAGAACTGCTGCATGTGTAGACAGAAATTTCTACTCAAATTAACTACTTTCTTGCATGAAAGAGGAAGAGAGTAGAACAATTTCTCCTTACCTGAAAGAATAAAATTTGGATAGATTTACATCCTTGTCCCGTATGAGCTTCTCCCAAACTTATGTTCTGCAGTGGAGGCCCTATTACACAGTCACTACTCTGTGAGTTTAGGCTGGTGAGTAGGTATGACAGGGCTTCCTGCCACCGCAAATGTAGTATTCTCTCCCAAGATAGGCCAGGTCATCTCCATCACTTCTGAGTTTCTGATAGACAACTAAAACTGTGTTATACCAATTTGCTTTCCTTCCTTAAAACTAAGTGTGGACAATCTTGCAATTCTGAACTGCTTTTAATTTTCTGTGATGATAGTATTATTTTAAAGAGTTTTTGTTTGTTTGTTTTTTATTGTTTTAAATGTTTTAGTTCAGGCACATCACCTTGAGGGCCAAGATGGACTAAGCAGTCATATTTGTCCCTTAAAATGATGATAGACGTAGATAGATGGGCAGGCAGGCAGATAGAATCAGTTGTCGTTTCCATTTGAACTTTTTTAATAACCAAAGAAAGAGATGTTCAAAATGGTCATTTTTTAAAAAAAATCAAAGAATTAGCTAACCAAAACTTACTTAACAAGGCAGCTCTGAGGTGGGTCAGACAAGACATTTCATACTCCACAGCATATCTTAGTCCTGTCTTGACCTCTTATTGGCTGCGTGAAGTTAAAGGAAGATTTCACAAACAGAGATATTCCATTACAAGTCTCTGGGAAGGAGATTCAGTCAAGGCCTGGAATGACCTGAACATATCCTCCAGCAGAGTTCATGCACATACTTACTTAACATAGGGCTGAATAATAGAGAAAACACTGTGAAGCCCAGATGTGATCAGAAAAAATCTGGGCATGTTCTTTGCTTAGAGACATTCCCAGAAGGAAAGAGGAAAAGGATGGTTTTCTTTTATTCCCACAGCATCCACATGATGCTTTGCCATCATTCTCAGTGTATTCTGTACATGATACAAGAAAAATAAAGGGAGGGGGAGGGAAAATGGCTCCTATTTGGAAGAAGACAACACAGAAAGCAGGATTCCTACTCTCCCTGCCATTATGAAACATTCATTTCTAGAAGAAAAGAGGATAAATCTGACCCCTTGCTACTCCAACAAATTAACTCAAAAGTTTTCAAGTTCAAACTTATTGGTTCAGCTGTCTCATTAACCTACTTTTCCCCCATCATCACAGTGTGATTGTACACCAGAACAGCCCTCCTAGGCTTGACACAATGGGAATTTTTAGACACAGATCCTGGGATGTGCTAGTATATGTGAAAAAAAGCAAGCTGACCCTTAGGGCAAAATAAGAGACCATATGGAAGAGTTGTGTTGGGTGTTAGCTGCTTTGGCATTTTGCTCGTTTGGCGAATATTTTCAGGACGGTGCTGAGAAAAATAATGTCAGCTCTCATAGGCAAGGAAGTGACATACTGATGAAATTACTGAGTGAGAAAGCAGAAGTGTTTGACCTTGTAGCTATGGGGGCAGGCAAGAGCTCGATGGTGCTTTCAACATCTATTGTTGTTCTTTACAGCTCACACACTTGAATAGGAATTTACTTTGTCACCATAAGTACAATTTGTTACTGTATAAGCTTCATGAGGCTACGTTCCTGGTTAACACTGCCATGGATAATAATATCTGATTGAAAGGATATGTGAGGGGCAAGTACATTTCCAATCTTTTCTCTTCCTGCTTTTATTTTTGAAAGCTGGTACATCCACATTACTGGTCAAGATCAACCCAAATTTGCTATGGAGCCTTGTTCAGTCCCTCAGCAGGTAGGGTTCCAAACAGCAAAGCCCATGTTATAATGACATTGCCAATATAAAGACATTATTGTCTACTATTAAGTCCTCTAGGCTTGCATACAGCTTAGATGTGTCACAGTGACAACTCATCAGTCAGCTTAGGGTTGTCTAAATTCACATCTCTGAGAAATGGATTTTTTTAAAAAAAACATCAAAAAATTGGGAGTTAAAACAAAACACATCTACTGTCCAGTCACTGGGCATCCCAAAGCTATTTCAGCCACATCACTGAATATACCACATTTAAAAGTATCATCAATTAGAATTGTTTAAGTGCTGAATAGACTGTATTAAGGTCATTCTTGGCAGTCAAGTATCAGAAGCCCATCAAGAGCTGATTTGACACATGAGATATGGGCCGTAATATCCAGAATGATGATGTGTGGAAAAACATGCCTTCCAAAAACACCTTTGAAACAGGATTTGCTTGCACCTTGAAAGCTAGCATGTCAGTGGGGAAACTTAAAATAATTCAGACTTGCGGAGTATGGTACCATGTTGCTTATTTTGTGAGTAGAATTCCTAGATCAGGTCCAGTCCAAGATATTTTGATGACTGGGACGAAGAACAACATGCCTCCTTCCACATATAAAAGCAAACTAGACTGGCAGCTGAATCTTACTACAACACTCACAAAGGGCTCAGTGTCTTTCACTGCCCCTAAAGCAGAAGTTTAGTTTAAAGACTGTAGGACAAGCTAGGCAGTATGCGCAGCTCTGTCCTCCAATAGGGAAGAATGGCTAAGGAACTCAGGAGAACCACCTGGGGAGTTGCTGCTGCTGTCCCACAGCATCTATAACCTGAAGTAATTCCCTCACTCTTCTTATATGCAGGTAAAGCTAGAAAAGTAGAATTAGCTCTATCTTTTATTTATTCTTAAACACCACCAATACCAGCAATCTGTGCAGCTGAATCTTGGCAACAGTTAATTTCTGTTCATAAAAATTGCTTTGCCAGATCAGTTTGAAGTTTGTATAGTTAATATTTTGCTTCTAATACAAATAATCCAGATGACTCTGACCAACTCAAGACCACTTCATCCTCCAAATAGTAGTTTAAGATACACCTGTCTCTGAATAATTGTTGAGATCTTCCTTCATGAAGGTGTCTAATTCTTCTAAAAGGTACCTGAACTATTTGTTTTGGGCACTTGCAGAGCCAAAACTTTTGGGCAGTGTATTGATTCCTTCATTTTGTGTACATTCAATAGCACTGAACAGTATATGGATCCAAAAATGGAATAGCTGTGGTTTTGCTTGAAAAAAAAAATGTGCAGACTAAATAAATAGCTGTGATCGTTTATGAAATATAGCACAGTTAATGGCATTTATTATAATTGGTTTGCTATAATTATATCCAGTTCACACTTACTATATGGAACACTTGCATATTTAAAGCTCTTATCCAGGCCCCTGTGGGAGAAGAGTAAATTTGATCCTTCACTGTCTCAAAAGCACTTTGGGGAGTTTAAAAGCACAAGCACTTATCTATCAAGAGCAACCTCCTAAGCAGTAATTTGTTTAGTGGTAGCTTGTATTCAAGCCCATTTTTCAAACAGCATAAATGGTAAATCTGTAATATTTAATTTCCCCAAACCTACTGATTCTTAACAGTGATAAACGTGTACACCTTTTCTTTTTTGAGTGGGGAGGATTTGTTGTTGTAGTGTTCCTGCAAGTTGTTTCTGACTTAGGGTGAACCTAAGGTGAACCTGTCATGGAATTTTCTTGGCAGATTTGTTCAGTGGGGGTTTGCCTTTGGTTTCTTCTGAAGCTGTGAGAGTGTGACTTGCCCAAGGTCACCCAATAGGCTTCCATGGTTGAGTGAGGATTAAGACCCTGGTCTCTGGAGTCATAATACAACACTCAGACCACTACACCACAATGGTAGTGGGGAGGGATAGCCAAGAGAAAATGAGGACTTGAATTATGATGCTGGCACTGAGATCTGCTGGGAATCTCCTGTGGTCTCAGTACTGCTGTAATCATTGTATGTCTGGCTATGGAGAGGTAACCAGATACTTCCTTAGTCCTGCCTGCTAGTCATGAAGTGTGGAATGGCCATGTGGGGCCATTCAATGACTATAATAAGGCCATTTCTGCACTAGATAGTGCTATTATCCCACTTTCAACCTCCTATGGAATCCTGGGGTTTGCAGTTTAGGGAAGGACCTTTGAAACCTCTACAACTATAACAGTCTAGTGCAGAAATGGCCTAAGTCAGGAAGAGAATATACGGCTCAGTATAGTATAGGTCCACAAGCATGTATTTACACTACAATAGGAAGATGCTGGAATGAGACCATAAGGTGTTTCCACATTGCATGGTTACAGCAATTTGATACTGGCTTAGTTGCCAAGGCTTCTTCCTATTAAATCCTGGGATGTGTAGTTTGGGGAACTACATCAAATTTTGTACTAGACAGCTCCAATCTACTCCCTTGCACTTCAGCACTACAGCTTTCTAGCAGCAAATTCTGAATATCTCACCAAATTACCAACTCCAGGATTCTGTGGGATACAATCATGGCCATTAAAGTGGTGTCAAACTATGATAACTGTGCTCTGTGGGTACACCCATAGTGAAATGCAAATGTGTCCCATTTAGGAACTCTCTGTTAATGAGAACTGGCCTTTTCCTATGCGGAGACATGGTTTTTATTCACTAGAGTTTCTGCTGAAAACAAGAACAATTCTGGTTAAATACAAATCTATGGTGGCTGGTGTTATCCCTTTAGTGGTATTCCAGATTCCCTCTGTTTGTCTTGTACAGTTCTGTTGTCTTCTGATTTCCTCTGTCCAGGGTAGATTTCTGAGGATCACAATAACCTTTATGCTTAAGTAACCTTAACAACAACAAAAAATGTCCTTTTAGCCATTACAATACTGATTGCAGCAGAGTGCTTGGAGGGAGGTATATTTAGGCAAATCTACCCTATGTTAGCCATTGTGCTGTTAAAGTATCTTGCTGTGTTCACATAGTGGTTAAAAGGAGGAATTGTTCAAGGAACCTTTCAGGATTAGAATGGATGAAAATGCACATACAGAAGTGGGGATCTCTACACAGCCCTGCAACACAAAAATACAACATTTTTTCTTTCTTCAGAAGTATGTCTCATCAGCAGATAACTCTCCCTCCTTCTGCCAAAGAATAATCTTCTTGAAGAGAGCAATGATAGGGCCTTTCTTTCCAGGACAATAAATGTATGCTTATCTCTTTCAAGCTCTATAAGGGAAAGAGGGAAAAGAACAGAAAGCTGAATAAAAGAACAGAAAAACTTCATACTGCAATTAACATGTTATCATACTGATCCTATGTTTTATTCATGGTTTTGTGGAACATCATAGAGTGCGAACTGGTTGCCTTTTTGTTCGTAATTCCCCCTGCATATCTCCATAGCAGTACGATAAAGCTCTTTCTGGATCCTGGGCATAAAAATTGGTCCTAGACCCATGAAAAGAACTTTTTTTTTTTTTGATTGCAGGTACAAAGCCTGGAGTGGTTGTGAGGAAAGTACTGGCATCTCCTTCATGTCTTTGGAATCTCAACTGCCTGTGGACCTTATATTATGGTAATTCATGTATCGTCCTCCTCATACCTACTTTGAAGCCCTTAAGTTGCCTCACGCAGGCATGATGGGGGAAGGCCTGGCACCTCTGATATCAGGATACAAAATGATGACACCAACACTGAGATCTCTGGGGATCCTTAGGAAGTCTTAATACTTCTGTAATCATTGTAGATCTGATGGAGGAGAGGAGGCAGGGATTTTCAGATATTTTTCTGATCTTGCCTTTCAGCATAGAAAGCCTGTATGAGGTGACTTTGGATCTTTAAAGTAGGTTGGAAGGGTGGGTTGGATGCTGAATGAAGAGGATGGGAATACCAACCTCTGCAGTGGCTGAAAAAAATCCATCTGCATATGTAAGGGACACTTTTGCATGCAGCTGTCCCTATCTGAATTCAGACCATCATGGCTATTTCTACCCATTAAAAGAGGTTTTGCTGCAGATGTGCCTTACACCCAAAGAATTTGCTACAGCTGTGCCCATTGCTGTTCTTCTTCATGATGGGATCCCAACCAATCAAGGATCACGCAGTAAATCGGTTTCGGCTCTGTAAAGGCTTCACTGAGGACAGATCCCTGACACTGGTCTCACTGTGAATAAATGAGGGAAAGACAGGACTGGCAGCTTGTTGTCAAGGCAACAAGGCCAATGCTCCCCATCTTCCTGCATTGTGCTGGTGTGCAATGAAACAGAGCACAGCGTAGGAAGACAGGGAGCAACAACTCAATTTCTTCAGCAATATGCTAACCCGTTTCCTCACCTCACAACCCTTCATGTCCTTCAGCTTTGGAACAAAGTGTGTGTGGGGGAGGCACTTCTGAAAGTGCAGTAAACTATATACTAGATTTTGCCTAGCATTAGTACTTTAAAAATCAACAACAATATTTTTTCAAGTAGTGAAATGCAATCGGTTGCTATTTATAAATGAGATCTGAGAGAAGAAAATGAGAGTAAGTGAGGCAGAAGAAGTGGTGATTAAGGGAAAGGATAGTAAAGAAAGAGTCAAATCTGAGGAGAGTGGAATGGTAGCCAAGTCTTACATTGCGTGACAGCGGAATGGGGAGACAAGAGAACCTAGGTAATACACATTTATTGTGTACATACTTTGCATAGAAAGGACATTAATACAATAACTTACACGCTCACATAGAAATAAGTAAATTGTGAAGCAGTCTTGTGAAGAACTCATTAGTGGCTGTAAGCTTCCCTGTCAATCAGATGGTGAATCTATCTTCATTTTTAGTTTGGATCTTAAAAGATCTATCCAAAGTACTGAACCTACAGTGGGAAGACACTTGAAGTGTTATGTCATTTTGACATACCATTAGAGCCATTTTGGATGTTGTGTGCTTTCAAGTTGTTTTTGATTTATATTGACCCTAAGGTGAACCTATCATACGGTTTTCTCAGGATGACATGCCCAAGGGCACCTAGTGGGTTTCCAAGTCTGGGAGAGGAAACAAACGTTAGACTCCAGGGTCTTAGCCCAATGCTCAGACCACTCTCCTGTGCTTTCACACATTACACAGTGGTAAACCAGCTAAATTGATGTGGTAAACTGATATGTAACCAGAGCCAGCAGCTTTCTGTTGCATCCTGACAAGTATCTTGTTGTTGTGTGCCTTCAAGTTTTTTCTAACTTGTGGTGGTCCTAAGGTGAACCTATCATAGGGTTTTCTGAGGCTCAGAGTCTGTGAGGCATCCAAGGTCACCCAGTGGGTTTCCATGGCCAAACAGGGAATTGAACTCTGGTCTCCAAGGTTGTACTTCAATGCTGAAACCACTATACCATGCTGGCTCTCTGACAATTGTACCTGACAAGTGTACTGATATCCAAATTTTCTATCTCTTAGGCATACATTTGCAAAATACTAGGTGCTCATTGGAAAAAGGGCATGGAGTGCTTAAAACAGTCCTGAGTAAATCCTGTTAAGAAAATTAGCTCCTCAGATGGGAGATCATGCATGAAATTATCTCCAAAGCAGAGCAAGGCAAAAACAAAACAGTACCCTAAAGGCATGATTGTTGAGATATCATGAAATAATTAAAGTCTTATCTTTCATCTGTATGATTTCATCCCGTGAAAGTGCGCACATCAAAAGATCTCCATGTTGGAAGTATGTCTAATAAAAACACAACAATGTTATCACAATTTTAAAAGCATCAAATTCCTGGGAGGTTCCCGGAGACATTTTTTTCTAGCTCTTTGGTAACTCAAAAGTGTCAGAACATCATTTACATTTATTCTTCTAATTTGTGTTTAATTAATCACCCATCTGCTAATGCATATTCGGCCTCACACCTGCAGGCATTATTTGTCTATAATTTTGGCCTTATGAAAGCATAAGGCTATGCACATTATGATTAGTTCAATCATTGCAAATGATTATTCATATACCCAAAAAGAAATGGTTGGCTGCATGTCCTATCTCAATTATGTAACCCCCCCCCCCCAGAACAGTTGATGGTTCTTTTTTACTTCAGATGACTTCAGGAAAGCAGTTGACATCTTGAAACGGGGAAATTACACTTCCTTTCTCCTATAATGTAGGAGAGTTCCAATGGTAGTTAAGGTTATCAGAGTCCTTTATAGCACCTCTAAGAACTCAATGTTCATCCAGGGATGCCAATCTGGATAATTCAATGTGACTAGCGGGGTGTTGCAAAGAAATATTCCACCCTGATTTCTCTTTGTCACTGTCATGTAGATGAAACTCAGGAAGGAACTTTAGATTCATTATTCAGGCAATGCAAATCCCTCAGGCGTTGTAGCAACGATTTCAGCAAGGGAAGTTTGCTGTTTCAGCTGCTCTTCTGAAGGACAGTTCTAACTATGTGCAGCCATTTTTCAATGCTTCATGGCAATGCAGGGTGGAGAGGACTTCAACCAGTGTTGCTTGATGGACAAGCCTCTTTGTAAGTAGAAATAGGGATACTTTCTTTGAATGGTGAGCTCTTTATGCTCTTTTGCCTTTGGTTGTTCCTGATCAGTGGAATCAATGCTGAAACGTTTTTGTTTACTTTTGCCTGAATGGCTGTGTTGAAGCAATGAAAGGGGTCAGTTCCCTGACAACTTCTAAATGACTTGGAGGCAGAGATGTAGTGGTAAATTTTGAAGAGAATCTACTCATTGTGACAGTTACCATGGCCCAAGGAAAGTCCAAAAATGTAGTCTGTTGTGCTGATCTGTATCTGCAAACCAGTACTAGAGTTTTCATGTCCACCAGCAGTGGGTCTTTTATAAAGGTATTGGATCTTAATTAGACAAAACCATACCAAAAATACTTCCCCTAGCGACACAGGCTGCTCATACCAGTGCATTGTTGTTGTTTCTTTAAAAATACCTCACTACCATGAGTACTGTGAAGACAGGAGTTGTAGAACGGGGGAGCAGTGGGGTGACACAGTGTTATTATCCATCCGAATCAAAAAGATCCTAGAGTTCTGACCCTGCGATTCTTGTACAAGAAAAAGAATAGAATTTTCTAGAAATTACAACATGCTTTGGACCAAAATAATTAGTGCTGCAATGATAATTACTGGTGCTCTAATGATAAGAATGAATATGGGAGCAGAATGAGCTGTAATTCACTAGATGGATAAGTGTCATTCATAGATGGGACCTTCCTGTTATCTTCAAAACAATTATGTACATACCACATCTGCTCTTTTTCTCTCATGACCCCTATTTCTTCAATATCTCTCTATATGTGTTTCCTATCTTGCATTAATCCATGGCATTCTTTATTGCTTTTCTTGAAGTCATTGCTATGACTATTTCCCATCCTTTCTGCTCCACAAGCTGGGAAGACTCTCGTTCACCTTACCTGGCTGCCAGTTATGCAACAATTCCTTGGGTCACTTCCTTGGATGCATTTCTTTCTTTCTTTCTTTCTTTCTTTCTTTCTTTCTTTCTTTCTTTCTTTTATTTTGTTGAAAAAGTTTGTGTCACAGCGCAGTGACACAAATCAAGGGTAGGCAGCTATTGGAAGTCCAGGATTCAATCTTTTTTTTTTTTTAGATAATTTTTTTTAAGTGTAATCATGAAACAAAACATAAAACAAGATGAGTCACATGAGTAACAAGTCGTCGAACTAAACAGTACCGATATATCTGTAATCTCCCGTCTTCCTTTGTTACTAATTTAAAGTTTAAACATTGCGATGCTATCCCATTGTATTACTAACCTTTAGAATTTTGAATACCTTAAAAAAGTAAAAAAAAAAATCACAATATAAGCTCATATGTATATTAGAGAATTCTATACGTAAAGAAATATGTAAAAAGAAAACAAAAACAAAAACGGGTTCTCTTGTATTTCTTCCTTAGTGTGCAATTGGGTTTACTAGTTCTATCACTCCTATCATTTATTTTTATTTGGAAACTTCTATATCTTCTAACACATATCAAAGTAACTCCAGAGTCTTTAACTGATCTTGAAATGGACTTTTGTTCCACTATGTTTGAATAGCCCGCCCTTATTTGCAGTCATTCTATAAAATATGTGAATATGTTATCTGACATAAATTCACATATTCCCCCTCGGAATTGCCAGGACACAATCTTATACTCATCAGACCTCACCTAGAACCACATGACGTACTAAAAATGCCAATCAAGAAGCAAACAAAAATTGCAAATAGCCAGATGTCCACTTTTGGTTTTGAAAAAAAAATGGCAATTTTTTTGAAGTTAAACAGTGCAGGGACTCTCTCCCTCACCAACCTATTTTAAAGGTGAGTGGTCATTCAGGCTTCCAGGAGAGAAAATTCACCTCTCCATTTCAGCCAGAAAAGTGATGGTCCAGGGACTCTGGATGGATTGAGGGACACAAAAACAGTGGTGAGGCTGCATGTAGCCTTCCCCTGCCTGAAATACTTTAAACCATATTCCTGGAATCTGTTAGTTCTTCCTTGATTATTTAGTATGTGTGGTTTTACCCACATAATTGCAGGATAGGGGTTGGAAGGACTGTGTCTTCCTTTAACCAATTATAGCAGTAAGATCTTCAGGAGAGGCCCTTCTCTCTGCCTCAGCACCTCCTCAGACTTGCTTGGTAGCAACAAGGGAGAGGGTCTTCCTAGTAGCTGCTCTTAGATGTTGGCCCTCCGTCCCTATAGGAAGCCAGAACGGCCTTGTCTTTGCACTTCTTCCTCCGGCATGTGAAAACATTCTTATGCTGTGATGCTTTTAGAAACTGACCAGAATGTGCTTTTAGCAGTGTACTGTGCTGTTTTATGGTTCATACATAATCTTTCAATGATTTTTAATGTTTTTAATTTCTCAAATTGTTTAAGCTGTCTTTTAAATAATTTGTAGATTCATACTTTTATTGATATTTTTGTATACTTTTTTAATGGTTTGTTTTCAACTATGTTGTTACCTGCCTTGAGTCCCATTATTGGGAGAAAGGCAGGACATAAATGAATGAAATGATGATGATGATGATGATGATGATGATGATGATGACGACAATAATGGTTGTGGAGGCCAGGCCTGCATTTCCTTCTCACAGACTGGAATGGCAGCTGTCCCCCTTATAGTAGCACTGGTTCCCCTTTAAACCAACACCTTTGTGTATAAAGGGTAAGACCTCTCTCCTATTATTCAGAAAGATTTACTGATCTTGTTGATTAGAACTAATGGAAAATACTCTGCTGAGTCAGAATGTATAAAAATATATTGTGATCTCTATTAAAATAGCAAACAGGGAAAGGTATTGGGTGTCATAGACCCTTTCCACACGGGGTAATTAAAATGGTGTAGAGCGACCTCTCATGGAGGTCTACACCGTGGGGTGCGCTGGGGCGTTTATAATTTTGAGGTTCTACCTCAAACCGCCCTGAAGCGACCAGAAGTGGTGGCGCTGCGTGTTTTTTAAAAACCACTTTTCAAGTGGTTTTTATAAAACACAAGCGTGCAGCCCCGTTCTACTCCGTCGCAGTGCCCTGGTGTAGATTTTCAGGTGCGTGCAAACGCGTGCCTGCAGATCTGCCAGGGGGTGGGCTTATGGCTGGCAAGCTACTCTGGTTGGTGGAGAGCCTCCGCCAGTCGTAAGCCACCATTTTGGACGCTACCGAATGCCACCGGATGCCATAGGAGTGTGGAGCAGCAAACTCGCATTGCTCCTCGTGGTGACGGACTTACCCGGCTCCTGGTAAGCTCCATTTCTGCGTGTTTTACTCCGTTTCTCCCTCCACGTGTGGAAAGGGCCATAGATATATCCAAACAGCACAGAACTGCTTGGATATACCTGTTTGTCCAGTTTCTTATAGCTTCACTCAATATACAGGCACAAAAGTTTCACACACCCACAGGTCTTTGGCTTCCCTTTTTGTCAGGAACAGAATTCACTCACAAATAATACAGTTCATTGATTGCTGTTTATTTGGTGTGTAATACATGTAATGGCTTTGGTGAGTGGTCTGAAGGCAAAGAGAAGGTAAGTGAGCTTAAGATCCCCAGTGACTCCTCCCACATCTGAAGGTCCTGGGAACCAGCATTATCAGTATTCATGCATACCAGTATTCATGCAGGCGGTGTTTACTTAACAGTCTTCAAACTGACTCTACTACATAATCTGCTCAAAGGCTTAATTCCTCAAGTCTAGGTCACACCTTCTGACTCAACTCAAAAATGGTTTGGTTTCTCCTCTGTCTTTCTCTAGACCTCTGAGAAGACAACTACGCTTATTCAAACAACCCCTCTGGCTGACTGAAAGCTCTAACTTAAAGTTCTCTATCTGGAAATGTTACTGAAGGAATCTTTAAAATTCCAAGTCACTGCACAATATACATTGACCTTCTCCTCTCAAGCCTCAGCCCCTCCCTCTCATGAAAGGGTTTGGTTTCTCCTCATATAGAGCCCCTTTGATTACATGGCAACATGTTGCTGGGGCTGCCCTGCTATTCAGGTTAGCCACACCCTGAGCTCCATCACAATGATAAATCAGCAAGGAATTATAGCCTGCCGTTTTAATCTACCTGAAAATTTCTTGCCTTAAATGCCTTAAACTATTCCCTTACAATCCACCAAACTCTATGTTTTTGACAATAGGTGATGATGGAGAGAAAAGAAAATGAGAGGAGGGAAGAGGAAAACAAACACACATTTTGTCTCTTGCTGTTGTTACTTCAGCAACTGCTCTTAAGTGGTAGAGTAGGCAAAAGAGGATGTAGGGAATGCTGGACATTGGCTTGGGTAGCAGCAGGACCTGGCGAAGTCTTCTGAACACCTGAAACCCAAACCATCCTGCTAGTCTCAATGAGGGTAAGCCTAGTGAATCAACTGCTGAATAGTAAGTCAACATTGCTATAAACCCTTTGGATTCAGTGGGTTTAATTCAACCCAAGAGTAGGAATTACATTAAGGTTTTTAAACTCTTGGGGAAGTACGTGTGGATATGACACTATTGTATCCTATTTAGACTCAGGTCTTCTGAACTTATTTTCAAGCCAGGCCCATATGAACTGTTTCCTATCCATAGTTTCAGAATAAGTGGTTCCCGTGTAACTTATCTTGGGTAATATAGCTTACCCTATTAACAATGTATTGATTTCAAGAAGGGCCAGCCCTACCGCTGAATGGACCAGGTTAGTTTCCTTAAGGTAGACAATGAATTTCTAGTTTAATGCTTTCATATTTTTACTGTCCGGGAGGCAGTTAATGGGATTGCTTACACAGGGGCCAGAATAACAGCCAAGTTTTGTAGGGGATGGAGAAATATGCCAGTTTCACTTTCTCCCACATTTTTTAAAAGTTAAAGTTCTTTCCATTCTTTTACAAAGAAATGTGCACATACAGTCAAGATTTCATAATCCCCCCTACACACTGAACAAAACGCTCACCAATCTACACCAGCCAAGTTTAATAAATGCAGGTATTCTAAAGCATACAGAGAGCTATTTTGTACTTCCCTGTCATGTAGCTAAAAGAATAGCTATCTTAGTTCATTACCACAAACATGGTTGAATATGCAGGGATTCAAAACCTAGAAGTATTTCGAGTCCCTCCCCAGATGAACAAATCTGTCGGTTTTGCTTTTTCAAACATGTGATTTTTTAAAAAATTTCAAGTTCTTTCTCTCTTATTTAGGAAAAGAATTGTGATTTTTGACACATTATTATTTTAAAAACCCAAACTGTACAAAATATTCACCCATTGCTAACTTCAATGTGTGTGAGGTGGTGGTGGGATTTTGGTACTATACTTCAAACAGCAACATTTTGTTAGCTTGGTTGTCATTCCAGGTTAATTATTCAGTTGGGAGGATAAGACTTGTCATCTCTCATGTTAGTTACAACTCCAAATTTATAAACATACAAATAGGAGAAAGTGTAGAAACAGAAAATTGGCTATGAACTAAAGATTGGCAACAAGCTATGTTGTTTCCTGCATTCAAGAATGACCCAAGGACTAATTCTTTCTGAAATGATTTCATTCATTTCATTTCTCTGTACCTCGCTGATATTTCTACACACTGATATCAAATATGTCCCTCTTACACAGAGGAGAAACGTTTTCTGTTATGAAATGTATTTTAGCAGCTGGATATCTCAACATGATCTTGAAAGGTTAAATTGTTTCCCCTTAGAGTATTCCAGTTTTCATATAAATCCCATTTCAGGGGGCATTAACCCTCTCTCCTTAGATCTCTGAGCCCCCATTAGCTGATTCAGTTGACATTCTGATAGCTATTCAGAGCAGCCTGAGGAATCAGCGAATGCAAGTATTTCATGAGATAAGGACTAGTTAAACTTCAGTGTTAGAAGAAGTACAAATTGATCTTAATCACTGAGGATACAATATGTCAGTCTATCTGCTAAACTTAAATGTGGACTTGAATGAATACTCTCTGTTTCATGCAGTTTATCAAGGAAAATTTGACTAAAACAAATATATTCTAATTTGTCCTATATGATTGATTAAACTCTCACAACTCTCGGGATAGATTATACCAGTCACTAGAGATCTTCTGCCAAAGATCTATCTGAAATATTTAAAATGCAAGAAAGGAAAGGAAGAAATCTGTTTATTGCTCTAGTTCATTTATTAGTTACCTTTCCACTACGCATTTACAATTCAGAACCCAATACATTTTGATTTGCCCAGTACAAATGATGTTGGTAATTGGTCACTCCAAATATATCTCAGTGCATCTCTTGACATGGCTTGCTTCTAGTGCTGCAGAGGTCTCTTCTTACTTTGCTCTGTGTGAGTCTTTGAAAGTGAGAAGCGAGGTAGCTTCCCTTGCTCCAGGTCCGTCTGTGTTCTCTGTCCAATCTCCTCCAGGCAATACTTAGAACTAGAATCCTGACTGCCAGAGTTGACAGGGAAGGAAACTGGTGTAGAAAAGTTTTAGGGACAGATCAGAAGAATATAACTCCCAGAATCCCTCAACCACCTTAGCTTCTGATGACATTAGCTATGGGATTCTGGGAATTGTACCCTTCAACTATCTTGATATCATGTACTGGATAACCCATAAGCTTCAAACTTCACTCTGAGGTAGACAGTCATTTTTATTTGTAGGAAATACAGGCAAAATAGTACACTTCTGAAGTTGCTGAGATTAAAGCAGACATGGAGCTCACACCTTATATTGACACAATTCCAAATTTTATGGGGCACGAACCTGTGATTGGAAAGGATCACAAATCTAGCATCACCCCATTTCTTCAGACAATTCCCAGACCCACATTTAGTTTCCACTTCTCATTCTTGGGGCAGGCACTTATTTCCCACCTCTTATATTAATTACACCAGGTTCTCAAAACACTCACCTTTACACTTTTGTTTTTTCCTGCTCTTATCTCCCCCCTTCACCAGATACACTGTAGCAATCAGCAATAAAAGCAATTAACAAATTTGTACTTTCTAATAATACAGGCATACTCCAAACAGATACATTGTTGCATTCATCAATCAGCACTGTGTACTTTGTAGCATCACAACTAAGCTTAATGGCATTCTACAACAGCACTTCTACACTGACTACAATACACTATTTTAATACACATCCAGCAGAACAACATATGGTAGGAATACCTGGTTTGGCAGTGATAGGCCCAACTAATCTTCTGTCATAGCCACTTTAAAATGTTCCAGTTTCTCTCCCTTCCTCTCACTTTTCCTCTTTGTCTTCAGTTTATGTAAGTTGTTGAAAACTGAGGCCATTTCCAAACTACAGTGTTATAGTGCTGTTATTCCACTTTCAACATCCTGTGGAATCCTGGGGTTTGAATTTTAGGGAGGGGCATTTAGAATTTTCACCCAGAGAGGTCTTTGGATTCAGGAAACCAGAATTCCACAGAATGTTGAAATGGCCTGAATTCAAAGTGAAAAAAGTAGTTTTCACTCAACTCAGCAGGGTGGAATGGACACAAGGGGAGGAATCTTGCCCCCTTCCATGTAAGTTCAGGTAAAAGCAAACTGGTACAGCCTCTCCTCACTTGGATATTCTTCCTTATTCATAACTTCTTGTCATCTTGACCCACTCTGATGTTGCTTGGCCACATTTGTCCCAGTTTTCAGATGTGAGATTTTGGGAAGTACACCAAAGTAACTTTTCCAAGGTCTGCACACTGGACTCTTGGTCAGAACCTCCTGCCACCTAATACATACTTCAGAAGTATTTGTTAATTGCTGTGATTTCTTTCCTCGCCCCAACAATTTCTCACATCCATTAGTTTCTGTGTTACTGAATGGAATCCTTTATTGTACTTTACTTACTTAAGTGACTTCTTCTGGTCCAACCCCTCCAAACCTGATTAAAATATCCTTCAGCTGTTCTCTGATCATTGGCAGAATGGACCTTCTTCTCCTAAGCAACTGATGCCCAGTAAAGTAAGTTGTGGGATGAGTCAAATTGTGGCAATCAAAATCATGACTAATTAGATTACTGTTTCATATTCATGGTCACTTAATTACGTACATTTAATTAAGTAGCTGATACAGAATTCTGGCCAATATTTATGGAATTTTATGTGGTTGAAAGAGAGTCTTGGATAAAGATATTGTAGGAGGACAGGCTGACATCATTCTATCTGTTTGCTGTTGAGGAAATTTCTTCTCTTGATATGGCCATTCTCTCTGCTTGCTCTCTAGAGGTACCACTTAAGCTACAAGAGACTCAGGATCTTCACAACATAGGGGGACATTATTTTCCATCAGAAACCTCTATGTACCTCTTTTCAATGTCCACTGCTATCACCAAAGCTCAATATAGGATAAGAACTCTCCAGTGGCATCCTTACCTTGACAAGGTTTCAACTGTCATAATCAGCAGTATGTCTTTTCTGGTCATTATTGCCGTCTCAAGATGCTTCTTGAAATGATTTTAGAAGTTACTCGAAGAGAAAAGAGCTCTTAATCACTAGGAAATCTGAATCAATTGATGGCCCAAATCCAGAGACAAGATGTGTGTGAGAAAACTGTGTAGGAGAAAAGCCAGAACTTTGTGTTCTCTTGGTTGCGTTTCGGCAATACATTGCTGAAGAAGCAACCTAGTTTTTTAATTGCATAGTAGCATCCACTGTCAGGAGTAGAATATGTTTTAATAAAATATAGAAATAAACTTCCAGTTTTATGTATGGTTCTCACCTACATGTGCACATCATTTGGATCTTGATTGCATCCCTAAGACTGTCCCTGTCCAGAGCATACACTAATGGATGATAGATGATGAATGGAGTTATTTGTAATCCTATACAGTGCAGCCCCTTTAAGATGGCTGGATGACAGAAATAGAGTCTCAGGAACTCCCAGAGAAGGCTGTCATGATGCATTTTGGTAGAGGAAATAGAGAGAGAGGGGTGAAGACAAAGCATAAATGAACCATCCAATGCAGGTTGTGAAGAGGTCATTTCCCTCTGGGTCTCAAATACCAGCATTTATATAACAGCACCTGTACCACTAGGACATATGACTACAACTAAGACTTACACTGGGATTGTGTAGCCAGAGACAGGTTGCAAGAAAAATGAGATATTCATTTTTGTCTAACTCCATTGCTGGAGTCCATCTATTTTGATGCTGAGATATTTTGTTTATATTATATAAGTGTCTGAGGTGTTCATCTTGCTCTCTCTCATCTTTTCCCTTTCCTATTAAATAAATCCTAGATTCCCTGCATCCTGCTTTTTATCTGCTTCCTAAGGGACTGAAGGCACTACATTTTATATCAACAGGCCACAGTTCCAACCAACCATTCCTCTACAATTTTAACCCAGACTGTATGATTCTCTCCAAAACAGTATGTTGTTGGTAGGGGAAATTGGGTTGCCTGTGTATCTTCGGGCAGTCATATCTTATTCTTCCTTTGAAAGCCTAGAGTGACTTAAGATGAAATTTACAATGATATATTGAGATATAAAGTTCACACTCGCTGAGTTTCAATTATGCTGAAGTGTTTTTGATGGGACACAAACTCCCTCCCTATCTTCCAAGTTTTTTTTTAAGAATTATGTTGATTTAAGGCTGAAAGATGTAAAGTTGAATGCTACAGAAAGGTCTTTTAAAGAAATTCTTCCAGCACAGAAGGGAAAAACAAGGTTGCATGAAATTACATCAAAGTGAATGTAAACCATCACAAATACGTTTTTGGACATATCATAGATAATACATTTCATACAGGTGTATTTCCTTCTGTGACAAAACCTAGTTTGCCACTGCTTGTAGTTTGTAATGTCTGAAGCAGCCTGGAATGAATTAAATGAAGCTGCGTTAGATTTTGTGAAAGACAAGGTAAAGACCCTGCTCACATCTCCAAGACTTAAGTAGGCTTAAGAGATGGAATGTTCATACATATTTCATTTTGTTACTTTCTCTGGAATAAGAGCACTGGAACCATGTGAAAAGTTACTTTTTGGACTATAAGTCTTAGAATCCCCTAGCATCCATGGTGGATTCTAGGCATCATGGTCAAAAAGGTAACTTTTCCATGGTTACACTGGAATAATTGTCCTTCCAGATATACAGCAGGAGTATATCTTATCTTATGGAAGAGTAGACTTAGGGTTGGCATTAGAAGAAAATTCATAAAAGTAAGAGGAATTAAAAAAAAATGGAACCAATTATAACTTTTAGGTGTGCTATTCCTTTCTGGATATTTGTCAAAAAGAAAAAAAATGCTGGACAGGCATGAGTAGATGATGTTCTAAACTGTACACCATCTGTTAGTGGAACAGATGGCCTACACATCTTCTCCAACTCTAGACTTGGGGTAATACATCTAGGGAAACAGTGTAGCTCTGATAGAGAGACTGTAGAGTCATGACTGTATTTTCTACTTTGGATGTAAAAGGTTTTATAGTTAGGAGACAGCAATCTCAAATTTTAAAGAAGTAGCAGGGCTGATAAAGTCCTTGGAGAGCTACTGCCAAGCAGAGTAATGACTTAGAAAGGCCATCAGTCTGACTCTAATGCTTATCTTTCATGGGAATCCTTGCTAAGACCTACTGTCTTCCTTATACTCTGGTAAGATACAATCAGTAAACAATATCTAACATCAAGGCCTTTTGTGATGCTCTGAACACCTTGATAATCAAGTATTTATCTTCCTTCTCCAAATACAAGGAGCGTTATCTTATTCCAATTATGCCTTTTTCCACCCACCTTTAAGATTCCTTTGTTATGTTTATCACAGCTTTACCATAAGTTTTGAGAATATGAGCCACTGAAGATTTCCCACTAATGCTAGTTAGTAATGAAGGCTGGCAAACCTTTATTTTATTACTATGCTGATCTCGGTTCCTTCTCTTCCTAAATTGGTTACAGTGCTTGGCTTATAATACACTCCTGGGTCCCATTCCTTCAGTTTGGAGGACGTAGTACAGACCTTAGAGGCAGTAGGAAGCCTCAGAGTTCATTGCTTAATTCATTAACTCATTTTTATTTTGTTTCTTTTATTTGTAACCTGGGTTTGACCAGCATCTGCTTTCTTGGTGCTATGTTCCTTTACAGTGCATCTGCCAGCCCCAAATTAATGAGTTTGCACCCCGTTCCCACACAAACCCACAGAGGCATGATCCACACATTAGATTATTATTATTATTATTCTTTTAAAACAAGTTTAATTAATACCCATCCACAGCTTTGTGTTTAGCAGAGAACACAGTTTGAAAAATTGCAATCAGAAAGTCTACATTCTCCATCACTCTGCTGCTCCTGGTTTCTTCTGTGCTTTTTTTTCCTTTTTTTTTTTTTTGGTACTGTTTCCCTATTAGAGCAAAAGGCTTAGGTGTTTACAAGCCTGATTTGCAGCAAGGCTACCTGCTAACCTGATTGAAGGCTGAAGAACAGGTATTGGAGGCAATTACAGCAGGGAGATGATTTCAGGAAGAGAAACTGCGTTCTTCTTCAGAGGATCATGTGTGTGGGGTTGCCAGGTCTCAGAGCTCTGGCTGAAGTCTCAGGTACTTGCTGTGGTTTTCTGGGTCTCGAGGCAGAGAGATGAATCTCTGGATGAGCACTGTAGAAGGAAGAGAAAGTTGGATTTTATTGTGTCCAGTGGTTTTGCTGCTTGGATGCCCATCACCTCACTCCATGCTTTCAGTAAGGCTCTTTTGCTAAATACCAAGCTGTGCAGCTGTATGTTGGAACTGTGTAATGTTAGCTTATCTAATAGTGCAAAAAAGGGGCAAAGGGGAGAGACTGAGGTAAAAGCAGATGGCTACATACATTTGAGCCTACTACTGTGCCATGTGGAACAACCCACCACCTTCTCTTTATGAACTTTCTTGGTGCATGAGCTCAGACCAAAAGTGAATGTAGGTTCTGCACTAAAATCCCAACAAATTGGAGGGGAACCTTCCAGGAGCTCCATATACTGGAAAATCTCCTGACATGTTGCACATGGTTATAGGTAAGGCCATTCAGAATGAGAGTCCTAGCAGCAATGGAGGTTTCCACTGCAGTAGCTAGTCATGACTTTTTAATGCCCCCCTCAAATAAAAAGTGGGGGTTGCTTTTTGCTGGTTGAGAACAAGGTTGACATAACAATTGCTTACTTTGATTCTAGGCCTTTCTCTGCATAGGGTCCTTGGTGTCAGTAATGAGCTGAAATGGCTAAAAGAGATTGTTTCTCCCTTCTAGAATCCTAGAGTTGGAAGAGGCCTCATGGACCATCAAGTCCAATCCACTGCTCAGTGCAGGATCTTCAGATAAATCATCCCTAGCCGGTAGCTTCCCAGACTCTGGCCCTTTTCACATGCCTTTTTGTGTGTGAGAGCCCCTTGAGCCTCGCATGAGTGGGAGCGTCACTCCGTATGACGCACTCCCACTTGTGTGACACTCATGAGGCTCAAGCGGGGCGAGCGCGTATTTTTTTATTTTCGGCTCCAAGCCGAAAATAATGCGCACTCGTGCAATACTCGCGGCGGCCTCACACACTTACCTGCGTGCGGTGTGTCGTCCCAGGCGAGCGGGTCACGCTTCCTCCCCCAGCTCAACCTACAGCTCCCAGACTGCGCTGCGGAAGGAAGGGGTGGGGTGCGAGAGCGATGGTTGAGCTACCAGGAAGTGACCTGCGGTACGAAGGAGCGGGGAAGTGGCAGCATTTTGAATGAGGCTTCTCGTGCAAGCTTCCCTCCCCCGTCATGCAAATGGGTAAGATACGGAAAGGGCCTCTTTTTGAAGACCCTACTATTTCTCTAGGCAATTGGTTCAGTTGCTGAAGATCTACCCTCCTGTAGCTTAAAACCATTAGACCTAGTCTTATGTTCTGGGGCAGCAGAGAATAAACCTATCCCCTCCTCACTGTGACAGCCTTTGAGATATTTAAAGAGTACAATCATGTCACCCCTCAGCTTTCTCTTTGCAAAGCTGCAAGCCCAGCTGCTTCAACCTTTCCTCATAACTTTTGTTCTCCATATTTCTAATCATTCCTGTTGCCCCATCTCTGAACTCACTCCAACTTGTCTATATCCTTCTTAAAATAAGGCACGTAGAACTGAATACAGTACTCCAGATAAGGCCTGACCAGTGCACAATATAATAGGACTAATATTTTCTTCAACTTGGAAAATATGCTTTTATTAATGCAGGCTAAAATAGCATTTGCCTTTTTTGATGCAGCAACACACTGCTGGCTCGTGTTCAATTTATGACCAACAATAATCCCAAGGACTTTTTCTCATATAGTACTGCTGAGCTATGTATCCCCCATTTTATATCTGTGCATTTGGTTTTTTAGTGGCCTAGCAGGAGAATTTTGCAGTTGACTATTCAATTTCTTTTTATTAATTTTTGTCCAATTTTGAGGTCATCATTCCTTCCCCATCTCCATTTTTACTCCATTGTCAAGTTATATTTTGATGGCTTGTGGCCTGTTTGTCAGATATGGCAGTGAATTCACTCTGGATATTAGTTTGAACTTTAAAAGTGTTGTTGTTACTGTTGTTATATACAACTTATAGCAATCCTAAGGCAAAATTATCATGGGGTTTTCTGGACCTGAGAGTATGTGACATGCCCAAGGACATCCTGTGGTTTTCCATGGCTAAATTGAACCCTAGTTTCCAGGATCATAGTTTAATGCTCAAACTACTACACCATGCTGGCTCTCTAAAGGTGCCATCAAGGGTATTAAATCCTCAAAATATGTTCACAACCTTAGGGCCTTTCCGTACTACACTGTTATAGTGTTATTATTCCACTTTCAACATCTTGTGGAATTCTGAGGTTTGTTGTTTCCTGAGGCCAAAGAGCTCTCTGGCTGAGAATCCTAAATGCCCCTCTCTAAACTACAAAGCCCAGAATTCCATGGTACATTGAAAGTGAAATAATAGCACTATAACAGTATTGTGAAGAAAGGCCCTTAGATAGCTCATTTACAGTTCAGACTAAATCCCAGAGTGGCTTCACCACCACACTGAAACGGGAGCCATCAGTCATCATGGATACTCTATTCAAGAACTCTTTTGCTGGCTTCTGAAATTTGATCTTCCAGTGACACACAATATTTGAATATAGTTTCACATCTATGAGGACTAGAACCATGTTGTAAAGGCTTAGTATTTAGGGAATAAAATCAAGAGCTTTAATTCTGTACAGTTGCAGTGGGCACTCACATCTAACTATATATCTATATTAGGGAAGCAAGAGTATACTTCAAGGAAACAATAATGTGGATATTGCAAGAAAAATAAAATTAAAATTCCAATAAGAGAGCTCTTTCTTTTTTTAAAGAATAGCAGTATGTCCTGTCTCATTCCTAATATGATCTCCTAACCATCCTTCCAAAAAAGCTCCTATCAAAATAAAAGGGACACCCTGAGCTTTCTTCTTCTTAATACTAACCTGTCAACAGTTGTTGCTTTTCATCTTTTTCTGTGTAAAGATTTTTTTTAAAAAAAATACTGTCTTTATTTGAAATAGGCACAGTATATTTCCATAATCAAAAGCAAACTCTTCTAAATGGTATGCTCTTAGAAGCACAGAGGCTATGCTGATTGTAGAAACACTCTAGGACACTTGAATAACATCTTGGATTCCAGCCTCTTCTCTGCCAGCAAATTGGAGCATATGTAATGAATCAGCGCTCAGGGTTTTTGGCTCAGTTTTTTAAAAAAGAAATCAACTTGTTAGTTTCTTGTCAAACACCCACATCTGTAAATAACGGTTTCCTCCTGAGAAAAATGAGAATGCAGTTTTGCAGTAAATGGAAAAGTATGGCTTGTCGCTCAGAAAGGATGCAATTTTAAGGATTTAATTCTATGATCATTTACCTAGAATCATAGAATCATAAAGTTGGAAATGGACCTACGGGCCTTCAGGTCCAGCTCTCTGCTAAGTGCAGGATCTTCAGCTACAGCATCTCCGACAGGCAGTCGTCCAGCCTCCTTTTGAAGCCATGCAGATAAGACCGCATCACCTTTCTAGACAATTGGTTTCATTGCCAAACTGCTCTTACTGTCAAGAAGTTCCTTCTAACATTCTGTCAAAATCTATCCTCCATTAGACTTAGGCCCTTTTCGCATCTTACCTGTTTGCACGACGGGGGAGGGTGGCTCGCGCGAGAAGCCTCATTCGAAATGCTGCCGCTTCCCCGCTCCTTCGTACCGCAGGTCGCTTCCTGGTAGCGCAACCGTCGCTCTCGCGCCCTGTCCCTTCCTTCCGCAGCGCAGTCTGGGAGCTGTAGGCTGCGCTGGGGGAGGAAGCGTGACCCGCTCGCCTGGGACGACGCACCGCACGCAGGTAAGTGTGCGAGACTGCCGTGAGCACTGTGCGAGCGCACATTATTTTTGGCTTAGAGCCAAAAATAAAAATGCATGCTTGCCCCGCTTGAGCCTCACGAGCGTAGCACGAGTGGGAGTGCGTCATACGGAGAGATGCTCTCACTCACACGAGGCTCAAGGGGCTCTCGCGCAAAAAAAAAGGCATGCAAAAAGGGCCTTAGTTCTGCCCTCTGAGGTGGTAAAAAACAAGTCTTTTTTTTCTGGCATTCCTTGAGGTATTTAAAGAGTACAATCATGTCATCTCTCAATCTTCTCTCCACCAAGGTGCACATACTCAGCTCCTTCAACCTCTCATCATGTTTTGTTCTTTATTCCTCTTACCATCTTCACTGCTCTTCTCTGAATTCTCTGCAACTTGTCTATATCCTTAAAATGAGGTGTCCAGAAAAGAACTCCATACAATTATCCCTATGTAACCATGGGTTCTACATCCATTGTTCTGCATCTGATCAACCAAAAATATTTTTTTGGCTCAAAAATATTTTTTAAAAAATTCTATAAAGCATTTTGCCATGCACTGAGCACCACATTGATGTGTAGGCATACCTTGCTATAGCCCCCATATGACAGATCCTCAGTCTCTTTCTGACAACTTATTTGAGTTATTTTCCATTTTAAATAAGGGACACCATTTTACAATGCCCTTGTATATAATGACACTTCAGCATCCACAGATTTTGGTATCCATGGGAGGTCCTAGAAACAAACCCCAGTAGATACTGAAGGCCCACTGTACTCCAGGTGAGGCCTGACCAGTGAAGAATATAGGGGGCTATTACTTCTCTCAACTTAACAAATATTCTTCTATTCATGGAGGATAAGATAGGATTTGCCTTCTTTGCTGAAGTATCACAGTGCTGGCTCATGTTCATTTTACGATTGACAATAATCTCAATGTCCTTTTCACACAAAGTACTGCTGAGCCAAGAAATGCCATCCTGTGCATTTGTTTTTTTGGTGGCTTGTATGTAGAATTTTGCATTTGTCACTGTTGAATTTCTTTTTATTAATTTCATCTCAGTTTCTTTGTTTATCAAGGCCTTTTTGAATTCTCTTCCTATCTTCCAATGTGTAAGCTACCTCTCATAGTTTTAGATCATTTTCACATTTCATAAGGATACCCTCTACTCCATCATCTAAATCATTGGTAAAAATTTTGAAGAGTGGTGGGCCTGGGACAGAGCACTGTGGCATTCCACTTCAGATCTTCTTCCAGTCTGAAGCACAGTCACTGATGACAACTCTTTCAGCGTGGTTTTCTGAGTAATTATGGATTAATATGATGGTGTTCCATCTATTCCATATTTTGCTAGTTTGCTAATCAAAATATTATGAGGAATCTTATAAAATGCTTTGCTGAAGTCCAGAAAAATGACATCCACACTATTCCCACCATCTACTAAACTACTGACCATATATATATATATTTCAGATTAGTTTAGCAGGATTTATTCTTGACAAACCCATGCTAACTCCTATGAAATCACTGCACTATCATCAAGATACTTGCAGATGGACTCCATATAATCTGTTCTATTCCCCCTCCCCCTAGTATTGTGGTCAGGTTGACTGGCCTGTAGTTATCTGGGTTTTCTTTTTTGTCTTTTTTTAAAATGCTCATCTCCAGCCCTCTGGCAGCTCACCCATTCTCCAAGATTTCTTAAAAATTATGCTAAGTGGTTCTGCTAGTAGGTTGGCAAATTCCTTTAGTACTCTAGGATGCAGTTCATCTGGCTCTGCAGACTTGAATGCACCTAGGCTAACTAGATGGTTCCTGACTAACTTTATCAAACTGGACTCCTTGCCAAGGTCTCAGCTGATGCACGGTAGCATACAGTCTTCTTTTTTGGCAGGGGGACTAAAGCAATATAGGTATTGAGGAGTTATGTGTTTACACTGGCATCTGTTTAGAATTTACCATCCTTGCTGAACAGTGGTCCCACCATTTCATTTGTTATTCATTTGCTTCAAACATATTTGGGGGGGGAAAGTTGCTCCTTGCTTGCCTAGCCAGTCTCAGCTCATTTGGAACTTTAGCTCTCCTAACACTAATCCTGAAAGCTTGGGCTACACACACATTCTTCCTTGGTGATTTGTCCTTTCTTCCATTCTTTCTACATGCTTTTTTTTTTCTTTTCATTTCCTCCTCAAGTTTACTGTGCAGCCACATTGGCTTTTTCAAAGGCTGGAAATCAATTCTACTGAAGTCAATGGGACTTACCTTTGTGTAGACCAGACATAGTGGAGTTCATTGTATACTGATGATTTTTCAGAGCAAAGACTAAAATGACTCATGTTCTGTTTGGGATAATTTTTAAACACTGCAATAATTCAAATACATATTTGACATCTCAGTCTCTTTTGATAACACATGGGAATCAGTACAAGAAAGGTATTTGTTTGGTGGACCTTTGGCATAACAAAGACTACAGCTTTATATGGCATACAATATCAAAGCGTATACAATCATTGACTGATAGACTAATCTACTATGCACTGCCTTGGATCCCATGCTTGGAGAAAGTCAGTTTATAAATTAAGTGAATAGATACATAAATAAATCATATTGCAAACATACATTGGTTAATGGAGTGTATAAAGAAATTTCAGAAGAAATCAGCTTGTGCTTTATATTAAACCCTTTGATTGTATAAATCATGAAGAATGATGGGTTGCTCTAAAAGAAATGGGTATGCCACAATATTTTGATTGTCCTGGTGTAATGAACACTCACTGTCAGCACAATATGGAGAAACAAAATGGTCAGACAAGGCAGCATTTTATCATTCTGTCTATATATATTGGAATTTTTCATATGGAAAGCATGATTAGGCTTGAAGGAAAGAGACATGAAAATTGAGGGAAGGAAACCCACAAATTAAGATGACACCATGTTACTGACAGAAAATAACAAAGACCTGGAACAACTATTGATGGAAGTCAAAAATAAAATGCAAAAGCAGGGTCACTGCTGAATATTAAAGAAACAAAAATAATGACCATAGATGACTTACATGACTTTAAAGCCATCAAAATAGTTAAAAGATTTTCTATACTTGGTTCAGTCATAAATCAAAATGGAGACTATAGTAAAAAAAAAATCAGAGGACAACTAGGACTTGGAAGGGCCTTTTGAAGGAATTAGTTAAGTGTAAGGGTATATCTTCAAAAAGTAAAACCAGGATCATCCATGCCACAGTATTTTTAATATCTATATATGGTTGTGAAAGCTGGGCAGTGAAGGGTGTCAATGTTTTAATGTAGTGCTGGAGAAGAATTCTGTGGAAACCATGGATAGCTAAAAAGACAAATGAATGTGATAGGAAACAAAGAAATCCTGAAGTCTTCCCAGTATCTAAAACGATCAAGCTGAGACTATCATATTTTGGGTATCAATGAAACCACAAGATACTTTATAAAGATGATAAAGCTTGATAAAGTTGAAGGCAATAGGAGAAGAGCAAGACCACATTGCAAGTGGATAGATTCAATCAAGGGTGTCATGATCCTGAATTTGAGCCTTGGACATCTCTTATTCCTAGGGCCACCATAAGTCAAAGTTGACTTGATAGCAGCAAACATCCACCACCACCAGACCTGGAATTTACACAGGGTAAAGGGAAGCATATGCTTTGTCACAGGTTGAGAAGCATGGTGGGACCTGTTGTTACTCCTGGCTTCATATTTTCCCACCACTAGAGGGTGAGAACGCAAAGCTGCTTGTAGTTGTTTAGTCTAGCTTCCCATGTGAAACCTAAACGTATTCAAGGTCTTCTGCTGCCTGTAGCCGCAACATTGTTATGGTTAAGGGAACGCCTTGTTATTGAATATGTATACTTAAAAACACGGCTTTTGAACAGGCTGTGCCTTTTTCTTGTTTCCTGTTCCTTTCTGCTCTGGACGAGGAGATGGCTCGCTGCGCTGTAACTTAATAGTCTGCTACTTGATCTATTGCCCGCAATAAAGACTGTTAGCCTGCTGCCTCGTGTTGGCTGTGATGTTTTTCCTATTGATGGTAATGCCCCTGGCGGGTTTTTCAACATGGTCGCAGAGGATGGTTTCGAGAGGTGTTTTTTGAAGTGTTTTTACGATGGCTCATGTGGTGCCTGGGGGCCTGCCTCTCGTTAAGCTAAATGCAACTAATTACTTGGCATGGTCAGCTCGCATGGAAAAGTATTTGCAAGCTGAGGGGCTGTGGGGTGCTTTCACAGCTCCCCGACTCTGCAGGGGACTGCTGCGGAGATAGCAGCGGCAACGAGGCGTGCCATGTCTGTCCTCTTTCTGGCTGTGGAGGATGACCAGCTCACGCATATCAGGGATCTTACCACCCCTCGTGAGGCCTGGACGAGGCTGCGGGAGGTGTTTTTGAGTCAATCAGCAGCCGCCAAGTACGCCCTGTGCGCCCGTTTGTATGGGATGAAACTGGCCCCCGGTGTCCCGGTGAGGCAGCATTTGGCTGAGATGTTGGAGCTGTTTTCGTCACTTCGGGAGAGAGGCAAAGTGTTGCCTGAAAGTGACAAGGTATTTTACATCTTGAATTCTCTTGATAGTTCCTGGAATCTGGTGGTGTCCTCTCTTCAATCCATGCCAGAGAGGGAGTTAACCGTTCCTTTGGTTTCTGCTCGTCTGCTGGAAGAAGAGGAAAAGCGCGCAAGGAATGCAGAGACTCCCACACAGCCGGTTCCAGCTGCAGAGGCCTGTGCTGGGAGAAAAAGTTCTCCGGCTGCTGAGGCGAGGCAGGAGGGGCTGGTGAGAGCCCATGCTGTGCGAAGGTGCTTTCGCTGTGGGTCTGCTTCTCATCTGAAGCGTGATTGCCCGCTCCTGAAGCAAGGGGAGCAAAGCTTCACAGGCGCCGGTGCCAGGGGCCGTGGCAGAGGAGGCAGAGGAGGTCAGGCCAGAGGACGGCTGAGAGTTGCTGTTGCCGTGGGAGATGCGGACACTGTGTCGGACTCTGAGGAGGCAGGTGATTCCGTTTGGCTTCTAGACAGTGGCTGTTCCCAGCACCTGGTCAATTCTGAAGATTTATTTGACTGTTTGGATTCTGCCAGTGTTTCCTCTGTGACATTAGCTGATGGGACAAAGGCTAAAGTTTGTGGCGAAGGTGTAGCTTTTGTCCCTGCCCTTGACATGGGTTTGAAAAATGTTTTGTTTGTTCCCTCTCTTGATTTCTGTTTGCTTTCTGTGGGGCAACTAACAGAGTCAGGGTTCAAGGTTGAGTTCTATGGGAAGCAAGGTAAAATCCTCAAAGATGGGGTGGTATGTGCTGTGGTTACACGAGAAGGGAGGCTGTTCTTTCTTGAGCCACGACACACTGTGTGTAATGTGTATGACAATGTCCCACAACATGATGAGTGCCTTCATCTCCTCCACCGGCGCGCAGCGCATGCAAGCTTTCCTGTGTTAAAGAGGCTTGCTGGTTGTTGTAAAGGGTGTACTTTGAAGCCTTGTAATGTCTTTCTTGACTGTGCTATTTGCAAGCAAGCTAAATCTAAACAACTCCCAGCACCGAGAGTTAGTTTTCGTGTACCAACCGCCCCATTTCAGTTGGTACACTGTGATATTGTGGGTCCTATGAGTAAACCTTCCCTAGGGGGAGCTAGATATTTCGTCATTCTCGTAGACGATTTTAGCAGGTTCATTTTCTGCTATTTGTTGAAACAAAAGTCTGATGTGTGTCAAGTTCTCAAGAACTGGTGTTCCTTGGTTGAAAGGCAATTTGGTTATTCCCTGCAAAAGCTTCAAACCGACAGAGGAATGGAATTCCTGTCGGAGAACTTGCAACAATGGATCAAAAAACAGGGTATAGTGCACAGGGCGACTGCCGGCTATTCTCCTCATCAGAATGGAGTGGCTGAGCAGAATGCAGGAGTTCTGCAGACTCGAATGCATAGTTTGCTGCTTGATGCAGATCTGCCTCTGAGTTTTTGGGGTGAGGCAATTCTGACTGCCTGTTACATACACAACAGGCTGTGGAGTTCTGTGGTTAATACTACTCCCTATGAGTGTTTGTTTGGTAAACAACCTTCCATTGCACATCTGAGAGTCTTTGGGAGTTTTGCTTGGGTGCACATCCCCAAGGGGCAAAGAAGGAAGGGGGAGCCTAAGGCCCAGCGTATGCGTTTTGTTGGCTATGAGCCCAACTGCAAGGGGTATCGTTTTTACGCTGGTGGCAATTCCTGTGTGGTGTCTAGGAATGCCTCTTTTGAGGAACACGCTAATTGGTCGCGTGTTCAGGCAGCGTCTGAAGTTTTTCTCCCTGTGGCTGGTCTGCCAGCTTCTCAGCCACTGCAGCCTTCAGTCTCTGCTCCACTCCCAGCCTCTGCTCCCAGTTCCTCAAGGGTTGAAACAGAAGAGGAGAGAGGCGCGTGGAGGAGAAGAGCTGTAAGTGATGTGCGAAGGTCTTGCACAGGGGAGAGAGAACGCGAGGGCTCAGTGAAAAGGTCTCGCAGTGCTAAGGACAGGGACGAACCTTTGCAGGATCGTCCCATCCCCAGACAGTCTCAAAGAAAAACGAAAGGCATTCCACCTAAATGTTTTTCCCCTGAGTCTCTCGCAGTTCGTGTGTGCGCTGTAAACTGTGAGCCTCAGTGCTTTGCTGATGTTGTGAAAATGCCTGAGCAACAGGCAGAACCCTGGTGGGATGCAATGCAGAGTGAAATGGATTCCATTATTCAGCATGATGTGTATTCTCTTTGTAATTTGCCCAAGGGTGTGAAGCCAATTGACAGCAAATGGGTCTACAAGTTGAAACCCACTGCTGATGGGCATGTGAAATATAAAGCGCACCTAGTGGCACGTGGGTTCTTGCAAGACACCAGTGATCTGGATCAGATTTACTCCCCAACTGTGAAAGCCCAGTCCATCAGATTGGTGTTTGCCATAGCAGCTCAGAGAAAAGCTGTTATTACTCACTTTGACATCTCTACTGCTTATCTTAATGCTGATTTAGAGGAAAAAGTGTACATGCTTCAGCCTGATGGGTTTGTAGTAGAGGGGAGAGAAAACCAAGTTTGGTTTTTGAGGAAAGCGCTTTACGGATTACGACAATCTGCCAGGTGTTGGAATATTTGTTTACACAATGCCCTGCAAGGGTGTGGGTTCATACAAAGCCTTGCTGATCCCTGTGTATATGTTCGAGGGAAAGGGGAGAGTTTGGAAATTCTCCTTGCATATGTGGATGATCTGTGCTTGGTCAGTGCTACACAAAAACAAGTGCAAGTGTTTGAGAAAGAGCTGGGGAAAAGGTTTCAGGTGAAAAACCTAGGCCCAGTACAGAGCTTTCTTGGAATTGAAGTACAGAGAACTGAAAAAGGTATTCTGCTGTGTCAGAAACAAAAGATTGTAAAATTGTTAGAATTGTGTCAAATGTCTGACTGCAAACCGGTACAAACTCCAATGGTGCCAGGTTTTTTGAAAAATACCTGTGAGGAATTATTTCCTGATATACACCTATATCAGTCTGTCATTGGGAGCCTTTTGTACTTAGCTGGTACTAGCCGGCCTGATATTGCTTTAAGTGTCAACATTCTGGGCAGAGCGTGTGCTAAGCCAACCCAGTATCATTGGCAGGGTGTGAAAAGGGTACTCAGGTACCTAAAAGGTTCCCTTGATTCGTGCCTAAGCATTTGTCCTGATCAGATGCCAAACCTTGTCTGTTCATCAGACAGTGATTTCGCTGAGGATACTGTGGACCGCAAAAGCACGTTAGCAAACTGGGGTTGATGGAGTCTCCAATGCAAGGTAGCTGAAAATATTTCGCAAGGAGTAGGGGAGTGTCACAGGTTGAGAAGCATGATGGGACCTGTTGTTACTCCTGGCTTCATATTTTCCCACCACTAGAGGGTGAGAACGCAAAGCTGCTTGTAGTTGTTTAGTCTAGCTTTCTGTGAACGCTTCCCGTGTGAAACCTAAACGTATTCAAGGTCTTCTGCTGCCTGTAGCCGCAACATTGTTATGGTTAAGGGAACGCCTTGTTATTGAATATGTATACTTAAAAACACGGCTTTTGAACAGGCTGTGCCTTTTTCTTGTTTCCTGTTCCTTTCTGTTCTGGACGAGGAGATGGCTCGCTGCGCTGTAACTTAATAGTCTGCTACTTGATCTATTGCCCGCAATAAAGACTGTTAGCCTGCTGCCTCGTGTTGGCTGTGATGTTTTTCCTATTGATGGAATGCCCCTGCGGGTTTTTCAACATGCTTAGTCATTGTTACCCATCACTTTGGACTTTACACTAGGACTGGGCTGAGATGACAAAGAGTCTTTTGTAGATAATTTTTCATCACAATTCTCCTCAAAGGAATTTTAAGCTATGAAAATGACTGTCCATTCCCATATAAACCAAAATTTTCTAATGTGGTGTTGCTGGCCTTGAGAACATGCATCATTTCAATCCTGTTGCCTTTCTTAGAGCATGAAATTTGATAGACCACTGTTACCACAGCATATACCCCCACTCTGCAGGATGTTCTATTTTCATAAATGGACATATTTTATGGCTGAAATACATGTTTGAGAGTCCCCTGGCTGCACTCATATGCCAGGTTACAATGACCTCAGACATGATCAGTTCATAAGTTCAGAGAAGATTAGGTGGGAAAACCCAGTGCTAATGGGGTTGGGAGAATCCTTTCAAAAACAGTAACTTATGAGTATTCACAAAAAGAATAACAGGTAAAACTGCCCAGGTGAAGCAATCAGGACCTCCACTATGAGCATATCCTACTGAGAACTTTCCCATTCACACTACCTGACCAAAACATTAAGAGATTGTCATGACCCCATCAATATTTTGCCACCTAGAGTAAAAACAATCAGCCTATTCCAGACTCCTTTGTCAACTTGATGAGAAAGCTGTACTGTTTTGTCCACACACCCTTCTTCAGGGCAGGAAATGGGCTATTTAAACCCAGCTCCAGCCCCAGTAAATTGTAGTATTTTAGATGTAATACATGGTGCTTATATCTCTGCTCCTGTCTCCTCTGTGCTACCCTCAGACTCACTGTCTGAGCCACTCCACTCCAACCTTCTGCTTCAGGAATGGTAACTAACCCCCTTTCCACCCAGTTTCTCTCTATCTAACTTTTCTTACTTCATTTCCGATAGCCTTGTATGGTTCTGGGGAGAGTCTTATTTCTTCTATGTTTGCTAATTTCCAATAAAATACTCTGTTTGACTTTCAACTAGAGTCCCCTCTACAGTTAGCACTGGTATACACAGCTGAAGAGATCCTGCCATTACCCTTCTCTTGGAGGCCTCCTTTGAGTTGTCATTTCCCCTATTTCTAAGGAGATGCTGGCATTGTGGGTGGACCCCAAGACCCCCCCTTTTTAGGGTAACAGCAAAGCAGTCACTTCTGTTTTTCCTTTGTTTTCTCCTCTATGATTGAAGAAATTGTTGTTAATTAAAATATGCAATACTTACACTCTAGAGGCTAACGCTACCTTCATGGTAACAACCTCAGCCATCAACAGATTATCAAAGCAAAATATCACTCTCAGTTAACTCAAATTGACTCTGCTGCTTCTTTATTTAACAGCTTACATTTTCATGTCTTTCATCCTCAATTCCTCATTCAGTTGTCTGATTATGATTTTTCCATAAAGTTTTGCTTCCTGGTTTCATATCAAGATTATTTCAGATCATAGCATTTCAGATCAAGTGACCTCTAACTTAAGATCGCTCTGCTGGTTTCCAATTAACTTTTTCATCCAGAGAAAACATTCTATGTTTAAAGTTCTTCAGGCCCTTTCTTCTATCCTGTATTTCCTGTTAGGTTTATGCTTGTGACTTTTGCTCCCACAGCTCTGTCATCTTCTGCCATTTAAACTTCATGTGACAAGTCTGGTCACTTCCTTCTGCTGTTATTTCTGTTTACTACTCCTTGCAGCCATAGCACCTACATGAAAAATAGACAAGTGATAACCTAGGCTGGAATAAGCCACCTGAAAATTGCACCCAGCAATGACTTAAAGTTTATATCTGGTTTCAGGGTCTGGGTATTTAGAAGGTTCAAGTCAAACTATGACTCCTCTGGAGCTCCACATGTGTCACTTGGCATTTTGGGGGCATTTGATGTAATTTTCATTTCAAAAAATGGGATAGGGGTTTGAGAGGGTCTTCAAGAAAAGAGGAGACACACAAGTTAGACTTTCCTCTGACTTATATGGTTCCACTCCCCAATTTTGTCCTCCAGCCTTTCAGTTTTTCTTATATTTTGGATTAATGGTATTGTTCTTTTTTCCAATGAAAGGAAAACAATTCTTAGAGAGACTTTTTTTAGCTTCCTCACACATGGGAAGGAATAAGTTCAAAATATTTATTTTCATTTGTAAAATGACAATTGTTTTGTGCATTCATGGCAGGAATATTTGCACATGCAAGATTGTTTTTCAAACCAACTGTGAGAATGAGTTTTGTGCACATTCTAATTGCTACTGCTTTTCTCCATACAGTTTTTAAAAATGAAAAGAGTTGAATGAGTCACTCTCTCTCTCTCTCTCTCTCTCTCTCTTTTGTGTGTGTAATAATCCTGTTCTTCTGGAGCTGCTATATGCAATCTTTGCTTCATAGAAGCCAGTTTTGCAAAAAGATATCTCATTCAAATCATTGAGGAAAATTGCTTTTGCATAAAAAGTGAGCAATCTCATAGTGGTTGTCAGTTTCTTGATAAGAAGTTTCATTGCATTAAGACACACAAAGTCCATTCACCTTACACAATTACATCACTGGCCCTTTCTGCATGTGGGAAAGGAACCGGGTGAAAATGGGACTCACCGGATTTCTTCAGCGTCCAGTTGAGTCCGTCGGGACCAGTGCGAACTCATCGCTCTGCACTGCTCCAGCATCCAAAATGGCAGCTTCCAGTTGGTGGAGGCTCTCCACCAACTGGAGAAGCTTGCCAGCCTAAAGCCTGCCCCCGGCAGATCTACAGACATGCACTAATGCGCACCTGCAAATCTGCACTGGAGCATGGTGATGGAGCGACACGGAGTGGCGCGCTCCGTGCTTTTTAAAAGCCTCTAAAAAGAGGTTTTTAAAAAACATGCTGCACGACCAGTTCCGATCGCTCCAGAGCGGACTGAGGTGCGGAACTGCAAAAAGTATTCCACCCCAGTCCACACTACGGTGTAGAAGACCTCCATTGGAGGTCACTCTGCACCGTTTTAATAGCCCAGTGTGGAAAGGGCCACTGTTCTATCATCCTATGGAATCCTATGAGTTGCATATTTAGGGAGGGAAATTTAGAATTCCCAGCCAAAAATTAAAATTCTCACTAAACAACAAACCCCTGGATTCCACTGGATGGAATCCTGGCAGTTAAAATGGAATAATAGTGCTATGTAGCGTGCATGGGCCCCCAGTCTCATTGAGAATGATAAATATTGTCAATTTATTTTCTTGCAAGCCCTTCTTATCTCCTCTAAGTTTGAAAATGAAGCTGTGACCAAGATCTTTTATCAGGCATGTAGCCACAATGTTGTAGCTGTGCTTTAACTCCCCACCTGATCCCTTAAACCCCAATTTAAAGCTAATCAGCCATCTAGAGTGATGGAAGTCTGTGCTGCTGCCAAGCAAGGTGCTGCAGCATGACATGACCATCCTCCTTCCACCAGCAAGCAAGGCCAAAATGAAGTGTTGCAACAAGTCCCTACAGGTCTCCTTGCTTCTGCTTCTCACAGTGTCACTCACTGGCAGGAAGAGACTGATCATGTCATCTTGCAGGGTCCCACTTGGCTTCAGTACAGACCTGTATTACTCAAAATGGTTAGCTGGCTTTTAAGGTGGGTTTCAGGATCATTTGTGGTCATAGTAATAGTGCCACAATCACAAGTGAGAATACAAAGCAGTTATGATTTCCTAAGTCTGACTTGAGGGATCGTAACTGACTAACATGATGCCAATCTAAATGTTTCTCAGGGCAAGAGCTTAGCTTTTCCACCTATGTTACTTTCTCAAGTGCCACTCACGCATTGACAATACTATAAGGACACATGATGGCAGTGATTTCTGTGACTCCTGTAACAACTAAAATTATCAAATATGTCAGAAGGATGGAGGTACGGTAATATCAGCAGACTGTGAGTGAGAGGAAATATTTGTGCATCCATACTTTCTATTGAGAGCATGTCAGAGAACCCATGCTGTGGTTTCAAATCATAGAATTTCCACTTCACTTTGCAAATAAATCACAACAAATTAATGGATTTGTCTAAAATACTTTGACATGTTTCTGCAGTTGCAGGCTTCATTTAACAAAGAGCATTTAGATAATGAAATTGCAATGTTGTGTCTTGCAGGGGGCACTCAATGTAATCTGTCAATACTGCGCAGAAATCAAACATTCAAAATGAACCTTAGCCCAGCTTGATGTAGAGACACCAAAGCCAAGCTAGATAGAAGCATTATCACAAAGCTACTCCTGCTGCAGAGTTACTGTAGTTGGCTCATGTTTGAAGTTAAAAACTCCACAGAAACTCCATAAAGAGAAACTATATCCAGTGCACATCCATTGAGCCAACTTTTGCTGCCATCACATTCAACCAGGTAAGTACATCCTTAGAGCATTAAGCTCCACTGGTGTTGAACAGCATTGAGAGATCATCCTCAGGGTCACATATTGTTGTGCTGCAGGCAAATGGGAAGGAGATTCCATAAAGGGTTGTTGGATATCTCTTCATTCACATTTCTAAATAGTACGACCACTGGCATAACTAGTTTTTATGCAAGGGCCATGCTCCAAAATTATTCCAGTCTGAGGCTGTTAGGGCCATCTCTTCCCTCGTCCCCACTTTCTTTAAAGGGAACTATTCAGAGTGTTGAACCTATTTTGGGAGGCATGGCTCAACATCTTGGCCAACTCCTTTAAAATCTGGACTAGAACCCAGATTGGATGCATCACTACACTGTCAAGTGAGCCACTAGCTGCCACTACATTCTGTTCAACTTGCTTCTTTGGGACTTAATTTCAATAAACTACAACTAAATCTGGACTATGATAGTAGTGTTTACATTAACTCCCTCTTCTTGAGTTTTTCTGTAGTTTGTTTGTGGTTTGGCCTCTTTTTGTGTGATGGGCATCCCTCCTTACTTGGTTATTGAGTGTAACAATTGCTTGGTGAATGGCTAGGATTATATGTATTCAGAATTAAAGTAATGCAAAGGAAACAAAGAATGATAGCTATTGTTCACTCTCAAACACTCTCCCTTTTAAATTAGGTCACTGAAAATTTCCATCCATGAGATTTGGAAATGTCACATCAGAATTTATTTTTAATTAGATTTTATGGCAAAACCATTTTTTTTTTGTATGCCTTCTTTCTTGAGGGTCATCAAAATGGTGATTCGTTGTTTCTTCCTTCAACAGCCTCTATGAAAAATAGTTCGGGTCTGATCAAGAGGAGATACCACTTTGTTCTTAGAGCCTAGTGAGAAAATACAAAATTTGGCAAGATTCAGAACTTGTTTACAGTGATTGTCAGGGTTTCTTCACACTTCCATGAGCCCAAGAAGTTTCATTTCAAAAGAGAACAAGTGTATAAAGGTCTCTGTTCAAGAGGAGGTGGATGGGAGAAATCTGTTGTATTCCACTTTTAATATGCTAGCTTCTAATTGCTCTAACACACATATTTTGATTCCATATTTTCCATGCTATGTATACTTATTTAAGATAACCATCAGTGAAACCAGTGTTGCTTACTTCTAAGCAGACATACATAGATGCAATTTGCAAAACACTACACCTTGAGCAATAAGTTTTGAAAAGAGGTATATGTGTGTGTGTAGACTGTTAGTTGCTGTCAAGTTGACTTCAATTTATGGTGATCCTATCAATAAGAGACCTCTAAATCACCATGTTATCAACAGTCCTGCTCAGATCTTGCATATTCGGGGCTGTGGCTTCCTTGATTTACAGGTTGTACATCTTTTACGCATCTTCCTTTTTTCCTACTGCCTTCCACCTTGTCAAGCATTATTGTCTTTTGTAATGAGTCCAGTCTTCTCATGGACAACAGCTGGACAACAGATGTTGATGTTTTGGACAACATCTTCCAGGATTCCCCAACTAGAATGCTTGGTGGTTGCTTTAGCCACAAGAAATCCAGCTTTTACATCTTCATTAGAAATGAGAAGCAAAGATGTTGCAAAGAAGCCTCATGGTTTACATCGCTAGCCTGAAGTAGGAAGTGAACCTGCCAGCTTGAAGTAGAAAAGCGTACATGCCTTCTGCTGCTGCTTAGTCACATACGAGCTCTGCTTTTTTATGTCCACTGCTTCTTTGCAAATGCTTTTACTATTTCTCTTGTTGCATTACTTCAACAGATAAATGGCTGGCAGGGTTCTCTACAGCAAACTGCTATTCCACTGTGGAGAACTGCACTGGATTTTTTTCCTTCTCTTGCATTCACCACAGCTGGACAATGAGGTTCTCCAGTGAGGTTCTCCAGCATGGCACAGTGATAATGGGGTGTCAATGCTATCTACAGAGACTTCCCTGAAGAAGCCATTGCCACAGCCAGCAAGTTACCAGTGAAGCTTCCCAGATCACCAACAGGGCCCCTCTCAGTGTATGTGCATGTGGGTGAAGTGCCTGCCAGTGGAGGCAAGCTTTTCACTTTGCCTCTGGTAGAAGGGAAGACCACCCTGAGAAGTATGTCCTGCTTCTAGTGATAATTTTAATTAGTCTTCATCTGCCCTGGTGGCACAATGGTTAAATGCCAGTACTGCAGCCACAAGGTTGTGAGTTTGATCCTGCCGGGCTCCGGGTTGACTCAGCCTTCCATCCTTCTGTAGGCTGGTAAAATGAGTACCCAGCTTGTTGGGGGGCAATTAGCTAACACACTGTAAACCACTTAGCATTTAGCTGATAAGAGGTATAAAAATACACATGCTATTGCTATTGCTTTCCTCTCTTCTCAAAAATTCTTTTCTTTCTTTATCTATTGGTTCATTGGTGTTTGGTTCCATTCTCTTGCAGTTCAGCATAATAATCAGAAAGGTTAGAACTCATGGATCAAGGTCCTATATGTATGTGAACCTCTGCATGCACAATTCCATGTCCTCCTACCACCCAGCAGCTGTCAAGCCCCCCCCCGAAGGGGCCTCTGATGCTATCGCTTACCAGGGAGGGAGGGAGGGGAAGTGTCATGTCATCTTCACTCCATGCCATGTGAATGAATGTAGAATATGCTATTGATGCATATTGATGTAATATAAGGTTTGTATGGGCATAATGTGTTACAAACTACCAAATGGTCAATGTTGAACATTGCTTATTGCACTGTTATTATCTAGAGTTGTAAATGGGTATTTAGCCAGACTGGCCAGGAAAGGCTTTGTTTACTTAGGAGTGATAGCAATTGACAAGTGATTTACTATGCATGGGCTTTAGATTACTAGGGTTAGGAATGCAGTTAACCATGGGAAGCATATCAAAGGAAATGGCCTGGGATCTCAGCTCAATGAAGAGGGATCAAAGAAACTAAAGGGACAGGGAAATGGCTCAAAACTCATGTACTGTGTTAAGCAAGATACTTAGAGGAAAGGTAATAAAGATGCCACAGGGGATGCAGAAGTGCTTTGGGGTCAAAACATGTGGAGTTAATGCCTTAGGAAAAATCTAGAAGTTTAGGAGAGGCACAAACCTAGAGAATCTACCAATGGGCATCGTGCATAAGTGGTAGTGGGCTTCCCTATATAACCCAATGTGTAATGTAAATTATGTACACCAGCAACCATTGTAAACTTAGCAGCCTGTGCCTCATTAAACACAATGAAAAATACCTGTGTATTCTCTTGAGAACAACAGAGTAGTGGAACTCAGCAGGAAGAGGGAAAAGGAAGCAATTCAGAATATAGAGAAACAGCTGGCCTCAGTTCCATAAGAAGGAATGAGGGTGTATTGTCAAATGGAGTGCTTCTGCTTTTTCCTTCCCCCAGAAGTTGAAAGGTGTCAGATCTCCATGGTCTGAATCACTTGCCTCCTCAGTGCCCTTCCCTCTAGTAAGAAGCAGCTGCAGCAACCTCTTACAGGGCTTGACATCTGCTGGGCATGGGACATTTTTGGCCGGAATGCAGATGCAAAATCCAAAGAGCTAATTATGCTCATATAAGTTGCAATTACACCCACATAAGTTACTAACAGAATACCAGCAATGACCTGCTCCCCGCAAGGCTGCAGACCAGAAGAGATAATCCAGTTCCTCTCTTTATGCTCCGTGTTGTTTTAAAACTAGGAAACCATGTTTCTTTTGACTGAGCAGCATAGATCCTATCTGAACAAGAATTCTCTTTTTATAGTGTGCCTTTCTTGGCTTTTCTTCATCTCAACACTGGGGTAGATACATGGATATTGTGGCTTAGTGGTAGGGCGCATGTTTTGTGCAAAGAAGGCAGGATCAGTCCTTGGCATTTCTATGTAGATTCAGGAAGGAATCTTGCCTGAAACCTTAGGGAGTTTCTGTCAATCATGCCAACAATCTCAGGCTAAACAGGCAGATTCAATGTAAGGCGGCTTCCTTCATTCTTCAACAAAGCCTGAAAACTTTAGTTTCTCTGTTCTCTGGATGCCTGTAATTTTTTATGCTATATGTCTTTAAATTTTGGATTTTGCTAAATGTGAAAAGACCTGTTGATTTTGTTTAAACTGTTGACACATTTGAATGAAATCTGTGATGATAGGAGCCCCTTCCTGCAAATAGCTTGCAAAACCAAAAACAACAACAACAAAAACCCAACAGTTAAGAGAAAGGAGAAAACATTTTGTTTTCTGCTCAATTGATAGTAAAGTTATAGAAAGTACAATAGGACAGGAGTGGATTTTGGATATGGGAACATATAGGGGCAGAGGCAGAAAGACTTGAATATTGAGAATTTTCAAAGCAGTTCCAACGATCCAGTGGTACACTGCTGAGAAAGAGAGAAGGAGCAAAAAGCAATGAACATTGGATGAGTCCTGTTATATTTTACTTCAGCACCAGTCCCACAAAATATAATACTGGAGAATTATAATAAAAATCTTTCACTGTAGAAGCCAAGCAACCTAAACTAATGCTTTCATACAGTAGACATATCATGGGACAACACGATTCATTGTAAGAAAGATTAAAAAGAGAAAGAGCCTTTCCACACTACGCTGTTATAGCCTTATTACTCCACTTTCAACATCCTATGGAATCCTAGAGTTTGCAGTTTAGGGAGGGGCATTTAGAATTCTCTACCAGAGAGCTCTTTGGCCTCAGTAAACTACAAACCCCAGAATTCCAGAGGATGTTGAAAGTGAAATAATAGCACTCTAACAATGTAGTGAGGAAAGGCCCCAAGTCTCTGTTACAGAAGGACCAATTAAATCAAAGAAGCCATAGCCTTGAATTTGGAAGACTTGAGTTGAAGAGTGGGTATGTTTCATTCAAAGCTTCCACATGAAAGCTGACTTGGGCCCTTTCCTCACGAGGAAAGGTCGTCCGCACCTTGGATCGGACTAGGTTCGGACTATTTACCTTAGTTCCACACCTTAGTCCGATCCAAAATGCCCTCAATGGTCCTCCAGTATGCCAAGTGAAGACCAGAAAAAATCGGTCTTTCAATCTTCTGGAGTGTGCCATTGCGTTCCTGCTCACTTGTGGAGATGCGCAGGCTCGATCAGCAGAGGGCGGGCTGTGGGCATGGTCAGCGTCAGCGGTTGGTCCGGACCCACGAAGAACTGGAAGCCGCCATTTTGTAAGCCTGAGCAGTGCGGATCTACAGACCTTGCACTGCTCCCATTCGCCCTGGACCAAACGGAGGAGCCCTGCAGAAGGGCTTAAGGGAGAGTCTGCGTTGCTTCGAGCCAAAAAGAACCGGTGAGTAATGGCACGGAGCAATTCACTCGCCTCTTGTGGAAAGGGCCTAAATGGAGAATAAGAATAAAAACAAAACATTCACTGTGATTTGAATTTAAAGCTGTCAGTCTTAAAACTACGTCCATTCCTACCACTGCACACCCCACTAGTTTTCTTAAGCAGAGAATTTGGGAAAAAATAATCATTTTTTTCAGACATGATGTGTGTGTTTCTATGCCCCTCAAAATTCAAATCACAAAGGAATCTTTGGGAGTGCCTGGATTTGAACTTGTACTGTTTGAGGGCAGTTGTATATCAGTTGGATGTTTCCTGAATCTATCTGATTTATCCCTATCTGGTAAAGGATTCAGGTTTCCCCTAAATCCACAACACTCCCATAGGAGAAATATCAGGAACTGTAACATTGAACATTCCTTCCACGTGTAAAACAGGTGTTCTGTCACGGAACTCGTCCCTGCTGTTTAGTGATCAGAAATGCACTTTAAAAAAAAAGGTTTCAGATTAGTAGCCTCGGACTTGTGCAAAATGTGTGGTTATCAGAAAAGTAAAGTGGGAGGAAACCTTGGGTTCAAACTATATGTGGAGTTTCTTAATTCTTTCCTCAACACTTTTTGAACCTACAATAGCCAAAACAGCTGATCCTACTTATTTGATTTTTTTCATCTCTAAGTGAAAGATACAACGAAGACGTGAAACTTCTGTATTTTTTCATTCTTGGGTGAAAGAGCAATTGGAAGGAGGAAAAGATTATGCAGTTTCTCTCCACATACTCTTCCTGTACTCCAATTCAAACCTGCTGGGTTGCTTTGAAAGAAAAAGAAGCTTGGTAGAAATAATCATGGTACTCCATCTAGGCAGTTCAAGCGGCAAATTTCTTAGGCTCATTCATTTTTCTGACACCATCCAAGCTAAAGTAACAGGTCACAATAGCATGTGGCAATAAAGTATGTATGCTGTATGAACAGAAGCAAGAATAAAGGATTGCCAACCCTGTGGCCATTTGAGTAAATCTGAATACTCATATTATCACCCTCTGTGTGAAGCAACAAATAGCCTACTAAGTTGAGGAGAACATCCTGCTTGTCATACAAATGCAGAAAGAGGGATGCAACACCAACTTTTATTCGTTTGATATATTTGGCACTTTCCCCAGAATATGTCTGGAAGCGCACACACATGCACACACACACAGAGACAAAGAGGGATACAGAGACCAAAGAATGAATATGGTGTAACACCCCATTGTGACATTTCACACAAAGCCTTTTAATAGCACAATTTGACAACTTTTGACTCGTCACGTCATCACCCAAAAAGACTGGATTGGAAGTGCAGACACTACCATCTTCAAGGTTGATGAATACTGTTGGTGAGGACAAAAAAAAGGGTCATTACAACTAATGGGAGCAGTGAAAAACAGTGGCTAATAAAGAATGCCTTTTAAAGATGATAGAACCACTCCATAATTTCCTGTAACTTCTGTAGCACTGAAATGTATTTTTTTAAAAAATAGTTGTTCTTAAATGGTAGGCTGGTTTATTCACTGTTTGTTTTGCTTACTGAAGACAATAGGCGAATAGCATAAAGGGATGCCCTCTACTGAATGATCTTAGATCTGGTTTCTACTTGGTACCATTCCAGCACCAAATGAAAATGTGCCTGTTCACTAAAGCCTTTGGAACCTAAGCGGGTTTATACAATGCTCATGTGCACATGGTTTTAAATCATTTCCAACTATTTTAAACAGTTTTAATTGATCTTTTTAAAAACTCGATAAACCTCTTTTGTATGTTTTGTAGCCATTTAAAAATCATCCTTATTATTATTAAATAAATTAGATTGGTTCTATTGTACACCGGTCTGAGATCTTCAGAGTGAGAACCTAAAGTAATTTAATAAAGAAATAAGTTAATAAATAAAATAAAATAATACTTTGGGTAGCAAAAGTTTTCCAAGAATTGTTGCACTTCCAACTTTTAAGGTTCTTTTCTCCTTTGAAAAGTGACAGCAAGATGGAAGCTAATGCAAAAAGATACCTCCAGTCTGGGAAACACGAAAGCAAGATGGAAGCTAATAGAAAAAGATAATGCCAGCCTGGGAAACACACACACTCATAATTCTATCATGGAGCTATTCTTCCTTCCGTCAGGATGGGAGTGAGGGAGTGTTTGGCTTTGGGGAATCTATTGAGCCCCACCTGGTCACTTCCTAGTGATGCTTTCAAGGAGAAGCTGTTTCTCTTCTGAAGCTCCATCCCCTTGCCCAAAGCACCGCTGTCACCCCCCCCCATCAGAGGGGTTACACAAAGAGAGAGGTGGAACAACCACTCTGTACCTCTCTCTACATAGAGAAAAGGACTGTCCCTAGGAAGGAGAAAGGAATTCATTTTCCTCTGAGAGACAGAGATGTGGAAATATTGTTCTTGACTCTCTGTACATGAACAAAGGAACAATGTGTGAGAAAGTCAGAGTTTCCCTAGAACTGGGACTCTATTCTTCTCTCTGATCACTGATCTTCTGTCCTATCTCCTGTTCTTATTTCTGATCTCTTCTTTTTCTTTTCCAATGCAATACTTTGATTAAGGGGGCTGAGGTTTTTTTTACCATAGCCTCCAAAATTTCACAGATTAAAAACTAAGACATACACAGGCAACTAACAGCAGAATGTGGTCAAAATAGCAAACTTTATTAACGAAGAATAACACACAAGCTGGGAGGGGTCGCACCAGTTTGCTTGGGCTTGAGCTTGCTGGGAAGGACAAGATTTTGACCCCTCCCCTCTCCACTGCTGATTTAACTGAGTACAAGCTATTTGTGCACTTTGAATTCAATTTTCAGCCACTGATGTAGGTTGAGAATAAAGGGATAAAGTGGGAGAAGACAGAGAAACTGGGACATTTTAAAAGCAGCTGAAAAAAAATGAGATGATGGAGGATTAAGTGGGATTGTGCCTGCCAAATCAGGACAGTTGATGGGTATGTTTTACATGTGCAATAGATATGAAAAACTGTCATAGAGAGCTGTTGTCATAAATGTATCAACTATTCATAGAATGTTATTACATGGCCTAGAATGAGCAGGAGACAGTTACCCAGCACACAGAGGGAGTCAACGCTGCAGTTAGGTCTCATTGAATGATTCATCCTGACTTTGTACAACAAGAGATACAGACAGGCTGGAGAACTAATCAGCTTCAGAACCTTGTAGTGAGAAAATAACAGGTTTTCCTTCCACCTGACAAGCTGTGAGAATCAGGGCAAGCTGTAGCTTCTTCTGCTAGATATATCTCCCAGAAGGAGAGGGAATGCTTAAAACCATAAAACAAACAAAAACAAAAAAACAAAAAAAACCACACACATGTGTTTCTGAAAACAGTGCCTTTTGTGTGCAGAAATCTGTATTACTGCTCAGAAAAATTTCAGGAATACCAGGCAAAAGCTGCTTGGAGATATTTGTCTTCTCTCATCATGAGGAGAAAGCTAACAAAATTGTTTGTCATCACATGCAATATGAAATTATCAAAGGTTTATATCCTGTGCTGTGAATCAGGACCCTCCACAGTAAACAGAACATGGAGCTTTCTTTGCTTTGAAATACCTGCTACATCTGTTATTCACCAGTGAATACTGCTTTATGCAGCTGGCTTGGTCTTATGCTGACTAGCCGCAGATCTGCTTCAGTGTGGTGGCTGTAATTAGGTCTGCAGATTAACACAATATCTATGACATCATTTGCATTCTCATTATTTAACATTTGATGATTCTCAGCTGAATGTGTAAAATACATCCAATGAAAAGTGTAGATTTGACTTTCTATCAGATAATATGGAAGTAGGACATGGAGTATTGGATTCAAACTACAGAAAAAGAGACTTTGCTTAAACATCAGGAAGAACTTTCTCAAGGTAGGAGCCATTCAACAGTGGAATATGGTGCTTCAGAGTGTGGTGGAGTCACCTTCTTCAGAGGTTTTTAAACAGAGGCTGGATGGCCATTTGCTTGGAGTGCTTTGAATCTGTGTTCCTGCATGGGAGGGATTGGACTTGACGGCCATTGTGGTCTTTTGCAATTCTATGATTCTGTTTTGTTGACTAAACTGTGAGCAGGAGAGGGGAAGGGGGGAGAGCCAGATCTTATAGGTGGTCTTCAATACCATATGACAATTAGCATAGTCTCAGGCATGCAAGATAGATTTAATCAGCAGTGGAAGAATTTAGCAAAAGGTTGTGTAGTAACAGGCCAAGAATGTGCCAATTCATAGTGAAAACAATTTGGGAATGATACTATGACTTAATTATAAAGAAAGAACTAATGAAGTTTGTAACATTTGGCATCACTTGCTAGCAATGTGTTCGTACATGTGTAAAATTAGGGCTGAGCCAAAACTACTCAGAGTTCTGCATGAAGATTTTTCTCAGTACTGACAAAATGTTCCACCATTTCAAAGACCTTGTGTCACTCATTGCTGAAGTGTTCAGATTGCCCTCAGTTCTCAATTGCCTTAATAGAAACGGCACCATGCAGATAAACTTGGTTGGCTGTATATTGCTATGATGTTGTCTTATTTAAAATGGGATTCCTAATTGAATGGGATAGTCCCTTAACTATTATTCATGCATCCCCGTCCCCTTCATTTTGTCTTCACAAAAACCATGGGAGGTTGGTTAGGCTGAGAAATAATTGTCACTTATTAGTTAGTGAGTGAGTTTCATGAGTTACAGCATAGAGATTTCTACCTGCTTCTTCCCAGTCCAGGTATTATTCTTTAACCATTGTGCCAAAGCTCTGTGTTCGACTCTGTTATATAACTACCTTATAACTACCTTATAAAAAGAGAAATACTTCACATACATAGTATAACAACATTTTTTTTCTAGAGGATCATCATCTTTATAGCTATAGATTAACACAGCAATTTTATGTTTATTTGGAAAATGTTTAGCTTTCACAAATAGAGTGCATGATAGATCTTTCAGGAATGTACCAAAAGTGTGTGTGGGGATCATTAACCCAGGGAGCTGAGAGAGGAAGCAACAGGCAGTAGACACAGCAGAAGCTAACAAGATCCAAGAAAAAACAAGGACCAGAGAAACTAGCCATATATTAAGGAGAAAATTGTTTTCTGCATTTGGACTTGATAAATGAACAGGGGGGACATTTAGCACACCCTATGGTATGTGTGTCAGCTGAACTGAAACCTAATGATTAACCTTTCTAAACCTTCTTTCTAGAAGTACAAATGAAGACATAAAAATATGAACAGAATTTATAAGACACCAGATCAATGTAGACATAAGAATAAACAAATACACACACACATACATATTCCCACGTGCACCATTAATGCTAACAAAACTCATCTTTTTAAAAATATACCCCTAAACCTCCCACATCTGATACCTCCAAACACGAGTCATAAAAGGCAAATAAAGTTTATGTTTCTTTCTGGCCCCTGCTGTTTTATGGTTTTTATAGCTTCACTCATGCATAAAGAGTTCTGTGAATGGTCCTAATTGGGTGAACAGTAACCAGTGTGAAACTCCTGCTGCCAAAACATTCTCTCACTGCATGCCATTTAGTATTTAACAACAGGGAAAGATATTGTTGGCAATGACTGAGCAGTCAAATGTCTCTTAATTTCATATTTGTTTTCTCTTGCTTACCCTAAAATTGAAAGAACAGCCTCATCTTCACTTTTACCATTTATTCCAGTGATGCATCTGAAATCAACAGAAGAAAACAAAAAATAAAAATAAGAGGATAAAAAATCTATAAGCGCTGGAGACTTACAGTTGCATTCATGAGACATGAAGAATGCAAAAATGTTTTTCTACTTCTCATTTATTTATTAATGAAATCACATTCTTAATATGCATAGAACAAACTCAACACCTGAGGGCATGATCCATCCATCAATCAGTTGTTGATTTTAAGCAGAAAGATTTGCTGTGCAGTCCTATTCTGGACTTGGGTTCAGTGAGGCATAAGTGTATTAAGAAAAACCTGCTGGGTCACATCGGAAGCCTATCTAGTCCAGCATTTCCTTCCTATAATAGCTTGCCAAATACTGGTATGAGGTCCACAAATAGGACTTTTCCACTCAGTGCTCTTCAACACCTGGTTTTGAAAGGCATATGGCCTCTGCTCGTGGAGGTAATCTGCAGTAACTTGCAACTGCTGATAATCCTAACCTCCACAAATTTATTTAATCTCCTTCCACAGCCATCACACCTTGAAGCCATCCCATCATTATGCAATGGCAAAACCCACAGTTTAGATGGAAAACCTCTGTAAGTCAGGATCATTGCATGGACTTCCTAAAATACCAGGAAATGGCAAAAATGATAAAAGTGACTACTAGCTCCATAAAACAGGCTAAGAAGAAGTTAATGCAGGGTGGCCTTGGAACCCATTTAAAAGCTGAACTATTGTTCTGGAGGCTTTGGCCATGGCTTATTTAAATACATTACATACATTAAGAAGCACTTCTTTTTTCTGTTTTGTCTCTCCCACCATTCAGATTCATGTTGCTATGACCATTAACACCCTACAAGACTTGTGGTGAGACTACCTAAAAGACTTTTTCTCCTTATATGAGCTGGCCCATGTTTTAAGATATCCAAAGGAGGGCTGTCTCTTGCTCTTACCACTGTCAGAGGCATGTTTGGTAAGGGCATGGGAGAAAACCTTCTCAGTAGCTGCTCCCAAGCTATGGAGCTCCCTTTTTCTGGACATCTAGTTAGCCTCCACCCTGCTCTCTCTTCACCAGCAGGCTAAATCCTTTCTATTTATGCAAGAGTTCAGTTTTTAATCACATGGCAGAAGTGTGTTTGAAATTGGTGCATTGTGTTTTTATCTTGTGCATTTTCAATTCTGCATTCCAAACTGTTTTTAACTATATACTTTTAACAGAACTGTGGTTTAATTGGTTTTTAAGATTTTTGTAATGCAACATTTTAGCTAAATTCTTCTTTTAAACTTTTGTAGTATAATGTTTTAGCTAAATGTTTATTTTAAGTTACTGTAAGCCTCTTTGGGTTCCATTGTGGGAGAAACGTGAGATACAAATTGAATAAACCTAGATACATGTAAAGAAACAAATAAATTCATTTCATTTCTGCAGGCTATTGCATTAGGAAGGAGGGAGAAAAACATGTCCCTGCCCACACCCGTGAAAGTTTGCACAGGGTTTCAGTTTTAAATACTGGATCAGATCCTTTTCATGACAACAGATCTGGCTCCACCATATCTTTTACCCACAATCTGCTGAAGAGTCCTATCAACTGGTGATGGTAGGGTTGAACTGGTAAACTTCCACATGTAAAACTTGTGTTTAATCTCTACATTCTGGTCCTTTCTTTGTCAAAGCAGTTGAAGGCCACAGCAGAGAGTCATGTATGCCTAAACCCACTTAAATCATTGGATGATTCCACGATTTCAGTTGTCTCTTGGATTATGGAGTATGTATATATATATATGAATTCAGAAAAAGAAAAAAAAAACCTTTGTAATATGAATGATCCATATTCACTCAGAGTACAATGGGACCCAGCCGCTTTGGATGGCATCAAATGGAGATTTGGAGTACAAAGTGTCAAGTGCCAATGATTAAAAGTGAAAGCAGCAGCTAACAGCAGCCTACAGCTATGATTTTGTTCTTGGAAGTGCTCCAAGATCCATGCTAGACAAGATGTCAGCAATGCTACATTCAGCATTGTTAAGAACAGACTTTGCTTTCATGCTGTGGGGGAAAAAAAAGTTTGCACATTGAGTTTCTTTGAAATGTGAAGGCTTCCAATCTTCACAAGTTTTAATGACACTCCCTTTTTCCTGGTAATTTATCATCTATTCACTCACCCTCATAAGGCTTACACAGTCCTCTTTCTTGACCCCAAAATATAGTCATCATGTAGACAATTTAACAGTTCACTTAACTTCTCAGCACTGTGCCATACTGTCATAACAAAAGGTGATACCTTCACTGAAGGTTGATGGGTGCTGTGTAATGTGAAGAAAGCTGGGTTTTAGTCATAAGCGCTTTTCAACAGCTGTAGCACATACTGTATAGAAAGGATTGGGGCTTACTGGTTGGGTTCTTACTTTGCATGGAGAAGATCCCAGGTTCAATCCTGGGTTGAGAAGAATTCCTGTCCACACTGGAGGGCTTCTGCAAGTCTATGAAAGCATTGTAAAACTATAGAAACCAAATACATGACTTAATATAAAAGCAACTTCCTGTGATAGGAAAGCAAGCTAATCATCTGAATAGCTTCATTATCCAGTGTATGTATCATCTTTATTGTTCCAACAGAATGAGAAGGTGAATAGATAGTCTACAGAGACACATTCTCCAAGGCAGTCAACAACCTGTAAAGAATTCATGATATTGCAGAAGAATCAGTCTTGGGTAGTGCAGAAATGGTCTAAGACTTCGTTGAGGCCATTTCTGCACTATACTGTTATAGTGCTATTATTCTACTTTCAACTTTCTATGGAATCCTGGGGTGTGCAGTTTAGGGAGGGGCATTTAGAATTCTCAGCCAGAGAGCTATTTGGCCTCAGTAAACTACAAATCCCAGAATTCTCACAGTTTCAACGGTAGTTATGGAATGGCCTGCCAGAGGAGACCAGGCATATTACCAGTCTTGACTGCTTTAAAAAAGCAGTCAAGACTGATCTCTTCCGACAGGTCTTCCAAGACTAGCATTTCCATCGCCTCCCATCTATTGTCTTGCTATTTTGTTCATAGTTAATTGATTGACTGTTATTTTTTGTGTGTTTTAAGAGGTTGGGTTAGGTGGGTTGGTGGCTGAGGAGGATTGGGTATGTTTTTAATGTCTTTTAATGTATTTAATATATTTCATGGTGTTTGCCGCCTTGATCCATGTGGAGAGGCGGGATAGAAATAAAGATGCTGATGATGATGATGATGATGTTGAAAGTGGAATAATAGCACTATAATAGTTTGGTGCAGAAATGGCCTGAGTCCCATGAGACTACATGTCCATTTGGAAATGAAAGACCTGCTGAGCCTAATGGAGCACAGGATTGCTGCTAAAATAAAAATAAAAATAGGAAGAATAACTCATTCTAGAATAGAAATCATTAGAAATCAGAAGACATTTAAAGCAACACAACTCCTAAGACAGCAGCAGTGCAAGTGCCCATATAACCCCTATGTGTTATTGGTTTGGCCCAGTAGCTGAGGTGTAGCGATGCATTTACCTCCTCTTGGACCCCACCAATCAATCCATATCTGCTAGATATGAAGAGCCAAAATGAAGAAAGGTAAAGACTACATGTGGTGAGATGGACGGATTCAAACATCTTGTCCACACCATCAGGCTGCAACAGCTGAAACTAATCCCATGAAAATTGATGAGATGTAAAATCAATCAGATTAAACGTGTAGCATTGCTGTTGGTTTTTATAATTTCAAAGGAATGTTTATTCAAATCTGCAAATTGTGTAAACTTTTGAAATTGTGTTTGCAATATTAAATTTACAAGTGGCCCCACAAAATTAAAGAAAGTGGTACCTCTGTGGAGAAAAGTGTTCCCTTGACTTACTTGAAAGGGACAGCAGGACTGATCAAGTGTATTTCTTTCAAGAAGAAATGTCGCAGCCATGGGAGCATTCTCACAGGCAACAAATTTCTCAGTAGAACTGATGTTGCCCACATATAGGCATTTATGAAGCAAGAAGTTGACAAGCCTGGGGACAACCAATAATCACAGCTTATGGAATAATGTGAGGGAAAATTATAGAGGAAAAGATATAACCTAGAGGAGTTATTCAAGTAAGAAAGGTAATTCACCATTTCGCAACAGAGTTCTATGAATATTTATTCAGAGGTGAGTCCCTCTTCATTCCCCAAGGACTTACCTGTATAAAGCAGAAATGGGGAAATTATGGCCCTCTCAATATTGTTGAACAGCCTGCTGTATTGGCTGAGGCTGACTGAACTTACAACCCAACGTTACCTGGAAGATCACATCTTTAGTGTATAAGCTTCTACTCCATATAATTTACTGTGGAACAAAGAGAGAGAAATCAAGATTCTACAGTTTGGGCAGCAACTGAGGACCTCTCTATCTCTACTTCATTCCTAAAAGTGTACGTGTGTGTGGAGGAAATTTCCCAGTTTGCCACTGCAAACTTCAAATGATTTAACTGGTTTCAAACTTTCAAGAACCCTTTTCAAGAATGTCCCATTTCAACTGTCTGAACTGTAGATAAGCAGGCAGCATTTCTCCTTTTCCAATGTTACCCTGATTTCTGGGGTTCTGAGGGAGACACCTCAATATGCTATAATCAATAGGAAATGAGAACGAGCCACAGCATAAGCTGCAGCAATACGAGAGGCAGGGCAACCTAGTGAGATCTTTAAACCCAACGTTTACGGGGTCAGGCCGAGCCAAAAACCAAGCAAAATTGTCTAATAAAATGTTTTTATTTAAAATATGTCCTTGCACACATTCGCACTTATGCACTCACTCATACAAGAGCTAGCAAGAAATAAAAGAGATGAAATTTGATAGGGGATTTTGGAGGGTTGTTGTTGGGATATACTGCACCTGGCCCTGAAGTCCGAACTTCGAGACAGCAGCAGAGCGAGAGAAGAGGCTCAACACATGGATGGCTGAGGGGATAGCCAGATGAATTGGCATGGAGCAGAGAGTAAACTGGAGTGATCTGAGGAACCGCTCAAAAACTGGGTCTTTTTTATAGAGGAAAATGTACCTGAAGGCCTAATCCTTTCCTGGGGAGAACAATAGGTTGAGGAGCTAAAACAAAGCTCCAAGATGTTCACGTCCTTTGCATGATTAGGAGAACAAAGCTCCAAAATGTCAGAGTTCCTTGTATGATTGGATTTTGCTGGGGTTGTCAAAAGCTGCGGCGGTATGCAAATCGTCCTCGCTTGACGGGCCATTTGTCAGGAGTGTTAATCCTGTCAAGCTGGCTTCTCAAGGCAGAGGACCCTTTCTGTAATTTAAAGTGTGCATGTCTGGAGGGCTCCTGGGGCTACGTGACAAATTATTTACTGGCCTGACTGGGTTTTTCCTGATTTCAGCCATTCACCCATGCCTGCCTGCGTGCTCGTCCGTGGGGCCCTCTCAGGCATGTGGAAATATTTTTAATATTAGGTATTAAATTGTAGACCCTAGGAGAGGGTCAATCTACTGCAGTAACACCAATCCAAGCAAAACATACTTCTTTAAAGTTTATACTTACTCAGGCATGGATAGAGAGGAAGAGGTAGAGACACTTGCACAGGTAGACTGCAGCAAAGATATCAGCCCGAAAATGAGATGGGGGTGGGGAAAGAAAGAAAACCAATGGCAGTGAATCAACCGAGGAGAGTTGGGAGTTCTTTTAAGGTAACATCCGTACTGCATGTGCATGAGGCTTTCATTCATGCCTCTCTTCATGTAAAGACAGGAAAGGAAAAAAAGGGGGCATCATTTTGAAATGGCCCCTCCTAGGTTAAAGAACGGTAAGTCCACATGTTACTTGAGGAGGTTTCCCTTGTTCAGAGTCAGGAAGAGTCAAATGAGGAAGCACTCATGTAAGAGGAGAGGCTTGAGAACGCATTATCCTGAAGACAATCCCTGACACCAAGAGCTAAAGACACCCATGGCACTTCCCCTAGCACCTGCCAATGCCTGCCATGCACTCCTTCTCTCTCCTCTCCTCAGCAGCTGCCTCATCGCTCCTGGCAATGTTTCTTCATGGACTCCGCCAAGCTGTCCCCACTCCAGAAGAAATATCCCACCCCTCCCAGTGAGGGAGCTTAAGGTGAAAGCATGAAGAGAGCAATAGAATCTCTAGGGTTGTACCTTCAGGGCCGACCTGGGCGGAGATTTATTCATGGCATTATTTTCAGGTCTATTCATAAGACAGCAGATATTGGAGAAAGCTAAACATCCCCCCCCAAAAAATTTCTTGTACCTACACTGTATGACAGATTTTTTTAGATCAGAATGGTTAAGATGCATATCATAGACAAAATAAATGGGGGGGGGAATACCACAGGAGAATTATTTTTGCATGGTGCAATGCTATTACTACATCAACAGCTTGGATGAATCGCAATACATCCAAGCTGTTGACTTTGTAATGGGGTTAAGCTAGACAAAAAACACTCCAAGGAAATGTTTAATTTCTTTCCTTTGTTATAGAGACTGTCTGAATAAGAGTCAAAATGGAATTCATCTCTCTCTCTCCAAGCTTCAAAGCTCCTCTTAATGCTTTTTGGATCGGATCCCAGAGTGTTCTACCTTGTAGCAGTTAAAAAAAAAGAAAAAGAACCCTGAAGACATTGTCTGTCAGCAAAATTTCTATTATAAAGTACAATGTAGGTTAACACTGTCAGCTTTACTGGGGAAAAAAAGTTGCCTTTGAGTCTGGTTTAATCTTCCAGTTAAAATACAGGATAAAGTACTCATCTATTAGTTTAAAGAGAGTTGTGTAGAATATTTGACTATTTGAAGAGGGTTCTTTATTGTGGGGGAAGGTTTTGAGTTTTCATGAGGGCACAAAGTATTCTTTAGAGAAAATACTTGTTGGCCCTTTTGTTTACTGTTTATTGTCATGTTTTCCCCCCACTCTGTTTTGCATCAGCACTACAGGGCCATTATCTTTCGAGAGAAAAGAACATCATATTAAGTATTAAATAAATCTTAAACAAGATGGCATCACATTGTCACAAAAGCCCTAATGTGGTGTTCAGTAAGGGGATCCAGAAGGTTAGATTTTTGGATCAGTATCACTCTCATTCTTAGTTGGCTTTATCCCTATTTAGACATTCAATGAAGATTAAAAATTACATTTAAGGAATAGAGTAGGTTAGGTCCCTCTCTCTGTTGTCAGTAATCCATGTATAGAACTTTTTCTAGATACTGATGGTCTCCATGCAAGCTAGAAGCTCTACTTTGTGTGGAGACCCTCTGTGGTTAGAGGAAGCTCTCCTCTTTGGAAATATAATTTTTGCTGCTTTTTTAATGCTACCATAGAACTAGCATGGTCACTTCCTCACATGCTGTGTTCCTTCCTTATTAAATATCTCACTAGAGCTAGGTCCAATTTAGAACAAAAGCAATGCTCATCCAAAAAGTTTGCCTTCGCACTCATTGGGTCTGTGAACAATGAGTGTCACTTTATCTATGTTCAAAGCACCTAAACCTACATTCAATGCATCTCAACACAAACTAATGGGGACAGGGGAAAAGGTTGGTGATAGCTTAAGATTTCAGAGAAGTAGGGAAAATATTAGGTTTTTTTTTTAAAAAAAATCATGGAATCATAGAATCATAGAGCTGGAAGAGACCAGAAGGGCCATCCAGTCCAACTCCTTGCCATGCAAGAATGTACAATCAAAGCACTCCCAATAGATGGAGGTCAGTAGCAATAGCAGTAGCGGTTATATTTCTCTACCGCTTATCAGTGCAAAGCACTCCCTAAGCGGTTTACAATGTGTTTAGTTAATTGCCCACAACTAGCTGGGTATTCATTTTACTGACCTACAGAAGGCTGGAAAGCTGAGTCAACCTAGAGCCCTGCAAAATTGAACTTACAACATTGTGGCTGCAGTACCACCATTTAACCACTATGCCACTGGGACTCTCTCAGGTCAGTAGTCCATGAACTGTTGGGAATACTGCGAATGTGTCACCTCGACAATGGGAATAATAATAATAATAATACTATTACTATTATTTTTCTTTACAGTGTTATAAAACTGTACCTTGAGATAAAAGCAAGAAGCTGTTTTGATGTGATGCAATTCATGGTGGAAAAAGAGTGGGTTGCTAAATTTGTCAAGGAGAATTAAAGTAGAAAACACAAATATTTTCAGCAGCTGAGCAAATTAATACAAACATCAGTCTATCTATCAGTCCAGAAACATTTTGGTAGTTCTGTGGTCCTCTGTTGCTGTTTTTAATATAACTCAACACCAACCTTCATCCCAAATGCCTTATGCTACTACCAAAACATTAGGCAAGCTACGCTGTTTATTACTTCTGTTTGCCTACTGATCTACTCTTTGAGGCTTGTGTTGCCTTCATGGATAATGTTTATATTCTTTTAAAATTAGTTTTATTGATTTCTTATGTTTTAAAGCTTAAATAATCTCTATTTTGTTTACTGTTCTGTTTCTTATTTGTTTTATATTTGAAGTTTGTAATCCATCTTAGCATATTTTTAAATATAGAATTGACCTAGTCAGGAAAAAAGAAATAACAGTGAGAAAGCAATGATATTTTCATAAAACATGTACAAAGCTAGTAGCTACTTCTTCCTCCCCGTCCCCACTCATATTGCTATGCTCCGTCTTCATAGGAAGGAAGTTTTCTTCCCAGGGATGTCAGAACTTAAGCGATCACTGCATGCTTACCTGTGGTATGGAAAAGAGAGAGCAGACAAAGAGTTTATAAATCACTATATAAGGAAATCATTACTATTAATTTGGAAAAAATTTAAGTTAAAAATTTATCAAAGAATCCCTCAATGGATTTCTCCACATGAAGCTTTTTTGGGAGGTGGAAACTGGAGCAAGAGAAATGGATCTTCTACAAAGATATCATAATTGAAGGGGACCATTACACGTTAAAGGAAAGATCGGAATTAGAGAAAGAAGGATTTCCCAGTTAATGGTTTTTATATATGCAACTCAAGGAAAGGTTTAAAATGGACTTAAAATTGGAAGGCTTTCTCTCGAAAGAAGAAAAAAATGAGTTCGAGATAGCTGTTTTTGAGCAACCAAGAAGATTAACATCCCAAATATATAAATTTCTAATAAGTAGAGAAATGGAAATGGAAACTATTAAACAGACAATGGTGAAATGGTCAGTGAATATAGGTAAAGCGATACCCCTTGAAGATTGGGAGAGAAGTTGGAATAGAACGCAGAAGTTTATGGTATCTCAAAATCTGAAGGAAAATTACTTAAAAATGTTCCACAGATGGTATCTGAGCCTATCTAAACTTGGTAAGATGTACAAAACAGGGAAAAAAGAATGTTGGAAGTGTGGAAAAGAAGAGGGCACATTTTATCATCTATGGTGGACGTGTAAGAAAGCTAAAATTTATTGGAAGAATGTTAATAAAATTATGGAGGAGATACTTGAAATTAATATACCAGTACTCCCTGAACTGTATTTACTGAACATAATACCTAATATACAGCAATTAAATGTTAAAAATAGATGGAAGATAGTTTTATATATGGTCACTTCTGCTAGAATTGTCTATGCTAGATTTTGGAAAAATCAACAGATTCCAGATATTGAGGAGTGGCTTGCTTTGCTCCATGAAATGAAGAATTGTGATTATCTATCTAAATTATTGAATGAAGAAAAAAAGAATTATCTATGAGACTGCATGGATGCCGATAACAAGTTATCTTAAAAAAAGATATGGAGATGTAATATTTATATAAATCTTAAGAATCACAACAGTGTATCAGGTATAAGGAAAATGATACTGATTCAAGATGATATGGAATATTATGAGTGGTCCAACATCAAGATAGTAAAAAGACGAATAAGATATAAATAAGAGGGTGAACAGGAAGTGTGAGATGTACTTGAAGGAGAAGGTAGATAAAGAGGTAACATAATTTAAAATATACTATATGAATAAACAGGATAAAGATAAGCAGGAAATTGACAAGTTGTAAGTATGTATGTACATATTTGTAAGTAGCAGAGTATTGTTTAGGAAATAAGAACATTTGTAACTGAGATAAGGTGTATTTGAATTGCATATTCTGTACCATATATAGAAGAATGAAGGTAGGATATGAAGTAAGTATGCAAGTAATCCAATGAATTTATTAATCTGTTATATTTTTTATTATTCTATTTGATTTTATAATAATAAAAATAATTTTTTTTAAAAAAGAACTTAAGCGATCACAGATGAACTGGCTAGAAAAGGCTAGAAGCCAAAAAAAGGAAAAGTTGAAATGGTATTGAAAAGTTTAAAAAGCAGGATCCCTGTTGCAATTCCTCATTGCACTGGTGATCGCTGGCAGAAGGGGGTTGAAATGTCAGTGTGCTGCACCATAATCAACAGGAGAACAGATTTCCATCACTTCTAAGACTGTTGCAATTGTACCATGATTGCTAATATACAGCGACCATGAAAATGAATCAGTTGTGGATGTGTAACTGTTATACATTTATAACTGTGACAGTAAATTTCAGCCTTTATTTTATTTCTTATAAATAAATACAAAGTTCTTTTTTAAAAAAACTTCCAATAAGTCAGCCAATAAACAAGCAAGGGTTTTTCATAACGAAAATCACAAAATAATATTTCTACCATCAATTAAAACTGCCTTTAGCTGATCAAGATGCAAATCTAATACAAACTGGGAACAGGAATTCCCTTCCATTTTTACACTTGATGTTGCCAAGGGGTAAATGAGGGGTCTTTACACACATACACACACACACACTGCATAATTCCCTGTGCGAACATTTTTATTTGTTGCCTCACACACTGTTGACATTGATGGTTGGGAAATTTGTGTGATTGATTTTATTTCTGTTCTACCTGGGAATAAAAATAAAAGAGCCTGGGGCAATTAACAACCTACATAAAACATAATTAAATTCATATCTCTAAAATAATAAAAATGCAATAAAACCAACAGCACAATCAGCAAAAGAACGAGCAGTGCCATTGTCTCTAATCCAAAAGCTGATACAAATTAATACATATTTAACTGGTCCCCAAATGACAGCACTGTATGTGACAACAGGTCTTCTATCAGAAGATAGTTTCGTAGGAGAAATCCCAGGCATATGGTGGTAGCCCACATGCTCCTCAAGAGCACTGTAAGCAGAGCCTTACCAGCTAATCTATAGAGACTTTGCCTGTGCTGGATGGGACTATGCTCCCCCTGAAATCTCAGGCTCACAGCCTGGGTGTTCTCCTGGATTCAACTCTGAGCCTGGATGCCCAGGTCTCAGCAGTGGCCAGGAATGCATTTGCACAGTTAAAACTTGTGCGCCAGCTGCGACCTTTCCTTGAGATGTTAGATCTGGCTTTAGTTGCACACACCTTGATTACATCTAATTTGGACTACTGTAACACACTCTACATGGGGCTGTCTTTGGAAACTGTTCCGAAACTCTAGCAGGTTCAAAATGCGGCAGCCAGAATGCTGATTGGGGCCAGTTACAGGGAGCATATAACTCCCTTATTAAAGTAGCTCCACTGCTACCTGTTCATTTCCAGGCACAATTCAAAGTGCTGGTTATGACCTATAAAGCCCTAAACAGCTTGGGTCTGAGCTATCTGAAAGACTGTATCTCCCTGTACAAATCAGCTAGAGCCCTAAGATCTGCTGGGGAAGACTTTCTCTCATTCCCACCACCATCTCAGGTACACCTTGTGAGGACATAGGAGAGAGCCTTCTCAGTGGCTGCTCCCACCCTGTGGAATGCTGTTCCACAGGAAGCTAGGCAGGTCCCCTCCCTGCTTTCCTTTCATGGGCAGGCAAAAACTTTTCTTTTCAAACAAGCTTTTTTGTAAGCTGGAGGAGCTTCATTTATCAACTTGTTTTAAATTGAATTTTGCCTAGGGTTCTTTTAAAATTAGTTATATACTTTTAACTTTTTTTAATGGTTTAATTTTTTTTTTATATTTTAATTTACTGTTGGAAGCTGCCTTAAGTCCCAGTCCAGAAGAAAGGCAGCAAATAAATAAATACATATATACATACATACAAACATACATACATACCTGGGGAGGTCCACAGTAGCAAAGCTGTTTCCTAAAGTGCCAGAGTCTTAAGTCATTTGGGACTATGTATCCCTTGCTTAAGAAAACCTTAGGAAATTCATGGGGCCACCATAAGAGATTTCAAGGTGTGTGCAACATGCACTAGTATTAACACTGGCAACTATTATAGAGATTTCTGGATTAGTATGGTATATTTTATCCCTTGGGTTTCTAGATCTCAGGGCCTGATTGCTCTTGTCCATTCCTCTGGCATGGGAGAGGAACCTCAAGGAAAGAGCAATGCCTTGAAAGGAGTTTGTATGTGTGTATTACCATGTGTGGTTGGCTCTTGTAGCTGCAGGCTGCTATGGAACTGCTTCTGTAGGCTCTCTAGAATCCATCTGATCTCTCTCCTTCACCTCATACCAAGTTTCTCAAAGTGTGGCTGTCACCAGAGCTCAGTTGGAATGGTTAGCATGCAATATACTGAGTTATCTCAGGAACTGCTGAATATAGTGGTAAAGGATTGCTGTTTTGTGGGTTTTCCCATCTGTTCCCACCTTGATTTTAATTCTTGCAACTTCTTTTAACTGTCATCTTAAATGTGGGCACTGTTCCAGTCAGTTGAGGTTTTTGCTGCTGACATTTTTAGAGATCAGAGGGCATTGCTTTCTCTTCCCATGTGCAGTCATGCATTAGGCTATAAGGTATGTGTACACATGAGCTTAAGAAGAATTCAGCCTGAGGACTTTCGGAATTCTTGATTCTTTATCAGCACTCTGTAACTAAAAAAAGGTAAGGAATGATAAAGTATACTGTATATAATATTTGATGATGAAATTATGTATTACTGCTGTTGGGTTGCATATCTGGGGATTGGAAACAGGCAAAATAGATCCCATAAGACATAAGAACATTGCTTCTCAGTTCAGTATTGTGGTTCAGATTACTACAATGGGTTCCAGAAAAGCTAGACAAAAATAAATATTAGTATAGTATGATTTTTGAGGGGGGGGATAGCATAGGTCAGAAGTGATACAAATACAGTAGAGTCCCGGTTATCTGACCTGCGGTTATCCAACCCTCCAGATTAACCGATGTCGCGGCTGCCTGGGGGCGTGGCTGTAGGCATTTCCGTGCCCCAGACACACCCCAAGCCCGCCCTGACATGCCCCAGACACGCCCCCCGACACGCCCCCAAAATGGCAGCCGCCATGGGTGTCCCGATCATCCGCCATTTCGGTTATCCGACCGTCCACGCGCCCATTTAGGTCAAATAACCGTGACTCTACTGTAGTTTAAAAAAGGGGTTATTAAAATATGTTTTTCATATTAGTACTTTTTTTTTTAAATGATATGACTCAGTCCTGGCCAAGATAATTACACAGTCAATCCTGCAATATTAAAAGAGAACTAAAGGAAGACATAGAGATTGCAGAGAAGCTAAATGAATTATTCTAAACTACTTTCACTGCTGACTGGCAGATATTAATGTCTGAACTGTTGTTTCAAGAAAGGGGAAAATGAGGAACTGAGCCAAACTATAAGTGATGACCAGAGAGGAAATTCTATACTTACTAAGAAATTACAAACAAATCACCAGGTCCAGACGGTATCCATCTGAGATCCTTAAGAATGCAAAACTAGTGATCTACTAACTAAACAATGAAGCAATGCCTCCTTCTTTTAGGACCTCAGGATAAATATATTGGCCAAGATTCTGCATCAAACATGTAGCTGAATTGTGGTTCCTATGCTTTAACTCTCTATCCAACCCTTGACATCCCCACTCCATTAAAAGCCGGTCAGGTGTCTGAAGCAACTGAAATCTATGTTGCTGCTGCAGGACTGATAAGTGCAGGATGGTGTCCCAATAGTGGATCATTGATGGGGAAAACCCATCAATGGTTTAATCCGTGATCACGCTGCCTGGGAATGGAGAGAAGCGGGATTGTGACAAAGTCATGCAGAAGCGCCACTGTAGTCCTGTCCTTCTCCTGTCCCCATGGCAGGATGGGAATGTGCTGTGGAAGGGGCCAAAGACTCCTGAGAGTCTTTGAATATTGATTATAGAAGCATATTATATTATATTATATTATATTATATTATATTATATTATATTATATTGCAATATTGAATATAGAAGAAGCTAGTGTTGGTAACGAATGTCTAGGCTTAAGGAATAGTTCCATCAGAAAATTTACCTCTCAGATTAACTTTATAAAGGAGCCCCGGTGGCATAGTGGTTAAATGCCAGTACTGCAAACACAAGGTTGTGAGTTCGATCCTGCCAGGCTCCAAGGTTGACTCAGCCTTCCATCCTTTCGCAGGTCGGTAAAATGAGTACCCAGCTTGTTGGGGGCAATTAGCTAAAATACATTGTAAACCGCTTAGATAACACTAGTTGATAGGCGGTATAGAAATAAATGCTATTAAATAATGGGCCCTGTGATGATGTTCTGAGGGTATGGCTATCTGAATTGCTAGTGAAGACTGGAAGCAGATTGCTGGGCAACCAGAATAGCCCTCAGGAGAGAAAGCAAGCCCAGCAGTGTATGAGAGGAGCTGCTGGCTGAAAGAAAGAAAAAAGCACAGAGCCAAGTACCTGTGGATATCCATTCCTTCAGTGAGATCCTCGCAGGCAGCTAGGGAGTGGAGTTCCTCAGTCAGCTAGGGAGCATGACTGTGTGGGAAGGTTTAATTCTCGGTGGAAGCCTAGTATGAGACAGAAGAGTAATTGAACCTTAGTAGAATCTAGTGAGAGAGTCTGAGGCCATTTCCGCACTACACTGTTATAATGCTATTAGTCCACTTTCAACTTTCTATGGAATCCTGGGGTTTGCAGTTTAGGGAGGGGCATTTAGAATTCTCAGCCAGGGAGCTCCTTGGCCTCAGTAAACTACAAACTCCAAAATTCCACAGGATGTGGAAAGTAGAAGAATAGCACTATAACAGTGTAGAGTGAAAATGGCCTTAGATTGGAGAATGAAGCTTTGGTGGGAGTGTAGCCAAATGGCTGTTATAAGATACTTGTGCATTATATGAAAGTCTTCAGATATAACTGAACTGTCTAAAAAGTGTACTGAGGAAATCTATCAAGCTTGACCTGCATTTGAAATCTGAAATGCTACTTTATTCTGATTGTCATCTGAATAAATGTTATAGTTTATTTTTGTAAATACTGACTTGGCTGAGTTGTATACAGCCTATAAAGGAACACAAAAACATGCTACCATAAAACTATTAAGTGGTTCTAAACAAACATTGAAAACTCTTTTACACAAAGGTGGTGGGGAGGCAGAGCTATGTGGTAAGGACAGAGTGCCTTATCAGTTTCGGAACTCCAACACCAATCTGGGAGAAGGCAGGGCCTGTCACAGGCCCTTTCAAGAACTTGGAAACCTATTTGTCCAAAATCCAATTCTTAGTCCCAAACAGAGTAGATCCACTGAACCAACAGGAACTTGGTACATCAACATTTGATGTTAGTTTCACTGATTTGGATCTACTCTAGTAACTGGATTGAGGCTAGTCATAGCATTGAGGCCAACAACTCTTACAAGCCAACAGAACTAGTGGCTTTTTAGGAGCTGTAGTCCAAAAGTATAACTTTAAGTCTCCAAAGTAACTTGTCTAAGTCCTGTCCCTAATTATTAAAACTCTCTTAGCAACAGCCGCCAACTGCAAGATGGGAATAATAAATATTGTGATAGAATGAGTAAATTCCACTTAACCCAACTGGAAATCAGTTTGGTAGTTTCAAACTGTCTTCATGAATGTTTCGAAAATTATCTCCTGTCCTGTCTTATAAGATTTGTTTACATATAAGTTTACAAACTTACTACAATATTGTTCTGGAATGATCTCACAGAATCAGTCCTGGTGGAGAACCACCTACAAATTTAGCTTCTTCAGCCCTTCCCCCAAAGCAAATACACAGGAATAATGGTATCAGTTACAGCTGGAATTCTGTTGGTGTCATATGTATGTGTACATTTCCTAACAGAAGCAATTGGACCTTTTTGTTTGATATGGAATGTCCACACTCATTTCAACTCCGTGGAGGTAGAGCTGCATATGTGGTGTCTTTGTGCATGGATGTGCATGGAGGCACATTACCCTGTGCATTTGGTCATGCATTCAGTAGTACATTTGGTTACATTCTACAAAGTCGCCATTTGGCAAAGGGTTGCAGAGCACTCTTAATGAGTAACTCTGCATGTTGTACAAAACCTGATGCAGGACTTTAGCCTATATAAAATATTATATGGAAGAAAAAAGAGATATGACTGACCTAGAGAGAAACAATACTAATCAATGAAAACATCGGTAGAAAAGATGCTTGATTAGCAATAACAAAATTAATATTTTTGGTTTACTATTTTCGTGGAATCGGATTTTTACAGATACAAAAGGTGTAATGACCTCTTCTTGCAAATTTTTTGGTATGGCAGAAAAATCCAGTAATTTTGAGGGAATGACTGAGTTATTAGAAAGCAGCATCCACAATATCTTCATGGAAATACTATGATGTAATTTTATTCTAGGGACATGGTCTCTTCCTCTAGAATATGCAATCAGTTCTTCTCTCAGAAATTCCCCACCTATCTCAGAATGACTAGAATTTCTTCTCCCACAATAGTCCCTGAAATACTACTGGACTTGCTTCTAATGAATGATGCACCAAAATCAGGTTTAGGAACAATGTAGTACAGACAAGTCTGATCAACAACTCTGTTAAGTCTGTTTCTGTAGATTTTCTCCTTTTTTCAGCTTTGAAGTCCATTGTGTGTCAGTTAAGGATAGATAAGCAAATAGACAGAGAAATAGATAGATAGATAGATAGATAGATAGATAGATAGATAGGAGAGACAGGCAGATATAGAACACGAATGAACTGATCAAATAGCACCATTTTTCAGCTGGAACCTGGATCCCAGAAGAATACCATGAGACTGAAAAAGATTTAATAAAAAGATCGAAAAGTATCTGCATGTATAGAACATCAGATGTTTTCAATTCACGCCTACACTGGTGATGTCCATTGGAATGAGAGAGAGAGAGAGAAGCATCATAAAGTGGCACTTGCAGAATTCCCAGGACCTAAGCATGGAATGCAAAAGATGGAGGCCAGAGTGGTATTGTCTTCTAAATTAAAACTATATCATGCCAAAGTTTTGAATGTGTAGGTCCATATGTTCTCTCTTTTTGCAGTCATAGTGGAATCATGGTTCTCTCTATAGGAAATATGGCTATGTTGGAAAGGTGGTGTAACTCAGAATTAAAATGTTTTGTACAAGCTGTCCCAACCTTTTAATGGTTAATTGTTATTTTAAGTATGGGAAAAATATTTGTATTTTGTACATAGTTTTTCAGTAGATGCATTAACTTACTTCAAGCCAGGAAACGTATACACTTTGTTCATTTCCAACTTCAGTATGGGAGGTACAGATTGGGGAAATCAATTTTAAAATCTGATAATGGATTTATCATGCATGAGTAACAGCTAAACTCTTTGAGATGGATAAACTGATATGTTGAACTAGATAATTACAAAATTCAGTATCAACACGAATAATGACATACCTTCCAGATATGTTGTAAACATTATAATAAAATGTATATAAACATGTTACATACTTGCTTGTAGAGTCATCACCATAATCGTCATAATAAACAGATTCTTTGAAATGAATAATACCGCTGGGGGAAAAGAAAATTTGTTGGCAAATCATGGAAGTACTTCTAGGTTTGATTAAACATTTCAAGTCTTTAAAATGTTGCAATACTGCCAAGGGACTGGGTATGTGGTTGCAAATAATATACAGGCAATACAATGTAACAGAACATTGTGGAAGAAATGGGTTTGGTATATAATATAGTCAAAGAGGACTGCGGTAGTACCATTCAAAAAGTATGCTGAGGATAAACATTTAAACTATGACAAAATAAATGAAGATCTATTATTTCATCAATACTGGTGGTATTTTCAGACCACAGCTATTCCATGCAGAGTTACTACAGCCAATTTGAACTGTAAAAATAATATTATAGGACTGTATCCATTCCAGACTGTGTTCACTGAACTTGAATCTCACTGAAATCAAGGGGTGAATTATTAATCAATGCCATACATTAGACTTCTGATTGATTTCAGGGAGATCTGAATTCAGCTAAAGTCGATCCACTGAAACTAGTGGGACTTGTAGCATGCCTGACTAAAGCTGTATTACTTCAGGGATTCTACTCAAAGTATGACTAAGTCTGGAACTAGTTAGTTGAATCCAGACCTCACTGAAATTAATGTGAAGTCTAATCTTGAACCATGAAGTAGTGGAAGAAAAAAACCAAAGATTGGGTCTTCCCCTCGGATGAAGTAATACTGGTGGAATGATGGAATGTTTTGCTGATGCAAACTGGTATGCAAGAAAAGCAAGAGGAAATGGTAATATGCAATGACTTTTAACAGCAGAAATTCTGGTTCTGTTTTGCTTTGGTTCCCCCCTCCCAATGTCCTGAAAACTAGGACATTTATTAACTACTTATTGAATATCAATCAGCAGCTCATGAACTGGATCAAAAAGACATATTTGCCAATTACAATTCAGCAATGAGGTTTGCAAAACAAGTACTTTGTGTAATTTTCTTGTCAGTTTGTTCTTAATAGAGTGAAATCAAAAGGGGAAAAAAAACAATATTACAATTAAAGGGGAGAGTGTTCAGAGAAAAAAAAATTGGTTATTTTCATGTGTCATTTGAGATTTATTTTTTAAAAAGAACATGAAGCCCAATGATTTACCAAAATGGACTGGAAGAACAGGGAAACTATAAGAAGGGTTGGAGTATCTGGTTGCATAAGCTTTCATGACTAGAAACCATTTCAGCAGTTATAAGGAATTCATTGAAAGATGCGCAAAACAGATATCACATATCAGGGAGGGGCAATTCTGGGTGGATCTGAGGGGGTCATTCTCAAATACTGATATTGGCAGAAAAAAAAAACCCTTAGTCAAATGGTACATAATTATGCTGGAGGGCAATATTTGCCACTTAAAGGCCACTTTGGGGGGTCATAGACCTGTTATAATGACTGACTTTCTACATCTATGAGAAAAAATTTGTTCTCTCAGCCAGTGTTTCTCAGGCCACCAAATGTGAAGGGAACAGCATCATTTTCCCCTAATGTACTAAGGACTAGTAACATATTTGTTCACATTATCTACAATTGTTTTCTTTATTAAAAACCTACCACAAAACATCAGCCAATGGGTTATGGACCACTACAAGACCATAAACCCCCAATGAGTCACATTGCCTTAGATCATCTCCTTTGCTGGCCAGCCCCTCCTGAAACTGCAAACCCCAGGATTCCATAGGATGTTGCAAGTGGAATAATAGCGCTATAACAGTCTAGTGCGGAAATGGCCCAAGTGAGGCCGTGTTAGCACATTAGTGAATATTTGGCAGCAATAACAATAACAATAATAATAATAAAATTTATTTCTATCCCACCTCTCCCCATGGATTGAGGCGGCGAACAACAATAATACATTAATTACATTAAAAACATTAAAAAACATACCCCCAATCCTCCCCACCCACCAACCCACCTAAAACCAACCCCCTAAAAAACACAACAGTAAACAATTAACAACAATCAACTGGCCATTAAAAGAATAGCAAGACAGTTGGTGGGAGGCGGTGGAGGTACTAGTCTGGGAAGGCCTGTCAGAAGAGATCAGTCTTGACTGCTTTTTTACAGCAGTCAAGACTGGTAATATGCCGGGTCTCCTCCGGCAGGCCATTCCATAACTTGGGAGCGATAGAAGATAAGGTCCTCTGGGTAACCGCAGCCAACCTAGTTCTGGCTGGCTGCAGTAAATTCCTCCCAGAAGACCTTGGTGTGTGGGGCGGATTATATGGGAGAAGGCGATCCTGCAGGTAGGCTGGCCCCCAGCCATGAAAGGCTTTAAGGGTAATAACCAACACCTTGTACTGTGCCCGGAAACTAATAGGCAGCCAATGTAAAGACTTCAGAATTGGTGTTATGTGGTCAGTTTTAGGTCTACCAGTGACCAACCTGGCAGAAGGCTTTTTGAGATTGTTTCCAACATCTAATTCAAAGTGAAACTGACTCTATCCAAAGGGGGAGCAGAGTTTTGATTTCCACTGGAAAGTATACCTTGAGTTGGCACAGAACTATGAAATATAATCATAGAGTTTTGCTTGTTGTGGATTTTTTGTAAATCGTTTAAAAGTCAAGTCCCATATTAGGACCAGATGCATGTTTCATCTTCTTATTCTATGTCAGAACACAATAACATGCATTGTCATTTTGAGTACATCAATATTCATTGTCTTCTTGCAATATCAGGTTCAGCATTAACATCTGGCATTCTTGAGCTGCTGCCAGGACCCTAGTGACCTGATGAGACCCAGTGCTGACGTTTTTCCTGCATCCCCCTTAATTTTTCCTGACCTAGCACTCTGGGTAGCAAAAGATAGCTCAAACAAGCCATTCTTTAAAATCCCAGCTGGCATCACAAGTCATTATGCACTGGACCTGCAATGTGGTAAACCTATCAGGGCCTACTGAGAATGAAGAGTGTCCCAGGGTCTCCTCAAACATGGAGTTGGCCTTCAATCATCCAGTCCATCATCTATACACTGGTGTTACTGCTTTCATATTCCTTGATTAAGTTTCCTGCTTCTTGCAACAAGGACACATTGCATTCATTGGAAAGCTTGGCTTTGGGCAGATCTAATGTAACCAATGGTGGTGGCAGTAGGAAACAAAAACTTAGTGTGCTACTTAGTTTTGAAATCTGAGATCCAAACATTATAACCAAGATTTCACATCAGTGTTATGTAGTGTAAATTTTTGCATAAGGAGTGACACGCTGATTCTGTAACCCACCTCTTCTGTTGAATACCAACTTTAAGAGACTGAATGTGCAACTGGATGCACAATGGATTGAACAACAACATGTGTGATTGAATGCACAACCAAATGTGTATCTCCATGTGCAACAGCACTGTGGATTATGTGTATTTTTAAATCAGAAAACATATCCAAATGCTTTTCTGACAGAACTTACACAAATGTAAGACATCAACAGTTAATATTCAAAAATGATTGAAAATTTCCTGTTTGCAATGCTCATAAAGGTATTTTAAATTCTTGTGTTAAATTTGCATTTCCTCACTAACAACCCTCAGTCTATTGTGAATCTATAACCACTTTCAGTTTGTGCTCATTAGCTTAGATAGAACTTCTCTGTCACATTTTTTATATTCACAATAACTGTCAGCACAGGTTAGTGTGAAAAATAATGACTTGGTGGTATGTTTTGTGGTTGATTGGGAATAGTTGTTAATGATTATACTTACTTACACTGTCATTTCTTTAGCATCTTGTTTTTGGTTTGGGAAGGGGGAGGGTTCTCAAGAACAACCCAAATATATGTGACAAGTAAGTATATTGAAGATGGCTCCCAAAATTGCACAATAGCACTTATCTAAAAATGTTCATGAGGGAACAAAGATTTGGCCATTTCGAGGTAAACTTATATTAGTGAAAAAGAGAAGGATTCCAGAAAAAAAAAAGCACCCCGTCCTTAGTAATCTTGTTATTCTGGCAGAGAGCCTGAAATGTGTGGAATTTATTTTAAGTCTCCAAAGCCCTAGTGCATTGTATACATTTCATGTGGCAGACAAGCTATGTCACAGTGACAAAGCATGGTGTCAGACTGACCTTGCTGCCTGACACAAGCTATCAGCCTAGAACTGCAAGTAGGCAACCTTGAGTATGGCTTGGAAACTCTTGCAGTGAATTACTTTTGAAGTCATAGCCCACGATCCTAAACAGCTAAAATGGAAAATGTCTTCATATTCTAGTATGGATATTCTCAATTGGTGATGTAAGCTGAGATCATTTTGCATATGCAGTTCAGTGAAATGTTTCAGTTTTCTTGATGTTGCTGGTGTCATTGTTTTGAACATTGTGTTTTGGCAGCACATATCTCTGAGTTATCTTTTGATCAGCAGAAAAATTTAATAATTATCAATCTTGGCATGCATTAGGAATGTGAAGGAAATTTGGTGTTTTGTTTGTTTATTGTTTTATTTATAATATTTTTTTCCTGCTTCACAGCCAAAAAGGCTGTTGAAGGAGCTTACATGTAATCAGTTTTTTTTAAAGCAGTCTCTGCCCTTAGGCTTACAGTTTTAAAGGATATCACACATATATAATTCTGGTCCAATTTCAAGGGGCTGATGATGACATTTAAAGCCCTGAATGTCTTAAGGGCTGAATATTTAAAGAAGTGCCTATCTCTACAGACATATGGCCAAGTGCTGATTTATGCCAGTAGGGCATTCCTTTGTTTCCCACTAATGAACACTTTACATGGAGACACAGAAGAGGACCTTCTTTACTGTAGGACCTAGTTGGAATAAAGCCCACCTGAAGAGGCATGTTTGGTACCAAAGTTAGCTTCATTTCAGTAGCAACCTAAGTTTGAGTTTTCTTCCAAACTTTGGGGGAAGAGGCTAAGCATCTTAGTTTGACTAGGTTGTAGATTCTGTTACATGGTTTTGAATTGTTCATATGTTTGTGGCCAAGCAGTGGCAGGAGGAAATGCTGTCATGATGTGGCCACTTTCCACATAATGAGGCCGAGCAAACCATTTAATGGAACTCTTGGTTTGCAAGGTCCTGATTCGAAATGTCTGAAGTTATATTCCAAATAGTCTTTGAATAAAGCCTTAAGATTATAAAGACTGAAATGTGTTGGGCTTTTTTTAACCAATAAGACAGCCATTTTTGAGCATCTTAAGACTTCTCTAGTTCCTTCTATGCATTTCATTGGGTTCTTCCCAGTTTCTGCTTCCTTCAAAATATAGTTTAAACATATCAGATACAACTAAAAACAAAAGGGCTGGAATCCTGTCAATAACATGAGTGTGCATAACTTTTGGGGGGCATCATGCAAGGAGCTATTCACAAGCAATATCCAAACACTATCCCCAGGGCAGATTTCAAGTCCAGGGTATCACCATAGCATTTACTGGCAGAGGGAACGGGAAGACAAGGTAGCACCTGAGCCAGATGCTGGAGATCTGTGAAAGCAACTTCCTTTCTCTTCACCTGCCTTCAAGCATCATCAGAGTGATCAAGATGGCAAAAAATATACACAGAGAACACACAAGCTGGGAAAGGCTGCAATCATAGAATCATAGAATCATAGAAATGTAGAGTTGGAAGAGACCACAAGGGCCATCCAGTCCAACCCCCTGCCATGCAGGAAAACCCTCAAAGCACTCCCGACAAGTGGCCATCCAGCATCCGCTCCAAAGAAGGAGACTCCACCACTAGCAATAGTTTCCTTTTCTCTGAGCTACAGGAAGGACAAGACTCTGCTCTTTCACCTCCACTCCCCACTGATGAGTTCAGTGAGTTTAAACTACCTTTTCATTTTGAACTCAGTTTGTGACAACTGAAGTAAGTCAAGGGCAAAGCAGAAAAGGAGGAGTAGAGAGAAACTGGGATATTTTAAAAGCAGCTGAAAAAATGGGACAATCAGGAACACTCTTGTCAACCTGGGACAGTTGGAGAGTATGTTAAAAGAACCAAACTAAAAATGATTTATACACAGTTTAGAAATACATCCAGTAGCTGTGTATGGAGCACGACAGAGCACCCCCCCTTCGCAACTAAAGGTTGTTTCTCAGTAGTCACTCAGCTGCCGAAGGCCTGCTGGAATATAATGATTTTGGGGCCATTTCCTCACTATGCTGTTACAGTGCTATCATTCCACTTTCAACATCCTGTGGAATTCTAGGGTTTATAGTTTACTGAGGCCAAAGAGCTCTCTGGCTGAGAATTCTAATTATCCCTGCCTAAACTGCAAACCTCTGAGTTCCATAGGATATAATAGCACTATAACAGTGTAGTGCAGAAATGGCCAGGGTCTAATCACAGATGAACAACAGGAGGGGGACCAGCCCAGTTTTCTCTTGAAAGGGAGTTTCACAATGTAGATGCAACCATATAGACAACTCTTAAAAGTTGTCATCCAAAAGTAGAGCTGGGGAGAAAGTGCAGCCGGCAGTTATACTACAGTTCCCCATGACACCCTAATCGCAGACCTCAAAACCTTACTCCAGATATTCCCAAACCATGCAAAATCAGCCCAAAATGTGACAGTTTTCCTTTTCTCACTGCATTAGCATCCTAGATCTCCCAACCTAGCTAATATTGGACAAAACTGAAACAGAAAGTGGTGTCATGTCCAGGAAATACTGTGATGTGACTGGCCAGGGATGAAAATGAATTTGCAGCCCAGTACTGTTGCCCACTCCTACCCAAGTTATGTTCAGTGCAGGTTGAGATGCATATGTTTTTAGCCTTGGGGTTTTGGAGCTCTGTTTGGGCTTTCTGAATGGCTGAACTGCTTTCAAGGAAGTATAGCTTTATATGTACTTAAGTGTAGAAGTTAATGTGGCAGTACAGTAAGTATTTTGAAATCTTGGTTGCTATCCTTATCTGACCATTTCTTTGCATTAGGAAACCTAACATGATAGATACACTCTGAGAAGAGCTAAGGATTTCACATACAATGCTGCTATAAATTATAAAAGGACAGCTGTATGCTCTATGAATGTTAAAATTTATGTGTGGGCTGTGTTGCAAAAACCTTATAAAAATGGATGCATTTATTCTATGAGGCTAATGGAAAGCCTTAGAAGTCAATTAACCTTGCATCCAATTGAGCTGAGTTTCTCTGACTGTTTTTCTTCCCTTTGTTGATATAGCTGTGTTATTAAAAAAGAAAGAAAGAAAGAATCAGAAAAGTAAACCAAAGCTACAGTAGAGACGGATAATGGCCTAAGCACATGGATAAGAGCTCTTTTCAAAGCAAATGCTTAAATGAGGAACGCAGACAGTAGAAAAATATGAACTGACTGTCACCATGTTTTTGACTTGATCAACTCAGTTGCGTAGGGATATGGGGGTGGGGAGGTGATTGCCCAAGGCAGCAATTCTTTTGATCATAGTGAGAGATTCAGATGAAGAGTCCTGTTGTTCACACTCTGATTACAGTTGTACAAGAGTACCTCTGAGTTCTTCCATACATTCTATGCCATTAAAAAAAATGATGTCTACATCTCTTGAAATATGCCTGTTATAAAAATTTCTTAAAATGCAGCTGGATCTTTTTCCTGTGAAACAATGTTCTGAAGATGCACTCAGTAATTGCTGAGGTATTTGTATATTGTACAGAAAATTAACACTGAATATTTATATGCACTAAGAGTTCCACTGCTTTTCAGTGCAAGAACATTTGGGTGTGGACTAAAGTCAAATCCACAATAATGATGCTGTGGCCTAATCCATTTGTTAGTTTCAATAAAAGCAGGTTTACTGAATCAAAGAGACTTTTTAAAGTTATCACTTGGTGCAACAAGTTTACTCCAGTTGGAATTAACAACTGTATTTAAACAAAGGATGGAAATCACGCAGACCACCAAGCTGTTGTTGGACAGCAAATCCCAGTGACTGTAGCTGCATAGCCAATGACTAAATAAATAAATGCTGAGAAGTGCAGTCCAAGGCCATTTCCACACTAGCCTGTTATAGCGCTGTTATTCCACTTTCAACATCCTATGGAATCTTGGGGTTTGCAGTTTAGGGAGGGGCCGGCCAGCCTCCCTAAACTGCAAACCCCAGGATTCCATAGGATGTTGAAAGTGGAATAACAGCGCTATAACAGGCTAGTGTGGAAATGGCCCAACAGAATCAATATGGCCATGTTTCCCACCTGTGATTTAGGATTATGTGCACATAACTATTTCACAACAATTTCTGTTAGTCGGTTATTATGTCACCTGTAATAACAATAACTCGGTTACTTTCTGAACCTTCATAGGCAGGCCATAGCAGAATTACATTAAAATCCTGCATGCTTGTTGTATGCAGCACTAGTATGATTGGGAATATAATGGCTGCCAGGGAGTCCTTATGGTATCAGAACAATTAACACAACGTTGTGCTGGCTAAGTGTTCTCATCATAAAATATTCTTGTTGGGTTGGGTTTTGAACAGGAAGAAATATCTTGTTTGGCATAATTCATTAGGAACAGGAATACAGTTAAAGCATAAACATAGTTTTGGGAGTCCTTTATACGAAGGAAAAACTGGATGATTAAAAAATTTGGTCATCTAATCATTCTGTTGGTATACAGCTGTATCACACTCAGAAGACCTAATTTGGCTCTGATATATAAGAGAGTTTCAATATACATATATAGTTATTTATTAATTTAAGTTTTTAGTTTGTCCTTTCTGAGGAATTAGGAAGATGAAGATGTAAAACAGAAACTAAATTAACATGAAATGTAATTGTTGGCACAACTTAGAATAATATAATGGTAAACCATTTAAGACTGTCTGTGTCCTTTGCAACTGAAAACCAGTGCTGCAAGACCTGCACCACTTCTGTCAAGTGTGCCAAATATCGGGGAGAAAGGAAGTAATTATTAAGCAAATTGTCATATTCATTTGTGATCTCTTGTCTTCCTACAGCCACCATTTTGTTAGTAGCATAAGCAGGAATAAGTGAACCTTATGCCTGTGTATGCCTCTTCTTTCCTCAGTGTGAAGGTTGGTATTCCCTTCTTCCCTTCACAACCACCAACACCCCCTCCAGACATGCCACAGAATCACTTCATCCGCCCTCTGCAGCCACTATGTGCCTGGTGAGAGTTGTGGGGGATTGGAAGAATGTCCAGCTATGCCCCTGAAACCAGAAATGAAATGATTGTATCATCTGCTGAGACCTCTGTTACACTCCAGTGGACCCAGGATGCAATAATTCCACATCTGGCTATGGGGACAGACATTCACTGATGCATCACCATTCCCACCGGGCATGGGATGGCCATGAGAAGGGGAGTACAACAAGTGTACAGTAATTCCTGGGGTCATTGAATGGTCACATCTGGGATTGTTCCATGTGCAGACCATACAGGATTGCAGACAATGGATGTGTTCCTCATATAGCGCACCAAAAGAAATTTTTAATTTCAAGAATGGTTGGCCCAAGAATCTTACTTGAATTTAGTTGAGTTTGCTCCTGCTTCGTAGGATTGTCCCCAGACAGTCTGAGACAAAGGACTAGACAGTCCCCTCTGACACTTCACATGTAGAAGCCAAATGGGTAGACAACTTACATTTCTTTCAGTTATCAGTGGGATAGTGTCCTCTGATCCTTTGAGGGTTCATACAGCTCTGTCCACCAAGAGAATACAAAACCAATAGTTGGAGGTACCAGAAATTATATGTAAATAGTATTTCCAAAGCATTAGGTATGCTTTTAAGGAAAGTTTCAAATGTATTTAGAATGCATTCATAACACAAAATTTGGAAACACATTCTGCCAAGCCTAAATCCTTCTGTTAGGTATAACTAGAATAGACCCATTAAATCAATCAGACTTACCTATTTGTTGACTCACCATTCTCAACAATTGATTCAATGGGTTTACTCAAGTCAGAACTTACTGATAGGAGCCAAGCCACTATTGCACTTCAGTTTCACAGAAGTAGTGGAAAAATAGATTTTCCAAAGCAGCTCATACCAAGAAGGGGAGGGGGCCAGTTTGCAGTAGAAATTGGTTGCCAGCATCAGTTCTCACATGTCAAGACAGTATGATTTATTGTTGCTTTACTGGACACATCACTGATTCAAGAGAACAACATCTTTATTAATTATTTGGAGCCACAAAATCTGTCCTGTTCATGGTGAGTAGGGATATTACAGACAAAATGATCCTTCATCTCTTCCTGTACTCTATGTTCACAGAAAAGTAGACTGAGCCAATATTGAAACTTTGGCACATTTCTTTGGCAAAAAGAATAAAAGTAACGCCTGAGAAATCATTAACTGCTTTTACCCTTGTCACTGGAATATGTCTTGACTCGCTTGCTTTAATCATTTGAACTCATTGGTAATGGCATGGATGTAAGAAGGAAGAAAAAGTCAAATTGAAAGAAATCTCAAGGTTGTTGGGGAAAGGGAGTATATTTATTCCTTGAAGATGTTTACTAAGAGTCCCCTCTTTGCCCTATGTAAGTCACATATTTTCACTGAGAATTAAAGAGCCTGAGCAATTATTTTTCAGCTCCTGGGGACAAAAAAAATCATTTTATTCCTGGGGACAGAACCCCGATGCAAAGCTGTCAACATTTGTCCTTTTGCTCTGTATCCAATACTAGGTCCTGGGATATATGGAAGGGGTACAAGAAGCCACACTAACAACAATTCATCCTAAATCCTCACATTTGAAAAGAACAGGATGGTGCTGTGTACAGGTTCCAATGGCTATGGACAGATAATGTGGTCCACAGCCTACCACCAGGGCAGAGCTTTCTCAATAGCACCACCCAGTTATAGATGTCCCTTCTGTTCGAGACCTCATACCACATATACACTTTTGTCTTTCAAGTTCTCTTAAATAAATTTGGGGGCATAAATTTGTCACTCAGTGTTGCTTGCTTTTATTGGCCACAATCCTGCATCAGCTACTAAGTTAGTACACTTGAAAAATAACATCTCCTGGCCTAACCAACCTTTGCCAAAGCTGATGGAAATGTCATTCATTCATGTTGCAATAACTGGAAGTGAATACAAAATAGCTACCTAACTTTAACCAGCTGTCACTGTTGTGGGCACTATTATGGGCACTGTTGTGGGCACTGTTGTGGGCACTATTGTCATGATCATAACTCCACACCCCAAATCTACCACATGGTGAGAAGAAAGAGAAGAAGAATGATCTTTCAAACCTTGATATGAAAAACAATCTTTACTTAAAGGTGGAAAGAAGTTTCTAGCCCATCAGTGGATGACTGGACTTTAAAATTATATGACATGGCAGCACTAGCACTATAAGCTTACACTATCACTAAGTAGAAAATCGATTCAGCATTTTAGATCTGCACCCCTATGGGAAAATAGATGAGGGAAGATATCTATAGTAGGCTTTCAAGAATGTACTCAGGAATGTACTTAAATAATCGATGAATATGAACAAAAGATTAGGATATTCTTGCCGTAGAGACGATTTCTAAGCTTTTGAATGGCTTATGGATGTTCCTAAATTATGGGGGGGTTGCTTTTTTTTTAATTAATCTTGAAGTCATTTGAGTTATTTCAGGAAATTAGGATTATAGGAAAACACTTGCCACTGATTGAAAAGGGAGTCAATTTCAATTAATACTTACAGATTTTCTACAGATAAATGGAATGCTAAAGATAGTTCTTTATAAATATAGTTATAGATTATATAAATTTTCTGTTTTTCTATTATTTGTTTTTGGGTAATGATGGATTTTGTATATTTAAAAATGAAAAGTTGATGCAAATGTTTTCATATTACACATTATTTATTATTAAAAATATCTATTAAAAAAGTAAAAAAAACAAGGTAGGATTAAAATCTTAGCCTAGGGAATAATATGGAAGTGACATACGAGGACTTGAACAGTTGTAAAAGCGAATTCAGTGGAAGATCACTGGAGTACATGCTAGAAGATGGGGAGCCAGATTCCTCAAAAAGTTGTCTGGTTTTATTGTAGATGATTTGTTTCATTGCAGATACAAATTTGACTGATATGTGTTTTCTCACTTATTGTGAAATGGAGTTCTTAGATCCCAGTGTGTTTTCAAGCAAAATTCAAGGAGCTGGTTCTGAGCTATAAAGTACCTCATTGGAATCAGGATACAGTAAAAATAAACAGAACCAAAACCAAAAGCACCCAGTTTCAAACTTGCAATCAAAGACAGTAGGGGAGATCCTTCTGGACTGGTGGTAGAATGCATAATTGAGTCACAAGACATGGTCCAACAAGCAAGGCTGTTCCATTGCTGGTGTCTCATAATGTGGAGTAAGGCTGCTGCTTCTGCCTTTGCTGGGCAGTGGCCACCCTATGGCTCCTGGGTACAGCTCCACCCTTAATCATTTATTGGCAGTGAGGATGAGCCCAGGAAGTTGGCTGCTATTATACAGTCAGGAAAGAAAGAGCAGAATTCTCTCCATGAACGGGGATAAAGGTGGCTCCTCCTTGCTTGGCCTATGTAACAGCAGCTGATGCACCCCTATTATCAAATAGCTGCCCATCTGCCCTAGAAGCTATCTATCTGTCATCTCAAAGGTAGCACACATGGAAGTACTGGATTCTCCAGCCCACTGACATTGGAAACATCAGCAGCCACTGGCTGCTTGAAATAATAAATGTTTGCTTCCTATTGCTTTTGAAAATGTCACTCCACATGAGTACTCCTGACATGCCCATGCATGTACTAAGCTTCTAGAAGAAAACACCCACATTTATATTTTTCTGTATGAAATTAATTGTTAAGATTTCTTACTGTAAATCTGTTTTCAATTAACCTAGAAAACGATCCAGTAACTTTCTTTCTCTTCATAGAAGAGGAAGGAGTGTGGTGAAACTATTTCCTCAAATCATTCAATTTTCTCTACTCGCTGAAGTGAGCATGCAAGAGTCATATTTTTAATCACAGCAAAATAAAATGCAAGGAACCAAATTAACTAGATGGTAGTGCAAGTAATGATATTACATCACAATTTATCATAATATTGATACTTGACACTTATGAAAATAATTGAATTGTGAAGAAAACAGCCAGACTCTGAAACTTTATTACAGTAGCAAAAGACATCTGGCTAATTTCTCATACATGTGTAGCCATGTTTAAATCAGGTCACGGTTGAATTCAAAATAGAGCTGGATGAATTAGTCTATTTCTGATTGGTGTCACATTCAAAATTGTTCCCCCATAAATCTGTTCCTTCTTTTTTTCAGTATATTAAAAATCTGCATAAAATTCCCTATTTAAATAGGTATTAAAATATTCTTATTTTCGTAAGGACATATGAAAAGCATATTTGAAAGCATGCTAAAGTAAATCAAACATACTAAATCACAAGAGATTTACAAACCAGCTTCAGAGTAGGATATGGAATTGAGACCACTAATGTAAACTTAGTGGGAGATCTTCACCTGAGCATCAACAAAAGTGTGTCCCTGCTGATGCCTTTGGAGTTCTTGGCAGCATTCAGTACCATTGATAATGGTAACCTTCAGGAAACTCTGAGAGGTTTGGGAAGTGGGAACACTGTGCTTCAGTGGTTCTGGTCCTTTCTCTCTGGCAGGTTGCAGAAGGTGATGTTTGGGGATAGCTGCTCCTTAAAAAATGAGCTTTTATATGACACAACACCAAGTGTCTTTACATCCTCTGTGTTAACATCTATATGAAAATACAGGGAGAGATCATTCAGAGACATGGGCAGGGTGCTACCAGTATTCCAAACATCTAAATACACTTCTCCATGACTTCAAGAAATAGCATCAGATAAGAATATATCCTTTGAATGAATACCTGGAAGAGATAATGGTCTGGACAAGTAAAAACAAACTAAAATTGAATCTCGAGAAGGTGAAAGTCCTTACTGTTAATGATCCTAACCTAGTCTTGGAGATTTCATAGAATCATAGAATTGTAGAACTGGAAGAGACCACAAGGGACATCCAGTCCAACCCACTGCCACACAGGAATACACAATCAAAGCACTCCTTTCAGATGGCCATTCAGCTTCTGCTTAAAAACTCCAAAGGAGACTCTACCACACTCAGAAGCAGTGTATTCCACTGTCAGACTGCTCTTACCATTAGGAAGTTCTTCCTAATGTTTAAATGGAATCTCTTTTCCTGTAGTTTGAAGTTGTTATCCCTTTTTCCATATGACATCCCTTCAAATATTTAAACATGGCTATCATGTCACTTCTTAACCTTCTTTTCACCTGGATAAGGATACCTATTCCCCTAAGCCACTCATGATAGGTCATGGACCATTTCTGCACTACACTGTTATAGTGCTCTTATTTCATGTTCAACATCCTGTGGAATTCTGGGGTTTGTAGTTTACTGAGGCCAAAGAACTCTCTGGCTGAAAATTCTAAATGTCCCTCCCTAAACTACAAACCGAAGGATTCCATAGCATGTTGAAAGTGGAATAGCAGTATAACAGTATAGTGCAGAAATGGCCATGGTTTCCAGGCCTTTTATCATTTTTGTCACTTGCCCCTGGATATGTTTCAGCTTGTCAATATCCTTGCACTGGGGTGTTGACAACTGGAAATAGTATTTCAAAGCAAAATAAAGTGGTACTATTACTTCCCTAACTTTGTGTATCAACCAGTATTGGATGGGGTTGCATTCCTCCTGAGAAGACTATATTCACAACTTGGGAGTACTTCTGCATCCATTGCTTCAAATGATAGCTGAGATAGATATTATGTCCAGAAGTGCTTACTATCACCTTCAGTGGCTGCACCCCTCTGTGGAGCTGGAGGATCTAAAAATGGTAGTGCACACATTGGTAACCTCAAGGCTAGACTTTTGCATTGGGCTAATTTTATACAAGTTCATCAACTTCAATTAGTTCACAACAAGGCAGATGGATTGGTTACTAGTGCATCAGGGAGTGATCATATTACACTTCTATTAAAATCACTCCAGTAACTGACATTTAGGCTATTTCCGCACTAGCCTCTTATAGCTCCTCTTATAACTGCAAACCAGGATTCCATAGGATGTTGAAAGTGGAATCATAGCGCTATAAAAGGCTAATGTGGAAATGGACTTAGTTTCTGGGCAAGGTACAAAGCGTTGGTTGTTACCTGTAAAACCCTACATGACTTGGCTCCAGGTTACCTATGAGATCTCTTGTTTCCTGTATAATTTGCCCTTTACACTCAGGTCCTCTGGGCGATGTTTATGTCAGTCAGCCAGGACTAGACTAGCAACTGTTTCCCAGAGGACTTTTCCTTCAGCCACCTCCAAATTGTGGAATGACCTGCAAAAGAGCTTTGACAGCTGGATGAACTGCCTGAGTTAAGAAAACACTAAAACCCAGCTTTTTTAGCAGACCTATCTAGATGACTTTTAACTTAGGAATAGATTGTTTTGAATATGTGTGCTCTTTTAACTTATAATTTATTATTAATTGGTGTTATGTGTTTTTAACTGATGTTACGTATCCATCTGTTGTTGTATTTTAATCTGTTGTTCCTCACCTTGATCTGTTAGAAGAGACAAGATAGAAATAACAGCAATAGCAAATCATTCTGTTTATAGTTAGGCTGGGTTCCCACTTGGAAGCAGCCATTTCATGTGCTCTTGGCATTACACAAACATTCCCACTTTATACTTCAAAGACATTGTTATTACATTGCTATTCAGGCTTCTGTGGCATCTGTTTTGAAAACACTGCCCAAATCTGCTCTCACCCTGTTGCATAACACCACATACAGCAAATCTCTGCCTGTAGTATTATGCATCAGTTGTGCTACACACCCTTGTACAGAATGTTGCACAACTGAACCAAGGCACAAACTAAGGCTTTCCAAATGGTGTGCCGTAACATGTTAGTGTGTCGCCTGAAGCGTGTAAGTGTGTAGCCTACGATCTTGGAAATGTATGTTATTTATAAATCATATATTTTTAATATATATATATTTTTTAAAAAATATATGAAAGATTTTCATGAGATATGTTGTGTCCCCATATATTTTGTTATTACAATTTATGTGTGTGTGTGTATCTCTTATAAGGGGTTAGTTTAACCTCTGGTTTGCTAGTAAAACTGAATTATTGTATTGCAAAATAATGCATGTCTAAAAAACTGTGTCACCAACATGAAAAGTTTGGAAAGCTCTGGCCATAAACAAAAGACACAACTAAATGTGTATGATCATCTATGCACAATGTGCATCCACATGCAATGAAGAGAGCACATGAATCCACAATGCACATCTATGTGCAATGCTACCATATGCAAAACTCTGCTTCCATACCCTTGAACTAAATTCAGCCATTCTTACATTCCATTGCCGGAGAGAAATTTACTGGCCATTTCCACACTATACTGTTATAGTGCTATTATTCCACTTTCAATTATACTATTCCCAGGGACAGTGTTCCAGGGATCCCAGGACAAACTGGATCTTCTTCACATTGCCTGGCAAATCATCTCATAGTCCTTAGCATTCTAACACAGCTGAGGAGGAAAATGCATGACAGGCATGGTATAGGCCCTGCATAGGTGACCATTTCCGATCACGCTATAAGAGTACAGTGTGGAAACGGAGAGGCTTTGGACGTGCTTATCCTAAGCTGTTCTTTGTTGAAATATTTGTACTAGTCCAAGAGGTGGTCCAAATTCTTCCCTCCTATTTTCTTGGCGTGTGGGAGAAATAGGAAAATAAAACACACAGAAAAAAGCAAAGGAGTAACAAAGACTGGTCTTCAACAGACATTAGTTTTCCATCTCTTCTCTTTTGTAGGGTATAGGAAATCATTTTGACCATGGTGCATTCTGACTCCCTTAAGTGTTTTCTTTCAAAGCACCCATTTCTAAATGCATTGCTCTTATTTAAGTGTGCATATTTTTGAATCAAAAATGACACTGAAACACTGGGCAAGTCTGAAAAGCATTGTATGGCTAATTGTATTGATCCAAATACTAATCCAGGAGATGTGAATCACACCTATTCAATAACTGAAATTTTAACAATTGAATTCCACAAATTTCCCTAGTCTGAGTTTTATAAAACATAGTGAAAGAAACTAAAGCCCATTGAGAAACCAAGCCTTATATTCCCAATGGACATTCCACCCATTACTCTGCAACTCTGATTTTTCTTTAAGTGAAAGATGAATATAATGACATGCTGAAGCCATCCATAACTAATAAGCCTCAGTAGGCCTTACCGCTACTCAGGTATGTATAGTTTCAGCATGTAATTACACTATTTCATAAAAGTAATTTTCCAAGCTCCCCAAAAGAAAAAAGAACCTCATCATCTTATAATAAGTAAAGCTCTCTGCCAAAAAAAGAAGTCTTTTTCACTGTGAAAGGAGCAGAATTTCTTATGAAACATCTGTTTTCTCCCGGAGTATAGAGAAATGGATAGAGTTGACTCCCAGTCCCAAGCAAATGCTAGAGGTTAAAGCCCCAGTCTGGCCCTTTCTGCACCTTACCTTCTTCCAGCGCCAGGGTGTGAGGCTCGCATGAGCAGCGTCCGGCGAGAGGCTCTCACATCCGGGGTCCTTCGGCTCCGCATGAGCTGCCTGCTCACACGAGAGCCCCGCCTCTTCCTTCCACAGTACAGCCTGGGACTTTCCCAGGCTGTGCTGGGGCAGGAAGTGCGACCAGCACAGCTCCAGAGGCTCCGCACGCCAGGTAAGTGCGCGCGGGGCCCAGGAACAATGCTCAATTGTACACCATTTTCGGCTTCCAGCTGAAAATGAAAAGGTGTGCAATCGGCGCCTGCCGGCCCCTGGAGCGTCACGCAATTGTGAGTGCGTCGTGCAGATTGCTCCTCACAATCGAGCGACGCTCCAGGTGCCCTTTTGCATGGTAAAATGTCTGGGCAGACATTTGGGAAACTGTCTAGTCCCACTGAGCTCAGCTTGCACCTCCTATTATAATTTCTAATCTTCTTCATATGTCCTCCCCATTAATATTCGAAACAAACTGACAAAGGAGACAAAGATAATATGCATCTGTATCCTGCTCCTACAGAAGTTTGGAACTTCTGTAGGCTTAAACTCAGAGAACTCAGAGAATTTCTGACCAACGATATTGCTTACTGAGAAGTTTGGGAGCTGAATTTCAAAAGATCTGGAGGATGAAAGGTTGAGAACCATTGCTCTAAGGGATTTTTCTGAGCTTGGCCCATTAGTTCCTGTATTGTTTAACTCTTTGCATCGTAGGCCATTTCCACACTACACTCTTATAGCACGATTATTCCACTTTCAACATCCTATGAAATCCTGGGGTTTGCTGTAAACTGTAAACCCCAGGATTCCATAGGATGTTGAAAATGGAATAATTGCACTATAAGAGTGTAGTGTGGAAATGGCCCCAGTGATGTAGACCATTTCTTCACTAGAGGCCATTAGTGCATTATACCATTATAATGGCGACATTGCCATTTGCAAGATGCTGTCAGGTTAGGGACACTCTTTTCTGCACCCTTCCCCCATAAGGCAATGAGTAGTGATATTGCAGCTGATGTTCCTTCCATATTACAGTGTCCTTGGCCACTCCCATGCCCCACCTTCACCCTGCCCCACAGCCCCAGATTGGGCAGTGATTTATTTTTCTTTTTTTGGGGGAAAGCTCTACTAATGCAGCAACGTTAGAACAGCATGACATGCTGGTACCTATTGCACTTTTGCCCTATACTGTTTAAAAATGTAATAAAAATACATTCTAAATGCCCCTCCCTAAACTATAAACCTCAGAATTCCATGGGATGTTGAAAGTGGAATAATAGCACTATAACAGTGCCATGTGGAAAGGCCCAAAAACAACTGGTGAGCATTTTCAAGTGATGGGGCAAAATCTCCCTCCCATTTATATGGACTATTCTATGGAAAATCAGAACTGAAGAAGGGTTTTGGTTTAATCCTTTAAAATATTACAACCTGGGCCATTTCCACACTAGACTGTTACAGTGCTATTATTCCTCAAAGGCCACTCTCTAAATTGCAAAACCCCAGATTCGATAGGATGTTGAAAATGGGATAATAGAATTTTAACAGTCTAGTGCAGAAATGGCCTGAATGTTTACTTATTTGAATTAGTAAGTTTCATAAGAAGCTTCACACACAATTGATCACTGGCCTTAAGCACATAGTTAAGTTTTTTAAAAAAATGAATAAGAAGATAAAGCATCCCAAGATGCAATTAAAAAGCATAAGTTTCCCTGTGCTGACAGCTTCCATAGTTTTCCAGCTAAGGCTGGTTTGTGATTAATAATTAATATGAGATAAAAGGAACACTTAGGCATCTAAAAATAAGTCAAATTGGCAAGGAAAAAAGCTTCACAAATTTTGTACTTCTTACATTTATCTTTGTCAGTATCTAAATGCTTCCACAGAGTTTACTTTTCTAAAAAAAAATGCAACCACAACTTAGAAGAATGTATTCCACAGCTTGATCTATGAAAAAGGTGATATTCCATTTCTGATGTGGTTCATTGTAACTTAAAATTTTGTTGTTGCTGCTGTTCCATATTTTTTGCAATGAGAGAAGTTTGCTTTGCAAATAAGACTGTGTTGTTGTATTACTCAAAGGCTTAAAAGTGGAAACAAGGTTGAGCACACATACCCTTAGGAAAAGTGAAAAAAGAAAAAGGAGGGGGGAATAGAGAAAATCTGTGTTGACCAAGAAGACTACGTCAATCAGTTTATGGCCACATGATATGAAACGGCATGAATTTTATTAGAAAAGTAATGAATAAATGTTTAAAATGAAGACCGTTTCTGTGACAAAATGGTACAAACTCTTTGGTAACCAGGGAAACAGCACTTATGTCTTCAATTTCTTTGATACTAATAAAGTAATAACACAAGAACGTGAAAAGCAGAGGATGAGGTGAGGTTATATGGGGAGCTAAGGATTTGTTTGTTCAATCTTCAAAATCCTCAGGCTGTGCATTTAACATAGTCACTGTATCTGAGATCATTTTTACCTCTCTCCTCTGAGTAGATTATCCTATTTTAAAGTTAAAGGAATAGCATATCTTCCCTTTTGTTATAGTTTCTAATCAGAACACCATGCTGTGTATCACTAGAATAGCCGGAGTGGAGACTGGTGGCTCCCATGTCAATGGAGTAGTGAATTCGAGTCTGAGTTGTCGTCTGAACTGTAAAGAAATTTTTCAAGGTGCTGAACGTATTCGGGGGATAAGAACCATAGATAACTCCTTTCAATTTCAAACTAAATGCCAGAGTGGATTCACTACCCCAGTGACATCACAGCTGCTAGTCTCCACTCATCACAGAGAATATCAGTTGGAGAAGGTTGCAATATGGTTATTCTTCCCACCAGTGTGTTTCACTTCAGGATATCATGCCAGAACTGGAAATACGCTCTCTGACTTTTCACAATCAGTTATATCTGCACTCACGACTCTTGTAAGACTTTTATTTACACTGAAAACACCGGTGCCTGAACTTTACCTCTTTCGGATGACATATTTTTGAAATATCTTATTTATTGTATGTCATACAGGTGAGCTTGGCTAGACTCCTCCAATAGGTCCATCCATCTCTGAGCACAGAGACTTGGAAACAGAATGATAGATGTAACTAGGAATTTCATTCTTTCACAGCAGCCATCAACTTTTTGCCTCTTTCCTTCATGGCCACAATCACAGTCTTTGATTTAGAATAATAAAAAAAGTAGTTTTGTGATAGGGCCTTTCTGCACTACACCGTCAAAGTGCTATTAGCCCACTTTCAACATCCTCTGGAATCCTGAGGTTTGCAGTTTTAGGGAGAGGCATTTAGAACTCTCAGTCAGAGAGATCTTTGTAAACAACAAACCACAGAATTTGAAAAGATGTTGAAAGTGGAATAATAGCACCATAACAGTGTAGTGCAGGAAGGACCATAGCCTCAGACCCTTGTCAGTATATTTCACTTTGTATTTCTCCACTGGGCCTCACATTCTCTTATCTCCTCTCTTCTTAATTGCTAGGACCATGAATAAGAATATCCAATGGGCCCACACCTGATCCTACTACCCCATAGGAGTTCCTGAGCATTCAGGAGCTCAGCCATTGACTTTCTCAAACTACTAACCCTCATCAAGTGGCCACTATTGGAACTTACTCTGACTCGGGAAAGAAATGCCCTGAACAAGTATATGGACCCCTCAAGAAGAACTGTTTTCTAAATGACCTCAGTTAATGTCTTTCCCCTCTGTTCTGTTCCTCCTACTTCCAACATCCCAACTGTCCTTTCTTCCCCTTTGTCCTTGCTGCCATATCCCCTGGCTCTGCTTTATCCTTAAATAGTTCTTTCTCCTGGCTGTGCCCTATCTCTAACTCTGTTTCTCCCCAGCATCTCCCAAGCAACTAGCAACCCAACATTCCTCCCATCTAGCTCCTCCTGGCATCCTGGTTTCTATAGGCTCATCTCTGGATTTTTTTTAGCTTGGGACAAAGGGGAAGAGAAACATCACAGACCCTGATTTGCCAGTCCCACATCTCATATCGTATGCTGTATTCATTTCCTCTGTGATAGGCTATCTCATACCAGTTTCTGAAGGAAAGCATGCTAGTAAACTCAAGACTGTTTTTAAATAATATTTACACTCTCAGTGGAACCAGTAATACCCACTAAATGCAGAGCTTAGAAGTTTCTTTTTAAAAAGAATGTATTACTAATTACTTGTAGGAATTCAGTTATTTCTTGTTGTTGTTACCATTCAGTAATAACACCAGAAAGCAACCAGTAAATGTTATTGATTACATGAAAAATAATGATGTTACTAGCTGTTAATGTTAGCTTAAAAAAAAGAAAATCAAAAGAAAGTGAGCTAACTTCTTGTTTGTGCTTGTACCCAAAGTACTGCACTGTTTCAAAGATCTGGTTCAGCTTACATTTTAAATATATTCAGTAACATTTAGCATCATTAAAGGCTGAATCTAAATGGATCCTAAATTTCATGGCTCCATTGGTTGTGCAATTGCAATAAAAGTAAGGTGTTATTGTTGTAGATCTCCCCTCCCCAAATGAAAGTAATTTGCTGCCATTGTAGCCACAATTTGACTCATTTTTGGAACTAGAACAATAACTGATCACTTTCTACAAAGTAACTTCCACTCTTTCTTTAACCAGTTGTATGTTTGCTAAGGCAGGTTTAATTTTTTTTTATTTTGCTGTAGCAAAACTTTATTGTTACACCTCTTGATACTTTTCTTTTGTTATAATATCACACAACTATATTTAAAAAGCATTTTGCATAGAATTGCATCTGTCATTTAATTCCAAATAAAGAAAGTATAATGTTATAAAAATCCACAAACTTTAGATGTTTACATTCTTCAGATGGCTTGGCAATTCATTTAAATTACTCTTCTTATTTGTATGATACCTTAAATTTGCGGTTATTAAATAAAATTGTATTGAAGTGATTCATATCCCTTGTTCTCTTTGTCATGTAGATGATGAACAGAAAATTTTATGTTTTGATTAAGTGTACAATTTAAAAAGATGATATTATCCCATACTGCTTATTAGAACAAAGCAGAAAAGAGAGATGTGAGTTTTAGTAAGAATTATGCCACATTTTATTTTGAGTGGATTGTGATTTACACTTTAAAATTCTCAAGTAATCAGAATGCCTGCCTTTGACATTAAAATATCTTTATACATCTTGCAAACATATTTTTGGTACACTTTCACAGTAGAATAAGATAACCATTTATTCTTAGCTATGTATTGGAAACCAGCTCAAGTGCGACTACTTTGTTTGAGCAACCCAATGCATGTGGCATTTAGGGAGAACAGGTTATGTTTCTTACTCTGTCTTTATTTGTTAGGGGAACTTGCACTTTTCTACCACTTAAGTGTTCTGTGGCATTCTCTTTTGTCAATTAGTGCAAACATCATACACTACAATTTTTCCATCCACCAATCAGCACTATTGCACACAAACAACATTTTTGCAAAGATTATATTTGGATCCATTTTTATGTCTGGAGCCTTATCGGATGATCTCATGGATGCATCAATAAGAGAAGATGCGTACATTCATGTCTATATATTTGGCTAAATGTATGAAATAGATTATTTTCAAGTGATTCTTTGAGAAGGGTAAGCTCTTGAATGACTTTTGGAAGCTCTGAAAATTTTAAGCACTTCCCTGTATAGCCTTTCCTTATTCCTTTTCTACTTCATGTGCTTCAAGTCTATGGCAGCAATTAATCAAATATTTTGCTGGGTCTTTTATTTGTTGCTGTAGGAAGCTTGGTTAAAATGCTGTAGCAGCACTGACACTAATTTGATCCTATAATTAGTTTTTCATGGGGTTCCCCCTCCCTTTCTAGAACTGACTTGAGTTGCATGCTATGCAACCACTGATAGGGCCTAGGCTGTTACACATTTAAAAGACAAAATACCTCCTATTTCAGTACTCTTTTGAAAGTTTCATTGCATTGTTACCATATCAAGGCATCAATAGCTGATTGATTAAGTGGTCAGTTCTTCAGAAATCTAGAGGTGACTAGTTGAGGCAAGTCACTGAAGAAGAAAAAAATTATTTTCATGTGCTCAGTAATATGTAGGTCCCTATCAGAGAAACCATTGTAGTTTTCTTAAAAATAAAAACTTTTTTTGTAGGTCAAGTAGCAGTTCTCATGCATCAATTGAGCCAGTTCCTAAGAAAGACCAGTTAAAGAATGAAAGAATAAATCTTTTTCTTAAATAATTCAAGGGGTGAAACCTTGGTCCTAGCATAACCACCCTCCACATTTGTGGGTTTCACTTTTGTGTATTTGATTATTCATGGGTTATTTGCTGTCATTTCTACTGCCTCATTATGCCATTTTTAATAGGGACTGGAAACCTCGTGAGGCTGAGAAACTGCAAACAAGGCTTGTAAGTCCTTATTAAAAATGGTGTGGGGAAGCATTAAGCCCCACCAGCCACCCACTTCTGCCTTGTGTAGGAACCCTGATGTCTCAAAGGAATCTATGGTGGGTTGAATATGGTGACTATACTGTGTGTGTGTGTGTGTGTTAGATATGGTTTGAGAGGGCCCAGAGTTATTCACAGTTTTTCCACTTTCATGGGGGTCCTGTGACTCTAACCCTAGCGAACGTGGAGGGATGACCCTACACACTTATGATGAAAGATGAAATGGTTACTTGTTTCCCTGCAATAATTTCCTTGAAATCTGGAGTTTTTAAAAGGAGAGCCAGAATGGTATAGTAGTCTGAGTGTTGAAGTAGGACTCTGGGAGACCAGGGTTCAAATTCTTGCTCAGCTAGGGAGTCATGAAATCATGAAGTCATGAAAAACCTGAAGGATAAGGGCTTTGCCTTTCAATGAACCCGGGCCACTCTCTCCCAGGTGAATGATCAAAATGTAAGCAGGAGGCCCCCTGCACTTCCCAAACAATAGAGGCAACAAATCATGCCACTGAAGGCCTCGTTTCCCTAGCCACTTCACTCAGCCCAAGTTGAGCACCAAAACAGCTATTTCAGGCCTTGTGCACCACCCAGTAAATCATACTTTGGCCACAGATCAGGACCAGCAACCTCTCCAGACAAAACCTAGAACCTGTAAAATACAACATTAGAAAACAGAACTATACAGTTCATGAACAGAAAGGACAGATATATCTCTTGTGCACACAGAATCTCCAATGTCTAATAGACAGGATTATTTCCATACCCACACCCATGACAAAAGCCATAGAAGCTGTCCCAGTCCAAGACAAATGGTTCCAAATTTAACTCCTTGAAGTGCTGTAAGGCCTTGGAGCTAACAGACCAAAATTGGCATTTGCTAAGGGGCAAAAAGTCAGCATGACAAAATAAAGGACCTGGCCTAGGTCCCTTAACCCTCACATAATCATATCACGACAAGGCCCCAGTGTTATCTTTGCCCCATCTCTCTCTGATCTGTCTTATAGGTATGGGTCAACAATATACCTTGTTGCTCAGAAAGCATTAAATCTCTCAGCTGCAACCTGATACATTGCCTCTAGGCAACAGAACCAGCTCACTAACCCGCAAGGCATTTAAAAAGGCAGTCAAAGTTGCTGTGTGAAACAAATAATTAGAAGAGCAAACTCCTCAACTCCTTAAAGACATCAGGCAATAATAGTCTATGCCTATTAGTCTGCCCACTCTGGAGACATCCCTCCAGCACCTTATGAATCTTGAAGTTAGTCATGTTATCCTGATAATCTTGTGCTTTGGCAGCAAAGGCAAACACTGACAAGATAGCTTGAATGAACTGCAAAGCTAAACCCCTGCCTCTCAGCTAGTAGAATTGCAAAGAAGAACTGCAATGAAGAATTGCAAAATATGGGCAACAATGATTGGTCAAGTAGTCTGAAGCCCCAGCGTAAAATGCTCAAACTCCAATCCAACTTCCTTTAACTTCTCCTGGTACTGGGAGCTACAGCGAGGCTAATCACCCTTCAAACTCACCCCACCAACCTGCCAAAGATCTGCAGGCATGGGATCTGAACAAGCCTCTATCTCCAGAGCCAGTTATCTGAAGCACTCCATATGTTGGTTGGAAAGAGCAGTGGCAGTCCCAATGTCCAATCCTGCTCCATGGAGCATTGCAAAAAGTATATTACACTGAAGACACTGCAGTGTAAAGACTCTGATCAAAGGCATGACTCATGGGGGCCTACATAACTTTGGATTGGAAAGGATGCTGGGTTCTTTGACATGGGATCCAAAAGCCTTACCTAAATCTCACTCTCAGATAATGGGCAGCAACTTGATTAGGGTAAAGCTTCAAAAGAAGCTCCAACCAATTCACTTAAATTGGGCTGCGTCCCATTGGAAGACAGAGGACCACCCCTTGTTCCTCACTTCCCTGACTGCTGATCCCTATGCCCCCCCCCCCGGGGAAATTATGGAAAGAAAATATTCCCCTGCGAACAGAGCACTCATTTTAGAATTTGCAAGGCTGGCATGCATAGGCATCCTAGACACCAAATTTTCAACATAGCAGCTTGTGTTGTTATCCAACAGCAACTTGCTGCTTATTGCTAACCCTACCCTGTGCCTTTGGGAAGATGTGACTCATTGCAACCTCTCACCTTGAGTTGGTCAAGCAAATGCCATAATTTGCATCTACAACTGTGACTGAATCTGATCCTACCTGAGTGTAGGGTTAATTACTGATCTCGTGCAGAAAGCTTCATTGTAAAGTAACCAGACTGGAGCAGCAAAAACTGCAAAAGGGTGATGCAGCAGCAAAAATGAATGAATAAATAAATAAATAGGGTGAATCAATGCAAGCACAGTATAGATTTGGACCCGCATGGCATGAGGCAGTGTGGGAGAGCAAAATTGTCATAGGGCCTATAAATTATATCAATATACTGAAGGACCAAAAGTGCATTCTATGGCCACACCTTGACAATAACCCTTATGTTGAGCAAAAATTCAGGAAACCAATTGGTCTAAGTCTTGTCTCTCTATCTTGCATCTAAGCAGTTTCTCCTACTCATTGTCACTCAACTCCTCCTTTTTCTTCATCTGCATTTCACAATAAAGAAGAGTAGGGACAATGACATATTCATCACACAGGATCTTGTCCCTAGTAGATTGGAATGAATGGTCCCACAAGGGACTGTACTATACTCACCACTGTTGGGATGCAGCATACTCCCTAAAGCCCCATACAATCACTAAAGGATAGGTTCCTCTGGGATAAATAATCCATGGGGTCTATCCTAGATGCAGATTGGGTTGGTAGGAAGGCCACTGCTCACCAGATCTACTCCTCCTCTGCTTGCCCACCTGGTGGTCTCCAAATCCTTCACAAACAGTTATATGAATTTGCATGATTTGAATTAATGTTAGAAGGCTAACCTGAAATAGGCTCCACTGATGCAAACTTCCTGACACCACCCTTGACGCTGACCACCACAGCCACTGGATTATCCTCCACTTCTCTGGACAAAACACTATAATCAATTTGGCTCCACTTCTCCAAAGCATCTATATATGCCAAAATCTCATTAGTAAGATTCACTTTACCCTCAGATCTGGTTTCCTGTTAGCTGGGTCTACAGACTGCTTAGAGGAAATCTAGAGCTTCAAGTCTAGCCAGAATAACCAACAATCCACTCACTTCCCCTTCCTCATCAGAGGAATCAGACAACACTGGAGAGGAAACGTTTGACTGGTGAGCTTTTAGCGGCACCTTTACCCTTAGACTGTCCATCTCCCTTTCTGGAAGCCATGATCAATTATTGAGATTAGCTACTAGTTCAACCCTCAAAAAGCCAGGAAGATAGGGCCTCAACATGGCCTACGAAACCTTCAGTTGGCACAGTCAGATTGTTAAGCTCTAGGCCTGTGAAGGGGCTCACTTGCCGCTGACGGGAGATGATTTACAGCACCAGCACAAAATCCTCCCTCAGAACCACTGCTCTCTGGATAAAAAGTGTCCCAGAGGCAAACATAACATAGCAGAGCTTCCAAACAGCAAAAACGTGTGTAGTAGAGTACAGCAAAAACGTGTGTAGCACAGCATCAGCTCTGACCTCTCTACCCACTGGCTAGTAAATTCACGCACACAGAGTTTGTCATCCAAAAATACCTGGAGGCTTTAATCTTCAAAGTTGCAGTATATACATCTGTACACAGGATACATAGATCCACAGACAGAGTTTCAGCATTAGAGTTTCAGGAGCAGAGTGATAGGATGCAGAGATACGGGATGCAGAGAGTCAGAGTAAGCATTCATGCCCCTCTTATATACACACCTGCTTCCATGTCATTACTCAGGGCCTTTGGCTGATGCAACCCTTTGTCATGATTTCACTATCATGACTCAGCCCTTTACTCCATGTCCCCTAGAGAATGAGTCATAGGCCCTTTCCGCACCTTACCTTTTCACGGAGGTGGGGGGCGGCATTTGTGTGAACAGCCTCTTGCGTGAGGCACTCACATCCCTTCTGCTTCCTCGCTGCAGCTGGCTTGCTGGTCGCGCGAACGCTCTGCCCCTGCCCTGCCCCTTCCTTCCACAGTGCAGCCTGGGAGCTGTAGGCTGTGCTGGGGCAGGAAGCACGATTGGCCTGGCTCCCGAGGCTCTGCAGGGCAGGTAAGTGCACATGGGGCCTCGGAGCGACACGCAGCTACGCAGCATTTTTGGCTTTAAGCTGAAAATAAAAAAAATGTGTGCGCAGTCCATGTCAGGTCCTTGAGCGTCACATAAATGGGAGTACGTCATGCAGACCACTCCTCCCATTTACGGGATGCTCAAGGGGCCCTCTCGCTTTAGAAATGATGTGCGAAAAGGGTGATACTTTGCCCAGTCATTCCCCAGGTGTCCCATGACATGCTCATCAAGTGTATTTTCAACTGGGGCAAATGTCACTGCATTTTTAATCCACAGCCCCAGAGAGAGTTAATGGGGCCTACAAGGGTTGATTCAGTGCATGATAACTGCCAGGCCTGAAGAAGAGGCCTTCTGAGTTATGAAAGGTCCTGCTGGCCTGCACAAAGCCCTAGCAGATCCTACCAGCCCTCTGAAGGGCCTGCCTAGTTGCTGCAGCCTACTGGGGCCAAAGAGCCTAACACGTTGCCACAGCCTAGCAAGGCTTAATAGGTCTCTAAAGGGTCTACACAGCTGCTGTAGCTCAACATTGCCTATTAGGTCCACTAAAGGACCTATGAATTATGAGAACACTTGTTTTGAGGTGTACTAGGCCCAAATGGTCTTATAAAAAATGTGCATGATAGAGGAAGGTCAGCAGGGCCTACCTGCCTGCTCAAAATGCTAAAGTGGGGACTAAAGCCACCTGGGAATGATGTGGCCCAGCCTGGACCCAGAAGCCTTTTGATACATAATAATAGAGCTAATCAATTAGGTGGGGGACAAAATGATATCATAGTTGGCCCTAAGCAAAATGCAACAATAACAGCCCCTAGCTTTGTGAGTCCCCCTCCTCAGCATTAATCAACCTTAACAAGCCAGATCCCCCAAGCACTATCAGCGAAGCACCACCCATGGTAGACCCCTTTGGTTGCACAGTCCAGTAACTGGATGTCAACCCAATCCTCTCCATTAGCTCCTTCAAAGACTGGCATCATCTTTTCCTTGCCACTCTGCTCTATCCTTCAGTTTCTGCTCCATCATGAAGCATCATCCAAAAAGAAGCGAAGGGGGTGGACAGATCTAATAAATCCCCTATCTCTACCCCAAATGCCTGGCATCATGGCACATTGCACCTGACATCATCAATGCTGAGTGCTCCTCTGTCAGAGGCCAGCAAAAGTGGCTCTCACCCACAGTGCCTCATGTCATGCAGGTACTGATGCACCTGACTGATTGATTGATTGATTATGTTTAGCACATGGTCTACTAAGACCCCTAGATTCTTTTCACACATACTAATGTCAATATTTTCCATGCTTTAAAAAAACTGAGGTACTGGTTTAATTTATCTGCCTGCAGAAATGAAAACTCAGTTCATTCTCATTAAAGACTATACAATCTATATTTGGCTGTATGTTTCTTTCCAGTGCCTTAAAATCAAAGAGAATGGGAACTATTCTTTAATAATTACATAATTTGCAAAAAAAAAAAAAAAATGTAGCCTACGCCAACTTCAAATAACCTATTCTGAGTATGAAATTTCTCATGTTGACAGCTGACAAATACTGTATCATCTATAGATGAATGCAGAGATATTAAATATAATTTCATGTCAAGTATCAAACAGTGTCATATATTAAATATTATTGTGTGTGAAGTATCAAATACTGTCAAGCAACTAATACTGAAATCAGACTTTCCTGTCAAATAGTAAATGCTGGGATCAAACATTATGGAAAGTTAAATGTAATATCCCAATCACTGGCAGATTTTCAGGGAACATGATGGAGAATGTTCTATATCGAAATGGAGGAAGTTTTGTGACCAACTTCATTTCAATTTGTCTCTAGAGGCTTCCCTAAAAAAGGCCATACCAAATAAACCAATTAGCAACATATTGTAGCAGCTTGTCAAGGGACTGAGACCATCAGATTAGAAAGCAGGGATCTCAGTGAAATGAATTTCCAAAAGACTGAGAGCCCAGAGTCAGACGTCAGCACACATTTATACATTTTCAGAAACAGGTACAGGAAGTGATTACCATATGACCATATATGAAAAGTTTACAGGTTACAGAGGCCCCCTTTACAGTTTTCACAATGATGTATTTCGGTACCAAGAGAGTACTCTCGCTGGGTTACACCAACCTAAAAACTCCCCAAGTTCCCTGCATAGCTAAGTGTATACCTAAGCCTTCTGATAAGATAAAGGACGCATCTGCTCACCTTATTTTTCTCTATTTTTCTACTTAAGCAACAACTTCTACAGTTTAACCCTTTCAGTATCACTAATCACTTAAAAGCATAATGCTAAACAAGAACAGAGAGCCAATACCGTCCAAGCTGGCACTGATAAATCCTTTTCAGACACAAATACAACCAGAATTCCATCATAATAGAATGCGTACATATATTCCTCTACTGCAGTTGAATATATTATGACATGCAGTTACTCAGAGGTGGGTTTGCCAGTTCCTTCCTCTGAAATATAGCCTATGTATCTTTGCAATTTTGTGACTTGTAGTTTATTTTATTGTTCATGCTTGATTTCATAGTTAAATTTGTTTTACTTTTTCTATAATCAATTAACTGAAAGGCAGTATATGACTGAAGGGCAATGTAAGAATTCTTTGTTTAATGATTGAATTATAAATAAATAAAGGTTTTAAAAATAAAGTAAAATAGAATAAAATTGAAATATTTACAGCTTTTAAATTTCCCTAAATTTATTTAGTTCCCCCCTCCCCATTGCTCACTGATTTTAATTGAAGAACTATTTCAGGGATCTTTTTTATACCCCAAAAGGGGATATATATGTGTGTCTCTCTGTGTGTGCTGTTACGTAAATAAATGAAATAAAAATTATTGTCTGGCATTCAGTATCGCAGTTACAGATCCATAACTAAAGTTATGGATCTGTAATCTAGAGTTATAGTTCCATAACTACTCAGTAAGTGCTCTGTATTCAGTAAGACTGTGTAGTCTGACTGAATAGAGTAAGTAGTCTTATGCAGTCTTCCTGGAAACCTTCTTAAATATCACTCTGGTCCACCTTAAGAGCCAGCAGCTGGATTGGGCAAAGGAGGCCAAGTTATTTTCAAACCAGAGTGCAAGAAGGATGACATTTCCATCCTTTCTTACCAGTAAGTAAGGCTGAAACAATCAGAAGAAGGACCCTGTCACAAGTCCTTTTCGTAGGTTCTTTCAGTGACTGGAAGGTGGGGGGAAACATTATCCTTCTTGAACCTAGATTGGAACCTGCCCATGAAGGAACTTCTGAGGAGGCCTTTCTTTCTATCCCACCACCCTCAGCTGTACATGAGGTGGGAACACAGGAGAAGACCATTTTAGTGGCTGCTCCCAGGCTCTAAAACTCCCTTCCCAAAGATATTAAACTGGGACCCTCCTCACTATCTTTCCACAAGCAAATAAAAATCTTCGTATTTTGGAAAGTCTTTCAATTTTTTTAAGAGGAAACAAGCCATGTATAATACGCTAGAAGTTGCTGCTGCTGCTGTATTTTAATGCTTTATAACTGGCTTTAATGTTATGATGTTTTAATATTTTAATATTTATTTTAATATAACATTCTCTGAAATTAACAGTTGTAAACTACCTAAAAAGTTGGAAATTAAGAGGAAGAAGGAGGAGGAGGAGGAGGAACTTAAAAGGTAAAGCACCAGATCCCATCTTACCTGGGAAGCTAAGCAGGGTCAACCCTGGTTAGAACTTGGATGAGAGACCACCAATGAATACTATAGGCTAGAAAAATGAACTGGCAAAACCATTTCTAAGTATTCCTTGCCTATAAAAACCCTGTGGAATTCATGGGGTAACTATAAATTAACATGAAATTTGAAGGCAGAAGCACACAAACACATACTCCAGGCAAGTTCTTTTGAGGGATTTTTGCAGAGAGATGCGATATTGACATTTATAGACTCTCATGGAGAACCAGGGCACAATGTTGTGTATTTTCAAAATGCTCAATCATCCATTTGTCTAATCCTGTTTTTGGATGTGGATAATATGGAAGGATATAATATTGGATGGTGGCTTAGTATCAGGGAGCAGTAGTGTATCTGTTTTGGGATTTAGTCCAAAAATCACAGTGGAACTATCTGAGGTGCTAACTAAGTATTGGAGGGGATGTAGCTCAGCAACTTGGATAGGTCATTTAAAGTTTAGATGAGAACTCTGAGTGGATTCACTGCCCTCATAGGCAAAGGATCCACAACCTACCTCTGATCCCAGAAGTTACTATTAATCTGTCTTTGATTTTATTTTTTTAGGCTGCTATAGGAACTTATTTGAAATGTGGGGTAAATATGGGTGTAATGAGTAAAGAATTATTGAACTTTCAGCTTCATTTTTCTCATCTTAATAACTTAATAACTAATAGGCTATCTTAATAGCTGCAGTGCAAGAGGCCGGTAACGCTAAGAAACTGTTCTTATCGACAATAGCAGAAACTGATGTGTGTAATGGGATTTTGGTACTGGCAATTAAAACGTTTTCCAGCGCCTTTCTCTGTTGACCCTAGATGACACGCTTTATTCCTAGTATCTCTGGCTGTGTAGAATAAAACACCATCATTTACATGCCACACTAATTTAACTTTGTAGTTGAGGGACTGTTCATTACATTTAATTAATTCATTGCCAACATCCATATAGAAGTAAGCTCACACAGATGAAAATAGATCATACTAAACTATTTATGAGGATTAGAGAAGGAATCAAAACATAATACACAGCCATGGAAATTTTTAAAAATGTCTGTTTAAAACCTTGTAGCAGATATTTAAATATTCTTAACTAAGTGTTACGCCCTGAAAGTAGTAATTATGTATGTCTAAATACTGGTTACTTTTATAATTAAGCAATAGCGGTTAAACTTTCTTTTTATTTTTATTGAAATGTATCTTTTAACTTAATGTTCTTATATGTAAAACAGTCACACTCTTTCATAGAGTGATAATTTATTATTTTATGAAGGAGAAGAGCTGTTATATATATAGTCCTCCCTCCATGTTTGCAGGCTTGACCTGCACAAATTGCATTATCTGTAAGGTGCACATGTGCCTCCCCCGATTCTCCTCCTCCCATTCCTTTGCCTTTTGCTGGGTGTGGAGAAGGAAGGCAAACACCCAGACAAAAGGTGAGGAAATGGGGGGAGGCACAAACGTGCCTTCCTTCTACCCTCCAGAGCTCGGCCTCCCATTCCATTGCCTCTCACCCTGGCACTGAGAACTTGCACCAAGGCAATAGGCAAAGAAAATGGGGGGAAGGCACATGTGCACCTTCCTTCTCCCCTTCAGAGCTCCTCTCTTCCATTTCCTTGCCTCTGGCCCCAGCATGCAGAATGGAAGGAGAAATTGTGGGGCAAAGAGTTATTTGCCGCTTTTGTTCTGCATCCTGAACCATCACAAAAATGGTGAGACTGTTGTATAATAATATGGATATCACTAAACTCATATGTATGAATGTCACCTTACCAGTAATATAACTATTTCTGATTCACATGTTGTATTATAAATCAGAAAAGAACATTTTATATAGAAGCTCCAGAGTCCTCTATGACCTGTGATGTTATGTAACTTTACATATATTAGCTATGTAGCCCCATCAATGGCACTACCTTTCCATGGTGATGGGACTGAATGATCCTGTGAAAGAAAAGACAACGCTGTTGTCAGCAGTGCTGCTGATAGGATCTCCTGTTAGACAAACTTTTGCAGAAAAGCCAGATTGGACATGACAAGTAGCTACCATTCAGCAGTAGTTATTTGTGTCTTAGTGTATATGGGTATGGGGGAGGTGTAACACTGGCAGAGGATCTCTCAGAAACAATAGCAGTGGCACCACAGCTAAAACCTGTTAGTACTATTTGTATTGGGCTGAAGGAGGCATGGTAAATCTCTTTTGAATGTCTTTCACCATGAAAGCACTATGAAGAGACAATCCAAAATGAAACAAAAGATAGTGCCAGGAGATGAAACTCCCTGGCTGTATGGCCATTTAACTACTGGGTTAAATGAGAGGACAACTATGAGTAGCTAAAGAAGAACACTAAACCAACCATCATGCTAAAATACAACTTGAAGAACATTGCCATAAAATTTAAAGTATACACACACACACACACTTTATTAAGCCTAACTGAGTAGAAGCTAGAGTAACTCTGTACTAAAGCCAGTGACGTTGTCAGGGAGGAATGCACAAAGACACTATCTGCAGCCAAAAAGAAACAGAAACCTTAATGGATGTCAAGATGAAACTCTTCAAGCAGTTAAGAACCAATGAGAAGCAAAAGTAAAGGGGAACAAAAATAGAGGCAGAACTCAAATGCAACTTGTTTTCAGGAGGAAAGAGAAACACTAATCATTGCAGAGAAAATAGAAGATGACAACAAAAAAAGAACAAAAGGCTTCTTCTACTATATCCAAGAAATCAAAGAGAAATTTGAACCAAGAGCAACTAGCAAGAGGACTTTTTACATGACCACATAGAAAAGAAAAGATGATGGAAACCATACACTTCAGAACTGTTAAAAAAAAAAAGGAGGGAAGAACCATATGAAGATGAACCTATATTTAGAAAGTGAAGAGAAAACTGCACTCAGAGCACTTGGGAGAAATAAATCACCAGGAACAGATAGCATACCAATAGAGCTGTTTCAAGCCCCAGAGACAGAAGCTACTCTAGTTCTAACTAAAATCTGTCAACAAATATGGAAAACAAAACAATGGCTCCCAGATTGGAAACACTCAACATGTATTCTAGTCCCCAGTCTCCAAGAAAGGAGACATCAGGGATTGTGGGAACCACAAGACCATTGCATTAATCTCCCATGCAACAAAAGTGATGTTCAAAATTCTGTAACAAAGACTTTTACCATATATGAAGCAAGAAATACTTGATGCCCAGGAATGGCATGGAAGAGGCACTAGGGGTCATATTGGAAACCTGCATTGGAGCACAACAAGGAATTTAAAAAGAAAATAAGCCTGTGCTTTATAGATTATAGCAAAGCCTTTGATTGTGAAGCTCTTGAAAAACTATGGATTGCCCTTAAAGAAATGGGTGCAGAAGAACATTTGTTTGTCCTGATGCATAGCCTGTACTCCTGCCAAGAGGCTACAGTCAGGACAGAATATAGAGAAACAGAATGGTTTCCAATTGGCAAAGGCAAGGCTATATTTTATAAGCCTCTCTATTTAGCTTCTGAATGCATCATATCAAAAGCAGGATTGGACCTGGAAGATGGAGTGGTAAAAATGAAGAAAGGAACATCAACAGTGTAAGATATGCAGATGCCACCATATTGTTATAAGAAAATAGCAAAGACTTGGAATAATTACTGAGGAAAGTCAAGCAAGCTAGTGCAAAGGCAGGTTTACAGCTAAACACTGAGAAATCAAAAAGACTGATCATGATTTATGTAAGTTTAAAACAGTGAAGACTTTGAAATAGTTCAAGATTTTCCATACTTTGGCTCAGTCATTAATCAGAATGGAGAATGGAGAAATCAGAAATCAGAAGACTAGGGCTTAGGAGGGCAAACATGAAGGAACTAGACAAAGGCCTCAAAGGCCTCTCTCCAAACTGCAATCCCCAGCATTCCATAGGACATTGAAAATAGAATAATAGCATGATAACAGGCTAGCTCGGAAATGGCCTAAGAATTCCTTTACTGAATTGTGAAGATGTGTAATGAGACACTGGCAAGAGCATCCAGTGCTCATCAGTACTAATGCTCATCAGTGTGCAATGCACAGCACTGAAAGATGCACATTACTAAGTGGTGTGCAATGCACTTCACATCACTGCACAAGGTGTATCAATGTACCTTGTGCACCCATGCATGTTGCACTCTGATGTGCTCTGGATCTGTGGTGTGCATCACAGAATGAAGTCTATTGTCCACTGGTACACATCACACACAGTTCGCTGGCTCTGCTATGTAGCAACATAGCAGCAGCCCTCTACTGGAGATGGATGTTACACACCTACACAATTCTAATTCCCACAGACGTAAGAGCAGTTGCAAAGATATAAGGTCCTGGCAGTATTCTGGGGAAGAATTATAACTTCATACATAATCATTTCTCATTTTTTGTAAAATTTGAACCAGTAGCAATAACACTGAAACCCAAACAGAGTATTAAAAATAGCCTTTCTAGTTTAAACATCCTAGTATAACCTTCTCTTCCCCCCTGCTCTTCGTTTTGCACCCTGCAAGAATAAAATTAGAGTCTACTGGTAAAGCAGATTCTTGGGCAATTCTCATGCCATCCTGCCCCCCCCCCCACGCACACACAATATACAAATGATCCATTAAGGGTGATAAAAGCATTAAAATTATTTTTTATATTTAGTTGAATGTAATTGTTATCTTTCTGTAAAAGCCAGAATCTGTCTGAATGCATGAGTTATTACATCACTGATCATAAACTCTCCCACTAGCATGTTTCCATAGAAATGATTCCTATCAAGAACTAGACTTGTTTTCATTTCAGCTTACACAGTAAGGTTTGGTTCTTGATAGACAAAAGAAATGTGCACAACAGATGACAATAAAGAAAAATAATTTTATTTTATGTTTTGGGGAAGTAAACAAGGAATGTATTTTGTTCCCCAAAGTTATTGGAAATATATGAATGTCTTTCCTATGGCTATTCAACTTGTAAATGAGCTTTGTCATTTATTTATACAAGCAGTTGTGATATGCATCTTTCCAACTCAAGGATAAGATCTTACTGCTGATCAAAAGCATTGCATGGGAGCTGCATGGGGAGCATTGCCTTCTAACTGTAAGTGTTTTTTGACAGATAACAAGTGTGTTTCTTTTCTGTAAGATCCATATTTTTACTAGTTTGCTTGTTCAAGTGTCAGAACAGTTTGGATATTTCCCATTTGCTCATCTTTCTATACAAATTAAGTTTTGCACATCTTTTCACCAAAAAGTGAAGCTTTGGTACTTGGCTTCTGAGGAAACAGAATGGCGGGGGGGGGGGGATAAATATATGGTGAATAGTTTATTCAGCATTTAGAACTTTTTTTTTAAAGGAACACACCTCTGCAGAAGTCTTACAAAATTCTATTATAGGGCTATCAAATTCAATCAGCTAGCTGATTTTGAGCCAAAAAGATCTATGCTCCCTACATCTTAAACCTGTCATAGTTATATAAAACGGGCTTGGGCTGTTTCCATTTTAGAAATCTTATTTTGATCACATAAATAAGTAAAGCTAGAGGGCTGCCTCAAGCCAGTCTTTCCCTCCTTGTCTTAACATTTAATCATTGTTCTGTCCCTAAAACAGCCAAACTCATTCTTTTCCCCATTGTCGCTCTTTCTCTCCATTTCCATCTCTTTTCCTTTCTTTCTCTTTAACATCTTATGTCATTAAACATTCACATTAAGTGAGACCTAGCACTGCTTATTATTATTTTTTATCATACCTTCTGCAGAACTTGTATGTGTATGTGTGCGGTGAAGGAGGGAGGGAAATAATTTAGCAAGTCATTAAACTAACAGGAACAGAAAACACATTTATCTCCCCCTGCCTTGTGAATCCTCAGCAGCTGGTATATCATTAACTATACTACACTTTACTTTGGAACAATATTTTAAGGCATTAATAACTCCATAAAGATTTCTGTTAGAACAACTCCAAAATAAGCCATAAAAATACAGTCAGCCCTCCACATTTGCTAGGGTTAGGGGCACAGGACCCCTGCAAAAGTAGAAAAATTGCAAATATTAAAATGTCTGTGTGTGCCTGTGGGAAGGGACCTGATCCATAATGGGGACAATAGGCACCTAGGGTCCAAACTAGATCAGGGAAAGGAGAGGAAAAGGGGGCAGCTCAGCATGATGGCCCTATACATCCTTTTGTCTCACACATCTCTTCCCTGGTGCATGTGGGGGGCAGCGGGGTGCTGAGAAATCAGGCTGCAATCCATCCTTAGCTGGCCAGGCAATGATTGCTGGTGAGGGAGGTCAAAGAGGAGGACCAGAGTTTTTAAAAGGGCTGTGCAGCCTGATACGGACCCACTGAGTGGGAAAGTTTCCCCTGGAAAAGAAGCACCTGAAGTGGGGGGCAGGGGTTGGAGAAATTTTGTGATAATCAAATCAATGAAAGCCAAATCCACAAATGTGGAGGGCCAACTATACAATCAATATGAATATTTGTCCATCTACGTGTCTATCTATAGTGCAACCTTTGCTTCCACCCCAAGCCCTCTTTGTCTAGATAATGTTTTTTAAAAAAGTCAGAAAATTCATAGTCCTGGAAGCCTGCAGGAAACAATACTCTTCTAATGCAGAGGGCAAAGTTAAAAATGTTCCACACTCTCTCTCTTTCTCTCACCTTCCCTCTTTCACCTTGGCCTTCTTCAATTGCTGCAAACTGAGTTCAAAATACACAAGTAGTTTGAACTCAGCTCACCAGCAAGAAGGGAGAGAATGGGGTGGAATCTTTCCTTTCCCAGTATGCTTAGCAGCCTCTCCTAGCCTGTGTATTCTTCCTCATTTATAACTTTTACCATCTTGACCACTTTCTGATGCTGCTTGCCTACACGTGTTCTGTTTTTCCTCTATGAAATGTTAGACAGTATGAATTTGCCAGTCCCATGCCACCACTCCAAGCCTTTATCAGATAGCCAGGCTAACTGAAGTTTAATCCAGAGGGCACTCACCATTCACACCTTAAGACAATCTGTGCAAGGTAAGACAATAAACCTCATAATCCACTCATATTCCTAATCTCACACACCTAGCTAAACTTCTGCATATAGTACAAGTTATCTTTGAATGTCGGTTGCAATGGAATTGTTATAGCAACGTCAGCAACTGGGTTGTTATGGCACCCTCCCCACACAATTGGCATGGTCTAATTGGCAAATATTATTTAATTGGCATTCTTAATTGGTGTTGATATAAATAATAACAGAGGTGACTGGAAGGTCATACTGGAAGAGGCATATTACTGACCATAAATGTGAGATCGCAAGGCAGGTCAGTCACAGCTACCTGTTAGACAAGAGCCAAGTCACTTTCAGGCTAATAGCATGGACCCTCTTGAGACAATAGGCTTGAAGATAATGAGCCAGACACCTACAAGCTGAAAGGGGAAATTCTCACCAAATTGTGATTATCTTAACTCTGACCCTGAACACCTGGACGTTTCTGTATTGTTTCCTCCACTCTCTACAATATAAGGCTATTACAACAACCATTACCCTTTTGTCACCAGACACTAAGACCATGAACTCCATCCAGACGTCATTGTTTGTGTTGCAACTCCCACTATCCAGTTGGCTGGGAGAGTGATTCACACTTATACCGGTAGGATATTTTTCAAGTATAAGAACCCCTGATTTCAAGCTGCCCAGTGCAGTCTCTCATTCTGAACGCCACACTGTCTGTCTGATTCCCAAACAAGAACTGTCCTCGAGCGCCTACCTAAGCCATGTTGCTGCTTTCTTCACTACTATCCAGACTGGCAATTATTACCACACTCCTGAAAGTCCTCTATCCACACATTCCTTTCTTTTCCTTCAGTTAGTCCTTACATGAGTGTGTGAGTGCTTGAACTACGTGTGTGCTTGTGTGAATTTTGTTAATAAAAACACATTTTTAGCTTAGCTTTTAAATCTTCAGCTGGTTCTTTCTTGTGTGACTCTGCAAACTTCGGTGGAAAGATCTTGTTAATTTAGCCCACTCTCACAGCACTATTGACTTTGAGCTAATTATTCCTCATTTTTGAATTGAGGTGCTAGCATCACTAGTGGGTTCTTGTGGCACCCATGTTTTTGGGTAACAGGGCCAGTGTCTTCTTAATCCCATAGATATTTGGCTGACCACTATGGAAACTGTGCTACGATGATTTAGGGTTTAATCCAGCATTCTGAATTATATCTTCTCACACAGAATTACAGTCAAATAGTTGATATGTCTATTCCTGTACTGTGTACAGAATATTTCTGGGACTTCAAACAGGTGTCTTTCCCAGACTTACATCAGAATGCTCAGGACTAATTCTTAGCCTTCTGCATGCAAAAAAACACACAGTATAGCATGGGTGGACATTGTGCAGTTATTCAGTATGTTGTTGAATGGGGGCTCTGAGTGTTCCACATCATTGTATGCTGATTAGAGATGAAACAACTTGCAGCTCAATAACATCTGCAGGGCAACAAATTTCCCACAACAAATGTAAGCTGTGACTTACAATTACAGTCAGCTCTCCACATTTGCAAGTTTCACTTTTGCAGATTTGATTATTCACAGATTATTTTCTGTGGGCTGCCTCTCTATACCATTTTTAATAGGGACTGCAAGCCTTGTGAGACTGAGAAACTGCGAACTGCAAACAAGGCTTGCAAGTCCCTATCAAAAATGGTGTGGGGCAGCAGTGGAAGTGACAGTAAGCCCCACCAGCCAGCCACTTCTGCCTTATGAAGAAACCCTGATGCCTCAAAGGAATCCATGGTGGTTTGAATATGGTGATCATTCCTTTTTGTGTATTAAGTATGGTTTGGGAGGGCCTAGAGCAGTGGTTCTCAACCTGTGGGTCCCCAGATGTTTGTAGACTTCAGCTCCCAGAAGCCCCAGCCACTATAGTCAATGCTCAGGGCTTCTGGGAGCTGAAGTCCAAAAACATCTGGGGACCCACAGGTTGAGAACCACTGGCCTAGAGTTATTCATGGTTTTTCCACTTTCACAGGGGTCCTGTGTCCCTAACCCTAGCGAAAGTGGAGGGAGGACTGTAAGCTATTAGACTTCATTAAAGGTATTCAGAACTTATATCCTCCAGAAATGGTAGCTGACTAAATGGTGATAGTGCATCTCCACTGCAGGTCTGGGAGTGGGGAGAAAGTTAAATTCTTCTGGCAGGGCACTCCTTTGTGTCCCATAAGTGGGGGCAACACATTGAGTGAGAATGTGGGAAAAGGCTTCATTTCACCTCCAGGGTAAAATGAGGATTTTTCTTACAGCCTTTGGGAACAAATGATGCTATCCAGTTTGTATCTACTCATGGTTCTAACTGTTTTGTCCCATTTTAATTTGTTAGATAGTTCAACAGTGGGGGAATACATAGTGAGAGGACAGGGGAGAAGGCCTTCTCTGCTGCAGCACTCTTACCACAGAGGCCTGTTTGGTGCCAATGTTTGTATAGTTTCAGTGACAAGTCAAAATATGTTTTTCTGTGCCCTCAATTCACTTCTGACTTATGGTAACCCTAAGGTGAACCTATCACAGTGTTTTCTTTCTCAGATTTGTTCAGAGGGGATTTGCCCTTGCTTTCCTCTGAAGCTGAGAGAGTGTGACTTGGCCATGGTCCCCTAGTGAGTTTCCTTGGCCAAGTAGAGATCTGAACCCTGGTCTCCAGAGTTGTGGCCCAAAGCTCAGACCAGTATACCATGCTGAAAACCTTCGGGGTCTAGCTGAGTTTTAAATTGTTTGACCAGATTTTAAATAGTCTGTTTTTAAGTGATAGATGATATAATATACTTGCAAACATTAAAAAATGTTTTTATTGCCTTAAACTGCTTTTATTGTACACACCCCTGAGATCTTCCAATATTTGTTGGAATATAGATATTGTAATGAGACCCAGAAACATGGTTTTGAGCATCGGGTTATGACTCTAGAGACTAGGGTTCGATTCCTTGCTCAGCCATGGAAACCCACTGGGTGACCATGGACACATCACACACTCTCAGCCCCAGAAAACCCCATGATAGGTTCTCCTTAGGGTTGCCATAAGTCAGAAATGACTTTGAGGCACACAACAAAAACAACAAAGGAAATGAATGAATGAATGAATGAATGAATGAATGAATGAATGAATAAGAGAGACTGTAAATTGTCTCCTACTATTTCATGTTTTTCATTGTTTAAATTTATTTTATTGTATTCCACCCTGAAATTTTTGAATACACAGAAGGCATTTAAATGCACAAGCAATTCTTCTCTTTCCCTGAAGACTCTTTTTCCACACAAAGATTAATCTTTTTCACTGACACAATACACTGCATGTTTTGAAAATGTGCTGATTTCTGTGGCAAGATGCACTTTGTCCTGCTGCATCTTTGGGAGGTACAAAATGGAGACCTGATGTGAAAATCAAACCAACTCCTTCTCTATTCCCAATTTCCACAACTCGTGCTTGCCTGCAAAGAGCAGCTACATCTAGGGCAAACTTAGTACTCACAAGTATCTTGCAGCCTGTGGAAACAGCACCTCAAGCATTTCTATTCTGGATCTATTCCCCTCTCCACACTTCTTGTCAGCTTTTTCCTCTCACTAAGAACTAATCCAACATGTTCTCTTGATGTGGGAGAGGATCTTGTCAAGGTTACCCCAAAACAAACTCACACCATTCTGAGTACTTATTTCCTGGTTTTATTTTAGTAATGAAAAGTCCATGAGAAACATATGTTGCTCTGGAAATTTTAAATTCAGTTTCTATCAATCTTTCATTTCCTGACAGAGTATGATTGATTTGGTAATGAAGTACAGATGAGGTGTCCAAAGATTTATTCATGAGGTGCAATTTAACACATGGCTCCGTTAGCTATTAGAACACCATTATTCTATGTCTAACATATCATATTATATCTTTATTAGCCAACCAAAAAATGTAAAGATTTGGCAGGGAAATGTTATCCCTTGACTTTGTGCTTGCTCTCATGTATGAAGCAAGCAGTGAATTTCTGTCCACATGATTTCCTCACATCTCAACTGAATATTATAGCAGCACCACTCCTATCAAGTCTTATATTGATACCGCACATTTAGACACAATATACCACATGATTACAGAAGTTGTGAAATGCCTTACAAGCACTTTGGAAAATAAAGCAACGACTGGATGTTCCAAAAATGTTTCAATAATGGAACAAAATCAAAACAGAAAACTTGAGGATGGAACCTTTCTCTTATCCATACATATGTTCCTCCACAAAAGAAGCTAGATGTTTTTATCTGGTGTGAAACATCTGCATTCAGTTTAAGTTTGTGGAAGGAGGGTTGAATATGTGCTACCATTGTGCCTGCAGATACAGATGGTCATTTGGTTGTGCATTCCTCATGCATGTTCAGTCATACTCTCCAATATTTCACAGATCAAAACTGGACTCTTAGGGCCAACTAATATTATAGTGTGATGAATATGAATAATGGGGAAGAATCAGTCACATAGGGACGGGGGGCGATGGGAGTGGATTACCCTGGGCGGTAATGTTTTTGGGGCATCCTGGCCTGTAGCCACACCCCCATGAGTCCTGGCCATGCTCCCACATACCCAAGACATGCCCCCACATGCCATGGCCACACCTCCTCTCATCCCCACTCCACACACTCCAAGCTCCACCACTGGGAAGAATACACAAGTTAGGAGAGGCTGCAGCAGTTAGCTTTCCTACTAAGTGTTAGACTCTGCTCCCATCCTCTCAACACACACTGAGCTAACTGAGCACAAACTGCTTTTGTACATTTGAACTCAGCTTGCAGCAAATCAAGGTGGGAGGAAGCGGAAGGAGGAGAGAGAAACTGGACATTTTAAAAGCAGCTGAATAAGAACCTAAGTGCGGAACCAGTCCACTGATGATCTGCCCTTGCATGAAGCAAAACCACTCTGTTAGAGTAAGCAGTCTCTTTCCATAACTTCTTCACTTGAATGATTAAACATTCTTGGATAAGAATGGCCTTGTGGTCTTGCCATTAAAACCAGAATGAGAATGCTAAACATGTTTACCTTGATGGAAACACTGCTAATTGGAGATTACAGATGGATGTTGATTATACCAGCAGTTTCTTGTATGCCATCCAGTGGTGATTAGGACGTATAAATGACTCATTGCCCTTTGAAGGACAAATTCAAACAAAGTATACTTGCCTCCAAATGTTGGTAATATCAGCATATCAATAAAGGGAATCAAATTTCTGGGCAATAACATAGGGAATAACTAGCAGGCCTTACTAATTGACTGTATTATTGACTCTTTCCTGAATGGGATTTTTTTTTTTTAATTGTTGTGCTGATCTTCAGTAACAGGTTCCAACAGGCTACTGGCCATTCATTGCTAATGAAACCTCCTGTTCTGAACAATTTGTGAAGTCAATATTGTGTATTTTAAAAATCTTTTCATGTGCTGTAGGGCTGCATTCAAAGGTACACAAGCCAATTTCACAGATAGCAGGACTTCTTCTCCCAGTGCTCCAGATGATCTCCAAGCCACCCATAACAGATTTGAGAGATATCTGAGAAGCTGCAGGGCTGAAAAGAAAATAAGTGAAGGGGGAAATAACATTTAAGCCTTTGTGAAGTTCAGTGGGTAGGCTTATTTCAAACTAGTGGGTAAAGAAGTCTATATTTTAAGATGTAGGACCCAGTACCAAAAAGACCCTACTCCAAACTCTGAAGAGATTTCTTTCTCAAGAAAAGAGTATATGTATGTGTATACACACACACACACACTCTCTCTTACTTACTTACTTACTTACTTACTTATTTATTTATTTATTATCCTTCTTTTCTCCCATTATGAGATCAAAGGTGGTGTTTAACATTTTAAAAGCACAATGCGGTTAAAAAGATGTGATTATAAAAAATAAAACATAGAATTTCACTGTAATGGATGCACAGTATTGAAGATCTCACATTGGCAAGGAACCTTTCTAATGCCCAAGGTTTTGCCTTAAGGTATGAAAAGAATAACATTGTTGTAAGTAAGAAACACTACAATATGGAATCATGGCCTTCTCCTTTTTCAGCAGCCAAACTAGAGTGAGGCCATTTCTGCATGACGAAGCTCTTCTGCGTTGTCTTGCTGCAGTCCCAGGTCCAGAAGGGAGCGTATCAGGAATGTTCCCCTCTGTACCCACTTGGTCCATGCGGAAGAGAACGCTGTGGTGCCATGTCTTCCTTCTGCAGCACAGCCGAGCTTTTTCCATCGCTGCGCTACAGAAGGAAGCATCGCCAATGTGCTTCCTCATCTTCCGCGTGGCCAGAAGTGGCGGGAGCACCATGCGATCGCAGGCATGAAACGGATTTTTTGCATTTTGCAAAAACTGCACAAGCACGATGCTCTGTGACAGGATGGCAGCAGAACAGTGACGACGCAATGCGGAAGCATGAGCTGCCGACCGCTGCTATCCTGTGGCAAAAATGCAACAGTGACATCGTGCAGAAAGGGCCTGAGTGGCTACCATTCTACAACACAAGACAGTTTATTCTACTTCTTTAGAGCTTCTTTTACTGAAGATATTCTTTTTTTCTCTTTCACCCAGTATTTGATTTTGCCTTTGTTTCCCCACAGATCCTTAAGTAATATTTTTGTCATCCATCTTTGTGTGTTTCAGAGCCTTGGGTCAGGTTGATGGTGTTTGTCTTGATTGTAATACAGATTTGCCAGTAAGTGCAGTGACTGAACTGAGGTCTGTTCTACTTTCACCTCTTGCCCTTGACATCTGTTTGCCTCAAGATCCTGCTACAGACTTGTCCTCATAGTCTCTGACTATCCAATTTTGTTCTCCATGGAGCTGATTCTTTTCTTCCAGTCACCCTGTTAATACTCTGGCATAGGGGTGCTATTCTTGGTTTGCTCTCTTACAAGTTACAGAACAAAAGGAGCACTGAGAAAAGAGGTTTTGTTCATTAAGCGAAGGAAGTGAGGATGTCAAAATGCCATTTCAGGAGGATGGTAAGTAATAACGTTCCAAACGCTTGTGATTAATCCTGAGGAGTGCTTCCACTTCTGCTGAGAACACTCAAGTAACACATGCAATGATGGTTAGACCCAATTACCTAGCTCCACGGAAAAAAATGTGCATGCCAAAACTGTTTTTATTTTTTTTTCTTTGGGGATGGGGATGAATGAGTTTGTCTCTTCTGAATGTCTGATCTACACAAAACCTAATCAAGAGATCTCATACCTGTTCATTTGGAATCTCATTTAGATAACTATTGATTCAAATTAACATGATTTTCATAACAGTAACTTCTTACTGTTTATCTGCTATCATTTATCAAGTTGCTTATTTGTAAGATTTGGGGTGAGATCCTAGATTGGAGCTGCAGGCGGTAAATCTCCACATGGTGCCCATGCAGTCCATCTGTAATGTACAACCATGTACAAGAACATACACAATATTCAACTCCATTTCTGCAGCCTGGAACTGAATGCAACCATTCCATATCAGCCACTTCCACAGGTGTACTTACGCATGAATAAAAACCAACAGACTTTCAGTAATTAAAGCAGAAATATACCTGTTAGTGAACATACTCCTATGCATATTTATTCAGGTTACTTTCTTGGATTCTGCAAGTAAAAATGTATAAGACTGCATTCCAACAGAGATGCCAATTGTATGTGAAACTTATTTTGCCTTCTTATCTGATATATTCCCTCTTGCTGTCTCAGTTCTACTACATTCCTTCCCTTCCCCCCTCATTTCACCTCTCATTTTGTCTTTTATTGCCTTCTTCTATCTTGATTTTTTTTAAAAAAAAATGTTATCTGGTTATTGGTAAGCAGATGGTAAGAAAACTTTAATGTTCACTTTAAAATAAATTCATCCAAAAAAAGAAAGTAGGGTGAGTGACCTGTGCTAACTGATGTAGTTAAAACGAGATATATAAAAAGAAATGATGGTAAATGTTCTTCAGATCCTTTCCCCATTTATATGTATAGATGTATAGACCTTAGAAGGGTGGGAGGGAGATATGACAGACACACAGATGAACAGTTAGATACCCAAGAGTTTTGAAACTTTGCTGATAATTTCTTTTTGCAAAATTGCAATATGCAAATATGTTGACTATTTCATTACTCCTCCTCCTCCTCCTCCTCCTCTTTATTTACTCCGCTCAAAGGAATAGAAATTTCAAGTTAAAGGAACACCTTAATATGTGCACAACATATGGGAAAGACTTGAAAAAGTTTCAGATATTACACTCACCAGTTAGATTGTGTGCAACCAAACTTTCTCCTGATCTTTCAGCTTTCAGCCTTGTCCTGGTTGTTGTGGCTGAAAGTTAGGCAGAAATTTGAGACCAATATTCTGTAGCTGCATCTTCCCCAGCCATTTATAACAAATGTACCTGGTTATAGAAAGATACCTTGGAAGCTTAATGGAACTATTGCACTCTAACATATGGTTACATTTGAACATTTGCAGACTCTAGTCAACCAAATAAAAATCTACTAAAGAGAGAGCCTGGACTTGGAACTATCATACTTGGAACTAACATTACTGTAGGGTTAGGAGGTTATCTACTGATAGGAGACAACAGGGAAATCCAAAAGGTTCTCACAATTTAGAACACTACACTGCCACACCACCACATAAGCTGAAGACAGAAACTCTTGTTCATTCAAACTCACAGGAAGCCACAGAATCCTGCATAAGAACATAATTGAAAGAGGGTCCCAGACATATTACAGTGTGAGGAAAAGGAGAAGATCCCTCTCCAGATTCCATGTATAGAACTGACTAGATTTCCTTTTTTTTTTTTTTTTGGGGATGGCTCATGTCCTCCTGAGAGTAAGAAGGCAATTTGAAGACTCAAGCATAGACACATATCTCATATAGTTCTCTCATCTCACAACAGCTTTCTGCCACTATCTGATCCATGCTGGTGTATACAACCTGATGTTGCCAGAGGTTCCTTCCTCTGGCTAATGGTAGAGCTAGTCCTGACTGAAAACAAAGGCTTGAGGAGCAAAATCGCTAGTGAGATATCCGTGACATTCAATAGCATTTCCAGCTTCTATATATTTCAAAGGGACCAAGATTGGTGTAAGTCAGACATTGATGTACTGCTCCCATTACAGCCAGTCTGAAACAGAAGACAAGGAGGAGAAAATAGTGGTGTGCAACACATTTGAAGAATGGAAAGAGGCTACGAGATCTGTAATATGGTAGGAAAATGAGAGAAATATTTCAATCTGATTTATAACCATGCTTGGCAATAGAGCATGTAGGGTTAACTAAGACTGCACTGCATCCAAAACGGCAATATTTTATACTGCATCATTATAACCATGTTATTTTCAAACATTTGCAGGCCACAAATTTAAAACATATTGCTTTTTTTTTTTTTTTTTAAGGAAAGCAAAGTTTAGCAAAATGCTTTATGGTTTGGGGAAAGAGGAGGAGAGCAGATCATGCCAATGGACATTTGGGCCAGCTGTCAACCAGAAAACTTTTTGTGACAGTCACAGCATATTTACTGCTCTTTTACTGTTTAGAGCCAGGATGACAAAATATTATGCAGAGCTTATGTTGGAATATGATTTTATATTTGTTGACCAAATTAGACTTTCAAAATATTGGAGAAGAAATGGCCAAGAGTGACAGATCTGCATGACACAGGCTTGATCAAACGTTTTGACAATAAGGATGTACACATTAGTAATGGGACATATCTGTTATTACCTAGATTCATGGGAAGGAGGAGGAGGAGGCTAGAAGGAGATTGTTGATCAAAATAAAGTGTGATCCATTTTGTCTGCCTTTTTCTACCATTCTGTTCAGATAGAGAGAATGGACATGAGAATAGAAGAGTGCTTAGAAAAGAAGTAGGTCAAAGTTATTTAAAGTCTTGGGCTGCTGATTGTGACCAAAAAAGGAAATGTTACTAGGCTGTACACCCCTACTCCATGATATGGTTTAATTGATAAAAATTACATTTAATTGGCATAAAACATAAATGATATCCTGCTATGACTGGGAGCCGGCTGGCAAAGAGGAAACTGTCAGCACATGTGCCTCAGGACATGGTTAGGTCGTAGCCAGGGAAACTCCCAAATAAAGGGTGTGCAGATTTCTCTCAATGACTCAACCTTTAGAAACAATGGACTGTCTTTGACCTTCTCCCTTTGTCCTGTCATGTGAAAATCTCCTTTCCTCCCTCACCTGTCCAGCAATCAAGGAGCTGTCATGATTCCCACATCAGTATCTTTGTAACGTAATACTGAGACCATCAGCTCATTCTCACTCTTTGTCCACCCAGCCCCATTGTCTACTCAGAGAACCATTAACACTTTCCCCCTCAAGGTGGAAAAAGAGTATTTAAACTCTGGATTTTAGCCAGACAACTCGTAGTACTTTTGGTGTACTGACTGTCACTCTGCTGCTTTGATTCCCAATTTATATTACCCTTGGACTTCTAATCTAAGCCACATCACCTCATCTCTTTTCTGCTGGATTGGTAAATATCATCTACTCTGCCCTAAACTCTTGCTATCCAAACCTTTCCTCCCCTTTCCTTCAGTTAGCCTTGTGTGATTGCGAGACTGCTTGGATCTTGCATATGTGATTGTTAATTCCCCCAACAAAACAAGCAAGCTGACTTTTGAATCTTGGGCTGGTTCTTCTCCGCATGAGTACTGGCATACACAAGTGTAAAAGATCTTATAAAATTACCTCCCTCTCACAGGCCTCCTCTATGAGCTAATATTCCCTACTGGTTCACAGAGGCACTGGCATTACAGGTGGACTCCCAAGTCACCTATGTTTTCAGTGTTTATGTTTCATGTCAGAGAAGAGCAGAAATGGACTGCAAAAATGAAAGTTAAAGACTAATGGTGCTAGGATGTTATGAGAACAGAGTGGTGCTGGAGATAGGCATAAAGAAACTTTGCACGGGGGTCCCCTGGGTCAAGGACATGTGGATTTGTGGAAGGCACCAGCCTAGGGGTGATAGACACATGAAGGGGTTTATGGCTTTGACCAATTAATGCTTTATTCATCTAAACCTGTATTGATCTACTATATAAAAGTCAATGTTTGTGAGTTCGTCTGTTTGTCTTTGTCAGGCAGGTGAAGACATCATATGATTGGCTGTGTCACGCAAGAAGACCTCATGTGATTGGCTGGCTGTGAAGAGTCTATGGAACCCTGGGGTTGGCAGTTTAGGGAGGGGCCTTTAGAATTCTCAGCCAAGAGCTCTTGGGGCTCAGGCCGGTTGCTATGGAGATGAGGCCTACCATCAATAAGGATGCCAGAAAATGTTTGGGAGGCATATGTGAGGAAAATTAAAGTGACATACACAACATAGTTACAGGGTCTTCTCCCCTCTCACAGTAGATTGTACAGGTTCCATATGTGAGGAATCTTAAAGCTGAAATTCAAAAGAAAACATGCTTCCAGAAAAACATAAAGCCATTGCACAAATAAGCATATATATATATAGAGAGAGAGAGAGAGAGCCAGTACAATAATGTCACCAGAAAACACAGATTGGACTGGGGACTATGGGGAAAAGTTACTGGAATAGGCCAGTTGCTAAGGAGATGATGCCTAGCAGCAAGAAGGAAGACAATATATTCCTGTAGGAACTGAACCTTGGAATGTTAACAACTACAGCTACAGATTGGTTTGGGGAATATGGGAAAAAGTTACAGGTACTGGAATAGGCTGGTTGCTATGGAGATGAGGCCTGGCAGCAAGGAGGACAGCGTATTCTCTCAGGAACCCAACCTCTTCTATGTTAACAACTCTGAATACAGACTGGATTGGGGAATATGGGGAAAAGTTACAGGTAGGCCAGTTGCTGTGAAGATGAGGCCTAGCAGCAAGGAGGAGAACAATGTATTCCCTCAGGAACCCAAACTGTGTATGTAAATAACTCTGAATACAAATTGCATTGGTAAATATAGGGAAAAGTTATAGCTCCTGGAGAAGACAGTTGGGTTGGTTCTTAAGAGGAAAATAGAATCCTGGGCAACTCCAGGTAAATACCCTAGTAACCTATAAAAGATGTATGCTGTATGTACCTGTGGAGACAAAAGCACACACAAGGTCTTGTTTTTTCTTTATACACAGTTCTTACCTTCTCTAGAAAAACCATCTTTGTTTAGCCAATGTAAAGCCTTTCAGCTGGTAATTCAAACTCCTTTAGTGATCTACGGTAGTGTGGTTCTGGATATTATAATCACTGAGAAAAATTCAGCTGAGACCAACTTTGTGAAAAAAATATAGTGTAATCTTTATTAAAACAACAACCAGAATAAAGTATTGATTTTATAAATGTGTCCAGGTCCAAACAAATCATTATTATACCTTTTAAATGGTCTCCTGTCTCTTTACAAGATCATAAAGGCACAGGTCTCTCTCTCTCTCTCTCCTTCCCCCTCTCTCACACACGTGCATGCGTGCGCACACACACACACACGGAGTCCTCCAGCTTCCCTCTTTGCCTATGGCTATGTTCCCAAATCTAGACCACTCTCTCTGACCAGATTTAACAGTGGGATTTCTCTTCTGACCCTTCTTTAGGCTCTCAATGAGAAAACACCCCTCCCATTTAAGCGTCCTCAATTGAGTGAGAACTCCTCTGGCTGAAGGATTCACCATAAAGATAGATAGATAGATAGATAGATAGATAGATAGATAGATAGACAGACAGACAGACAGACAGACAGACAGACAGACAGACAGACACACATTCACATTCAGGCCTCCGCTCCTCCTTCCCAGTAGAAGGGGCTTGGCTTTCTTTGTGAGTGGCCATGGCTAGTTGTTTAGCAACCTGTCATCGGATGGCTTTTTTACCACTCAGGACACCACTCCCGCTATATTCCACCATAATACCCTTCAGTTTAGGCAACTTCTGTGGAACTGTGCTGTGTTGTTCATGCTTATCCATAAAAATAAACTACTGTCTACCTCAGAGTGAGTTTTGTAGAGTGCGTCTTATCCACTTATCCAAGAGACAGCCCATGGAGCTGCTGATTATTTAGCTCATTCTAAAGCTTTTGAAGAAACATATTAATGTTGACTAACCTATGAAGAGTGTTGGGCAAGGCAAAGAGAATAAAAGAATCACAGAACAGTATTGCTGAAAGGGACTCGCTGGGCCATTTGATCCATTGGCTGCTGAAGTATGGAGTCCATAGCTTATGTATTTTTCACAGGTGGGCATCCAACCTGTGCTTTTAAAAATCCACCAGCTTCTGAGGTAGCTTATTCCACTGGTGAATGGATTTTACTATCAGGTTGTTCTCCTTAAAGTTTGGTCACAATCTCCTTTCTTTCAATTTAAACCCATTGGTTCAGGTCCTACCCTCTGGACTGTTTCATTCCATCTTCCATGTGGTCGTCCATCAGATATTAGATGATGGCTATCAGACTCCACTTCGTTCAAATGCCCTTCACAGGTCTTGGTTTCCAGAGGCTTTACCATCTTGGTAAAGGCTCTGGAAACCAAGAGTCTCTGGGCATGCTGAAGCTTGCCAATATCTTTCTTTAATAGAGGTGCCCAAATTGGCTTCAGTGGTGCTGATGAGGTCTGAAGAAAGCAGAACAGAGTGGCACAGTGGAGGACACAAAAGGACTCAATTTCAAACAAACCAAACATCTAGGAAGTTAGTGAAAGAACAGATTACACACCAGCCAGTCACCTTTTAAATTACTATTGTTTTCTCCAAAAAGCAATACTTGGGGCTGGGGCAAAACAAAAATGGCAGAATATTTTTCTTTTGTTTGTTGTTTTGCTTATCTTGAATCTAACAGGGCGTGGGGGCACAGCTCATATTGTCTGCTGTGACAATTTAATTTTTTTTTTTTAAAAAAAAGTTATGACAGGTAATCCTCTTTCCTCTTTTCCAATGAAAAATTTATTGCCCAGAAACTTGTTTGTATATTCTTGTGTATTTAATTCAGTTCATGAATGGCTCTTGAAAATAAGTCTGGGAAGGGGGTGAAGCCATTAATCAACAAAAAATACTTCTGTTTGATTAATAGTTTTTTAGCTAACCACTTACAGGCTCTCAGTTTTTGACCTCTGGGGTGTCCTAAATCATTTCTGCTGGAGATGGTGCATGGCAACAGAAGTAAATGCAATATCTTTGACCAATGATCCATCCCCAGTATGCATGTACTCTCTCTCACACACACATAATGTTTTGTTATTTTCAGCCATGTTTTCCATGGTGTGGAAAACTATTCTTAACGTTTCTTTTTAAAAAAGATATAACAAATATCTAACAAAGTTTAGAGATCTCTATAACCAACACGTGGGCTAAGAACGCATGCAATACTCAAAGCAAAGCAGGCTCAACTTTACTTGGTACTTGAATGGAAGCCCACTTGAATCTCATTGCACATTATGGTGAGTTTCATCATGGATATAATGAATAGATTCATGGATTCATAGAAACATCAAATGGGAAGAGGCCACAAGGGTCATCAAGTCCAACCCTCTGCCAAGTCAGATGGTGGAGCAGGACCTTATGCCAACATACCCATGATCAGGGTAGGTTTGTGATATCATTTCATTTTTTCAAACCTCAACACAACCACCCAGGCTCTGGTGGTGGTGGGGTAGGAAAAATCACAACCACATGTTAAATCATATCCCACATCTTGTTTGATGACTTCATGACACTTAAGGGTGGATTAGAATTTTGTTCATTTTTTTTAACAAATTTCCCCAGCGCTTGGAAATTCTTTACAAATGTGATAGAAAAAACTTTGATTTTTTTTTTTTTTTTTGAGGATGTAAGAGGAAGTGAAACTAATGTATTCACTCATCTGGGCAGAGGGCATTGAGTGCCTACTTCCTAAAAGTCCAGGTTGAAACCTTGTGTAATCTACCATGTTTATGGTGCTATCTCTTTCTCAAGACTCTTCATGTTTTGCATCTCCAATGCAGGCAGGGACTCCAAGCTTCTCTCTGTCCTGGAAATAATTGAAATTTATGAATGTGGACAGTGCCAGATAGCTGGTGTGTGTGTGTGTGTGTGTGTGTGTGTGTGTGTGTGTTTTAAAAAAAAGTTTCCAAAATTCATAAATTTCTTCAAGAAATGACTTCTCAATAGAAATTTTTCTTTCAAGTTATAAAACACTGACTTTAAAAAAATGAATGTGGGAGAAAGAGAATCTGATATATTTATCCATTCCTAATGTTGAAAGGGTGAATAGACATCATGTCAAACGGGCAGAAAGATGGAAAAAAATACTATCTAGAATGGCTTTTAATTGGGAGTGTAAATCTTCACTTTTCTCTTTCTTGTACATGAGAATTTGCAAGCATTTTCTTCTTCAGAAAGGATAATGAAATATATATTGCTATTTTCAATGAAGAAGAAATCACTTGATTTTTCCCCCTATACTTGCAAGATAATGAAATATTTCCTACCCTTTCTGATGAAAGGTCTCACATCTGTGAGAATAATTTTTGAGCAGATTGCATAATTGTGTAACACTGTGAAAGCATGCAACACTGCAATGCTTGTTGTGTAAACTTCGAAAAAAGAATTACCTGAGTTGTTTGAATCTTTTTCTTCGAACACTCCTTTTTTGTGTTTGAACACACTTTGTTTCACAATGCAGAAAGACTGTAGTATGGTGCAGAAACATTTTGGTGTAAACCAGGGAAACCTTTTTCAGAGGTGAGGGGAACCCTCTCTTTTCCTAGAGGCAAAAACTGTTGCAGATGCTAGGGTTCGGTATGCTGTTTCAACATGTCTCAAGAACAAGGCATTTTGCTAATATTGCAGCTTCAGTAGTGAAATTGGCCATATCAAAAACATGAACCCCAACTACCTTTTTTGGAATTAAAACAGCCCCAAACATTATTAGTTATAACTGAAGGAGCTTGGCCTAAGATGGGGCTAGTTGCAGGCTGGCCAACCTGCCTTCTGATTGATGGAGTTCACTTTACCCAGCCTGACTGCTGGGATAGCAAGAAATTACAGATGTATTAGTCCACATGGATGGAAGTTACTGTGTATGATTTCTAAGGGAGCCCAGATTTCCCAAGCTGAGTATGGCCCTGGTCTGAACTCTCAAAGTCTCTTACAGAAAACCCTGAACTATATAGGAATGGTTCACAAGCACCCTCTTTTGAACTATATAGGAGTGGTTCACAAGCACCTTCTTTTCCAAACTGGATCTGGTCCCCATCCTCCAAACTGTGAATGTCATGACAGTTCAGGACTAAAGCATATAATATACCCATAAGAGCTGACAGTGTGTACTGTAGTCACAGTACCTAAGTTTATTGATTACCAGCATTCTGGGGAGCCTGTTATATACTGCAGAGGTGGACCTGTGTAAAGTCTTCACCTCGCAGGAACCCCCTACAGCCTGTGAGTTGATTCCCATCATCTTGCTTTGCTGCCATTTTCCCCAAAGCTTGAGAACCATGTGGGCTTCTGGGAAAGGGAAAACCAGCATACCCAGAGAAAATGGCACTCAGCCAGTGCCTCACACACACTCTCATACATATGGAGCCACAAAGCCAGGGCATTTTTACATCTTCACAACTCTAATCTTAATCAATGTTCTTAAGAAGAACGAATTTTGCAAATAATCTTCATATGCTTCATTTTAATAAGACACATATAGTGGCCTACCATATTCTTGGATGCAGCAGCTGAAAAAAAATGACAAAGCAATTCATACATGGTTGCAAACACCTCCTTTCCTGTTTTTGCTGCTGCTGTTGTGCTGGTGATGTGCCTTTAAGTCATAGGAGACCCTAATGCAAACCCATAAAAGGGTTTTCTTGGCAAGATTTCTTCAGATGGAGTTTTGTTTTTGTTTTCCTCTGAGGCTGAGAGAGTGCACAGCAAAGGAAACAGAATATGTAATTGCAGTGTGTTGCTAGGGAAAAATGGATGAATATTTTTACTTTCTCTCTGCCTTCCTCCCTCTCTCTCTGCCCCCACCCCACCCGCACTTTCATGACCTCCAGCATACTTTGTTTCCAGCTCACTTTTGCAATGCAATTTGAAGCAAACTGGCAAAGGTATGGAATGAAGAAGAAAAAGGACAGAGATTTATTGCTGTCTGCCCCCTTTTGCTGATGATACTAAACCACTCTGCTCCTCTGAGAGATAAGGTCATACTCTGAATGGAAATCCACATTCTCTCAATAGACATCAGGATGGCCTCTGGTGATGCTCAGGCTGTACTTATTGTAGAAGTACATCACCTGAACATCACCTTGAGTCCTGAATGATAAGTGGAAGATGTTTTGATGAAGGCACTTTACTTGTTCGGAATTCTCACATTCTTATCCAGTGTGCTCTGAGGGTTTAAAAGCTAGACTCTGATGGACAGTTTGTTCTTCCTTTAAATTTCTCAGTAAACCAGTATACCCTGCCTCAGGGATATTGCTGGTATCATCATCTAAACATTGCAGTCTTTTGGAGGCATTTGTCTGCTCATGCATAAGACTAATATGGAGAACAGAACACTGGAAAACATATACTTCCTTTCCTCCCATCTGCCAATGCTCACTAACTTTTGTAAAGAGATCTATATGTGTGTTCAGTTGTATATACTGAATTCCCATAATCAAAGGCTCACAGGAGATGTGTAAGATACTCTGCCAAATCCCTTTGCAGATCATTACTTGTTCGTTCTATTTGTCTGGAATAGGATATATACTTCTATTACTATATTCCAGTTATGAGACTTATCACACCAGGTTTCAGTGATACTTATTAAATCATGTTTGCCTCCCTTTATCAAGTTTAGTTCTTGTTTATTTCCCATGCTCTGTGCATTAGATATATCTAAGACCATGAGATCATTCTTTCCAGCTGGTTTCTTGTTTTTGTCTGCCCACAGTGGGGATTATTGTACTATTGCCACAATTTCCCTTGTATCACTGGGACTATTGACCCCAGTACAGGCATGCCTCCATTAACAAAGCCCCTGACAAAGAATCTCCTTTTTTCAAAGTCCTCTTGCATGAGCCCCCTTTCTTACCTTCTGTCTAGCTTCCCCTCCACACACACCAGCACTGGCACTGGGACGATGCTGAAAGAGGGCTGGAAAAAGACATTTTCAGAACTGGATCGCAGCAGAATGTCTGTAGCAAACAAAAGCTTGATATGGGAATGAATGGAAATCTACTCTAGGTTATCCTAATACACCTGTATATGCTTGTGTATAACAGGCAAGGTAAACAGCTGCCTCCAAAATCACATACTGAATATGTATGAGGAACAAAACAAAATAAAACGGCGGGGGGTCAGATTAACCTAATTCACCAGCTACCCTGGCATATTGAAAAAGATATAGATCTACAAGGTTCTCCACCGAAACAGAAATCATAAGAAAAGTGGAGGCTATTGAAATAAAATAATCATCCCAGGATGCATCTTGGAAGAGGCTTTCCAGTGGGCTCTAGAAGATTCAAAGTTTTTGTTCATTTATACAAAAACTTACCTGATGTGGTTGTTTCATTTCACATGTGCATAATGGTAGTTTTGAATAAAAATTTTGCTGAACCATGTTGAACTGCTTTTCTTTGTTTGTGGGGTAGGAACCTATCTCTGATCCTTCCATGTTATATCTACCTCTGTACAAAAGTTTCCAAAATAAAGCCCAGGAACACACCTATTTCGTTAACTGAGGTATACCTGTACTTGGTGCCCTCTGGAATACTGTCTCTCTCCCCCATATAATTAAAGCCTTCCAGGTCAGATTTGCTCTTACCAAATACATTCTTTCCAAATGTTGTGTGGTCCAACTCACCCTTTGCCAGATGTCCTTCTTCATGAAAGCACAAACCATGGTCCAAGAAGGCAAATCTTTCTTGATGGTCTCATCTGCAGAGTTAGTTGTTCATTTCTGGTATTCGTTTCCTTCTTCTTAAGCCACGACCTTTAAGAAAGGAATAACAACATAACAGTGTGTGTCCCCAAAGTTTTTTAGATTTCTCCCCAGAGCTCACAGTCCCTTGAAGGATGTTGAAGGCTGTATCTTGCAGTAATTCATCTGTAGTCTACCATAGGAATGGAAAGGATATTTGTAGTTACCTATTTCTTTGTTGAAAAAATGGGTCACCCAGTGGTGGAGAAATCCAGTTGGGAAGAATAAAAAAGTAGAAAGAATTTTGTGCAATTTGGACAGTTTACATATCCTAAAGTTTTTCAGGAAATGATTTTGGAACAGAAATACACTTGGGTACATTACATGACAATTGCTTTTTGGGGGGGCCATTTCTGTACTACACTCTTATAGTGCAGTTATTCCACTTTCAAAATCCTATGGAATCTGGGGGTTTGCAGTTTATGGAGTGGCATTTAGAATTCTTAGCCAGAGAGCTCTTTGGCCTCAGTAAACCACAAATCTCAGAATTCCACAGGATGTTGAAAGTGAAATAACAGCACTATAGCAGTGTAGTGCGGAAATGGCTTATGTGTGTGGGAAAACACCACCTTCTTTTCCTGAATCATCTTCCCACTGTTTCTAGACCACCATGAGTTTTTTTTCCAGACAAGACTGCTGTTTTCTGTGCACAAACTAGTAATATTGCACAAAAAGCCCATTTGACTATTTTTATCTGAAATATTGCACAAAAAAAGGGGGGGGAAATGAGCAATCTTGCACAATTACTATTTTGCACACAAAAAAATCTTGTAGGTTTTTTAAAAAGCAAAAATGTTTAAAATTGAGGGGAATCCCGGAATTAAGAGAAGAGAATCTTTACGAGAAATTAATACCGATATTGGCGGACTATATTGAGGAGAAAGAAGAAAAGTTAGAAGCAGACAGAGATAGGATTTTTAGACTGAGCTCAAAATTAGTAAAAGAACGAAACTGGACACGTGATGTTATAGTCTGTTTCACGAAAGTAAGAACTAAAGAAAAGATTCTTAAGAAAAATTATGACTACAAGTTAATGATTGATGACAGAGAGATAAAGATTTTTAAAGATATACCTTATGCTGTAATCAAGAAAAGACAAGATTATAAGTTTTTGACACAGCTCTTATTAAAAAAATAAGATAAATTTTAGATGGGAAAGAATAGAAGGTATCTCTGTATATTATAGACAAAAATGGTTCAGAATAACTTCAATAGAAAAAGTGAAAGATTTGTACGAGAGAATCAGAAGAGATTTGGAATTTACAGATAAGAGAGATTCAAACGAAAATCTAGAACAGTCGGAGAAACTTTCAAGAAGTCAGAGGAGAGAGCAAAAACAAGAATCGAAGGAGAAAGGATTAGAGTTGGAAGAAGAGAAAGACTTACCAGAACAGTTGGAAGAGGTGGAGGGGAAGAAGAAGAAGAAGCAGGGAGTGAAAGGAACTTATATAATCAAGAAGATCAATAATAGGAAAAGAAGAAGAAGAAGAAGAAAAGAAGAAATAAGGGAAAACAAAGATGGTGATCACGATACAATCATGGAATGTTAAAGGAATTAATTCCAACTATAAACGATGCCAGATATTTCATTTGTTGGAAAAGAAAAAAGCAGACTTGATATGCCTACAAGAAACGAGGATAAGAGACGTGGATATAAAGTACTTAAGAAATCCAAAATTAGGAAGACTCCATACATCAACATATCATAAAAAGAAGCGAGGAGTGGCAATATTTGTAAACTCCAAATATGATTCGGAGGAAGTGTTTGTGGATCCTCAAGGACATTTCATTGGTGTGGAAATTCATTTTCTGGACTTGAAAATTCTAGCGGTAGGAGTGTATTCCCCTATAGAAGGGAAATATAAATTCTATGAGAAGCTAGAAAGAGAGTTAATTGAATACTCTCAGAACAGAGATCAAGGGAATATACTCCTGCTGGGAGATATGAACGCAGTATTGAATCCCATAATAGATAGATCCTCACGGGGAACTGGCAAGAGATTACAGGGCAAACTTCCGAAAAGCTTTTTTAATCTTATGGACAATCTGACCCTGCTAGATGTATGGTCTTACAAATATGGAAACTCAAGAGGATATACTTTTCAGTCGGATGCACACAAATCCATGTCTAGAATAGACATGTTCTTAATTTCAAGACATCTATATTCTATAACTAAAGAGATGGAAATTTTGCCGAAATATATTTCAGATCACAATTTAATTCAATTAAAATTACGAACTAGAAGACAAAATAGAAGCTGGAGATTGAATGACTCTCTATTACAGCGGGAAACTTATTTACAACATGCCAAACGAGTATTGAAAGACTATTTTAGAGAGAATATAACTGAAGAAGTTTCCATGAAAACAGTCTGGGATGCCAGCAAGGCAGTTATCAGAGGTCATTTTATAAAATGAGGGTCTGAATTGAAAAAAATAAGAGAGGCTAAGGAACTGGAAATTCAAAAGAAATTACAGGTAAAGGAGGAACAATTGAGAAAGGATGTTACAAATGATAGTTTGCAAAAGCAGATTAAAATATTACAAGAACGATTGAGAAGGGAAAACATCATACAATTGGAGAAGAAACTCAGTAGAATAAAGCAAAAACATTTTGAAGGGGCTAATAAACCTGGAAAATGGTTAGCTTACAAACTGAGGAAAGATATGGAAAGTAGACAAATAACAGAAGTTAAGAAGAATGGGAAAATATTTACAGATTATAACTCGATTCATAGAGTATTTGTAAAATATTATTCCGATTTATATAATCAAGAGAAACCAGCGCAAAACAGAAAGGAACAGTTGAAATTATATCTAGATAATAAAAAGATAAAGAGATTATCTGAAGACCAGAAAAAATGGTTGAATATGACCTTTACAGTAGCGGAAATATCGCAAGCAATACGAAAACTTAAAATATCCAAGGTGCCAGGTCCGGATGGCTTCACTGCAATTTATTATAAATTGTTAGAAGATGAGTTGGTATTGCCTTTGCAAAAGACTTTGAATGAAATAATTACTAAGGGAAAGCCAGAAACTTGGAACCACGCAAACATAACTTTAATACCTAAAGAAGGGAAAGACAGTAAAGAACCCGGAAATTACAGACCCATTTCTCTGCTTAACATAGATTACAAAATCTTTACATCAATACTGGCAGAAAGACTAAAGAAAATATTACAAGAGTCAATCCATCCAGATCAAAATGGATTTCTCCCAGACAGACTTTTAAAAAATAATATCAGAACAGTTTTGAACATGGTTGAACATTTTGAAAAACACAACGAAAAAAAGTTGGCAATGCTTTTTATAGATTTTGAGAAGGCCTTTGACAACGTTAGCTGGGACTTTATGATTGAGGTTTTGCAAAGAATGGATTGTGGTCAGTTTTTTATTGACTTGATTCAGCAAATTTACAATAATCAATCTGCGTCATTGATAATTAATGGGGAGAAAACAAAAGCTTTTCATATTAAAAAAGGTACAAGGCAAGGTTGTCCTATCTCTCCATTGTTGTTTATACTTACATTAGAAGTGCTGTTATCAGAGATAAGAGAAGATAGCAAGATAAGAGGAGTCAAAATTAAGGGACAAGAGTACAAACTTAAAGTATACGTGGATGATTTGGTTATTTTTCTTGAAGATCCACAAGAAAATATTACAAAATTACTGCAGAAATTAGAAGAATTTGAAAATATTGCTGGACTAAGAATAAATAAAGATAAAACAAAGGTGTTGATGGATAATTTACGTGAGAAAGAAGAAAAGACTTTATTGGAAATCTCGGGGTTTAAAACGGAAAAAAATAAGATATCTCGGAATATATATATCGAGACATAATACAGAACTTTTTGAGAATAACTATAAGAAGACCTGGGGAGTGATATACAAAGATATCCAAAATTGGAATAAACTGAATTTAACAATGCTTGGACGAGTATCTGTAATAAAAATGAATGTTCTTCCTAAATTGAACTTTCTTTTTCAGAATTTACCGATAATCATCAATGATAAATGTTTTAAGAATTGGCAGAAAGAAATTACTAAATTCATATGGAACAATAAAAAACCGAGGATTAAATGGAGATTATTGACTGATCACAAGGAAAGAGGAGGATGCGCTTTACCGGATATGAAAATATATTACTATGCTGCAGGTTTGTCGTGGATAGCAGACTGGATAACCTTAAAGGATGATCAGATGCTGAAACTTGAAGGAGCGGACAACAAATTTGGTTGGCATGCATACCTGTGGTATGGGAAAGAGAAAGCTGACAAAGAGTTTACAAACCATTATATAAGAAGATCTTTATTAGAAATTTGGAAAAAATTCAAAGTATGTGTCTACCAAAAAATTCCTCAATGGATTTCGCCGCATGAAGCTTTATTTGGAAGGTGGAAACACCAACAAGAGAAATGGATTTTTTATAAAGACATTATAATAGAAGGACAACACTTTACATTAAAAGAAAGAGCAGAACTAGAATCAGAAGGCTTTCCTGCTCAGTGGTTTTTATATAGACAGCTTAAGGAAAGGTTTAAAATGGATCTAAAATTAGATGGCTTCCTTCCTAAAGATGAAAGAAATGAATTTGAAATCGCGGTCTTTGAACAACCAAGACATATGATGTCTAAGATATACAAATTCTTAATGAGTAGAGAATTGGAAACGGAGATTATAAAGGAAACAACGCTGAAATGGTCAGTAAACATAGGTAAAGAGATACCTTTGGAAGACTAGGAGAGGAGTTGGAAGAGAACTCAAAAATTCACACTCTCCCAAAATCTTAAGGAAAATCACTTAAAGATCTTTCATAGGTGGTACCTGAGTCCAGACAAACTAGATAAGATGTATAAGACTGGGAAAAAAGAATGTTGGAAGTGTGGGAAAGAAGAAGGGACATTTTACCATCTTTGGTGGACATGCAAGAAGGCAAAAAAGTATTGGAATAAAGTTAACAAAATAATGGAAGAAATATTTGAGACTAATATTCCTGTACTTCCAGAAATGTATTTACTGAATATAATACCTAACAATTTACAACAACTAAATGTTAAAAATAGATGGAGGATTGTATTATATATGGTTACTTCTGCCTGGATAGTTTATGCAAGGTTCTGGAAAAATCAAAATATTCCAGACATTGAAGAGTGGCTAGTTTTACTATATGAAATGAAAAATTGTGATTATTTATCTAAATTAGTAAATGAAGAGAAAAGAATCATATATGAAACAGCATGGTTGCCGGTAGTAAACTATTTTAAGAAAAAATATGGTGATATAATATTTACTTAGGATTACTAAAATCACAGCGATGTATCAAATATAAAATTCGGGTTCCAAAAAATATATTTGGAGAGACAAAATTTAGGGGTTATTTGGAATAATCCAACTATAGGATAGTAAAGAGACATGAATGGACATTGTAATAAGTGTAATAGAATGTTACAATATATTAAGATAAAGTAAAAGTGTGTAAACTGGAGAGAGCAACTATTTTAAAACGAGAGATGCAGAGGTTACATAAGTTATAATATAGTTAGAGAATAAACCAGACAAATACAAGTAGGAAGTAAGTTGCGCGTAAATGTAATGTAAATATATTTGTATGTATAGGTATAGAGTAATGACTAGTAATGTGAAATTAGAGTAAAATAGACAGATATGAAGCTAGATTGGAAGATTATATGTTTGTTGGTATTACTCTATGTAATTGTTTGTTTGTTTTATTCCTGTATTTGAACTTTAATAAAAAAAAAGAAAAAAAAAGAAAAATTGCCATTTTATGTATATAAAACCACCATCTTGCATAATAATCTTGTGTGGCACAGAAAACTCATCCACTCACACAGACAATCCACTCTAAGGAATAATTTCCCAAAACAGTTTGGGATGTGAGAATGTCAGGTAAGAATTTAAGAGAAATAATAATTTTATCAGCAGCAGGAAGAAAACTGTGGAAAGTCAAAGCCAGATACAGGTTTGAGAGGGCCCTAAACAAATGATTCTCATGTGTGTCCCGTCCTCCATTGGCAGTGCCAAGAATTCAAGGCATTTGCATGTGTGTGTTCACTGGAAGCAAGCCTTAATTCCTTCTGTTGCTTCTGCAGTTTGCTACATAATCTGAGTAGGGTTCTAACATCTATTCTTTGAAGTTTCTTGCCAGATTTGTTTTTCAAAACCAGCATTGGTTCATTCTTGCAGTTTTAGCAGGAAATTGGGGAGAGGGGCAGGTATTCTTTCTGCACAATGTTCTTATGTAGCTGGTTGTTCCTTTTAAGGCAAGCCAAAGCTTTCCCTGCTTCTCTGCAGTTGGCATTTCACTTGATGATCTTCAAATGAGTGAAGCAGTTCAGCATCCAACTCCTGTTGTTGAAGAACTTTAGGAGTTGCATGGGATGGTCTAGGTTCTGCTTCCAACAGTTCTAGGAAAGGACTGTCAGCCATCTCTGGATCCAAGTACAGCCTATTGTCTTGACTCAAGTTTTTACTTTCTCATCTCAGGAGGCCTCCTCCAGGCAGAACGTGACACTATCATCCAAGTTGCAGTATCCAGTATCAATTTTTTTTAAAAAAAAAAATCAAAATATAAAGAGGAGTTTGCTGTAAGAGAAATGTTTTTAAAGGACTAGAAAGCAGAAGAGGGCCCTTAGAAATGCTGCTGCTAAGATTTCTTGTCTGCTGTGTGCAGGAGGCAGAAAAACAGAAGTCTAAGGCCATTTCTGTACTACAGTGTTAATAATGCTATTATTCCACTTTCAACATCCTACAGAATTCTGGGGTTTGCAGTTTAGGGAGGGACATTTAGAATTCTCAGCCAGAGAGTTGTTCATTGGCCTCAGTAAACTACAAACCCCAGAATTCCACAAGATGTTGCAAGTAGAATAATAGCACTGTAACAATGTAATGGCAGAAATGACCTAAGACATTTCCACTGAGATTTCTGGGGATAAAATAGGTTTGGAAAATAGGAAAGGTCTCCTGCAATTGGCATTTCAGCCTAAGAGATCTTACTGCTGCAAAATTCCTGAGGGTCTGTCTCTTTCTCTCTCTCCCTCTCTCTTTCTAAGGAAGGGATACAAAACAGAAGGCCTGGTGAACCACTTTTAGGATATTAGCTATGGACACAGACAGCCCTGGGTGCCATGACTTCATAACTTTAGCTAGTTATGAAAATATACAGTGCTCATTGATGAAAGCACTAGTGCAGCAAAAGCTTTCAAGTATGGGTCAGCTTGCAATAGATTTCTCCAAAGAATCACTGTTTTATTACAACTTCAGAACATTCAGAGCAACGCTGGAAATTAAAGTAACCACAAGCTTTCATACATAATATATTTTATAAATAATCCGTAGGTTGTTTTCCACTTATTTTTAAAAATACAGCTGCATATTTCCTCTGTGGTTCATGGCAAAGGTTATTTTCAATGTGGGACACTTAAAATCCAGTAAAGATAACTCCTTTTCGGTTATATTTGTTTACTGCAGCATTTCCAGATCTATTAAATGCAGGTCAGTGGAAGAATTCTTAATGTTACAGGATCTAATTTGATCTTTCCCTGCAATTAGAGGGTTGAAAGAAAGTCATTTATGAACACAAATGTGCCTCACTGGGGATGTGAAGGGAAAAAAACATGAGATGAGATGTGAAGGCTGGAGGAGGACATTTTTCACCATTAAAGTTATTAACATATAGAAGATAAAAATGAGTAATGTTTTAATAACAGAACAGAGATACTCTTGTTGAGTCATTGCTATATTATCAAAAGTGCTTAATGTTTAGCAGGCAGGTGTGTGGAGATATAATGGCAGTGGTATCTATTGGAGTTTATTGATAACAAATTGCTGGTTCAGGTATGCATATCTCTCCTGATTTCTTAACCTTGAATCATTTGGTTTTTGATCTCTTTCTTGTTGACGAAAGTATGAACTGAATAGTTGTGGTCAACCACAGCCCTTTGTCAGGCCTTGAAGAAAAGAAGGTTGCCAGTTGATTGATGAAAGACTGTGGAAGGGCTTTTTAAAAAACTCCTATTTCTCAGTTTGCAGCCAGAACTGTAGCAAGAGCAGAAAAATAAGTGGTAAAGTTGGTCAGATGGGAGTTGCAGGAAAGTTGATGGATAGAGAGAAGACGGAGATGAGTTCAATTTAAAATGGAAACTAGAGAAGAATGCTGAGGGGTTGTAAAGCTCATCTTCAAATCACTGAGATTTTTCAAGAATTAACATATAAAGTTCACTGGCATCTCTAGAAGAAATTAATCCATAAAAGTATCTTTCAGATACCATCAAACTGGAGTAGAAGTTGTACTTCTGTAAGATACTATGGGCTGTGCATGAAAGGTTACCAAAAATGTATTGCTAATCGTATGAACTTTTGCACGACAGGGTCGTTAGTTCACTTACATCCAAATAGGAAAATGAAGAATGAAATTATTCAAGCATCAACTATATGTGCTTATTGACAATCATGGACCAGGCTCCTTCTCAAAGATGTACAGGTAACATGCTAGCATAGCATCCAGCTAGCTAAGACTGGCCCTACCATTGTATGGAATGAGTCAGCCACCTCAGCTGGCAGATGCTGGGGAAAGCAATAACAGCTCACCAGAATTTTCTCTTCAGTCTCAAGGCCATTCTTCCATCTCAGAGGACAGCCTATCTTCCAACTCATAAAAAAGGCCTGCTTCCTGAGGTGTGGTAGAAGGGAACAGCAACAGCAATGTAAAGAATATTGCCAATTATCTCAATCTAAGTGAAAACTTGGTGTATTGAGGCACACACAACCAATCTGCTATGAGATGTCCATATTACAGTACTCCCCCCCTTTTTTTGTGAAACATTTGTTTGTCCAAAATGTCATACTTCTGTAGAAAAAAAGCCCTATGCTTTTTGTGCAGAAAAACACGTTTTTTTAATGACCTAAAATGTAAAAGCCATTACAAAATGAATAAAATCTCTGGTGATTTGATTCAGTAGGCAGAAAACTTTTGAAATTATTTGTTTTTGTATGCAAGAATAATATAAGCCACAATTTACATCCCTAGGGGACGCCATAATGTTGCCACTGTAACAGTAAGATTCAAATTAGTTGAATTAGTTTCTTTCTGTACATAGAATGTCTTTTACATCAGGGAGCATGTCTTGGGCTAGCCCTGGAAATGACCAGAGGAGTACAGAGAGTGGAGCATATGGGTAATGATGCCAGAATTCTCAGTTTGTCGTGTTTTATGGATTAGGGATGTAAATATTTGTAAGTTTCTTTCTCACAGGCAAGTTTTTTTTCATTTGATCTCTTCACTGCAAGAAAGTTGTTGATGACTGTGTGGTTATCAAAGAATATTCCTAGTCTGGAGCTTATTCTGCACACATAAACGCACTTTTTTTTTACTCAGAAAATAAAATTTAGAATGTTAGAAAATTTAGAATGCTAGGTTCTTAGCCCCGCTGGCTTTAACGTTATGACTGAAAGTTATGTTTGGTATAATCACAAGCTTATGTACCCTAAATATTTTCTTGCTTTCCTCTATAATAAGCATAAACAGAAAGTTCTGCACAGCTAAAAGAACTGGACACATCTGCAGAATCTACACAAATTACAATATTCTGATGTTCTCAATGAAGAATATGAATTACCTTGGAACAGATTTTTTACTTTTTAATTTTTTCTGTTTGAGCAGCACACAGGTTTGAAAATAGACACATTCCATTGAATAATGTTTGGGGTGGGGAGACAGGAGAGAAAAGACCAGCTTTATGTTTTGTAATGAACAAATACTACTCTATGGGAAAAGTGGCAGACTGAAGTCAAAACTGCTGGATTATCTGCAACAAAAGCGGGAAACAGATGAAAAATGTAAGTCATAAATTACACTTTCCTTATGCTAACATTTATAAATTAAATGAGAAACTATAAATAGGAAGGAAAAACCCGAGTCAGACTATTTTTTTTCCACTGCATTATTTTCACAGAAGATAATGTAGTAACTTCCTGAATGAACTTTTCACCTCTAGCCTTGCTTCCATCCTATTGTGGGATCCTATATTGTTCTCTCTTTTGTAATGGAAGAATTATCTAAAGCCCAGGATAATGGCTGATGCTCATGCTCACGCTTTGGTTGATGTTTCTTTGTCCTCCTTCCTAACCAAAGAATTCCATTTCAGCAGGCAGATGTAAATGGAAGGTGACAAGCACAGAGACGTATTTTATTAAAAGAAAGAGGGGGAGGAAAAAGCTTATTCTTTTCCCCATATTAAATGGAAATGGGAAAAGGTCTTGGTATAGCGCAGATACAATTCTGTAAAATACCAAAAGACTACCTTGTAAGTATGAACAGGAAGCAGAAGAGGAAGGGAGAACTTAATCCAGGATAAACAGCTGGTGTAGACATACTCTCAATCCTTCTAAAGTTCTTTGAACAAGATAGACATGATACTAATGCTGATCTCACTCTCTCCTCTCTAAATGTATAATTTTCTGCCATGTATGACCAAAGTTCCTGTGTTGTGTGTGTGTGTTTATACAGCAACCAAAAGCAGCTGTTGCGGTTTGAGCACCAAAGCAGAATCTGTCACTCATTAGGGACTGGTTGATCAGCACATTTTTTTTCACTAAACTTTGCAAATGTCTTCATCTTTAGAATGGAAAGAATCTGAGATTTAAAAATCTCTAACTATGGAAGAATTCAGATCCCTTCCAGTTGCATACAGCATGGTGGTAAGGGTACATGTTTTGCCGGGCACCAATGAAAAGAGCCTATTACAAAGCAAACCAAAATGCTGGACACCAAGATGTGGTAGGAGGAGTGAAGTTCATTCCACCCTGTGGACTTCCTCTTGGCAGTTTGTTTCTTAAGCAGTTGACAGTTTGCTGAGATTGGTCAGCAGTGGGAGTCCTGACCAAATTGCACAGGAGAAGGACTGTATTCCAATGATCATCAGAAGAACTGACTGATTGTTTATGTTCCAAGGCAGCTTCAGCTGGCATGCTGTCTCAAAGGTGGACTCACACTCTGATTTGCTTTTATTGCTTGGCTATTTTGCTTATAATTCATTTTTAGCTGTACTAAATTTAATGTGCTTAGTGCTCAAGCTGCATCAGCCCCTTCCAAGGTCTTGGGTGTGTGTGTCTGGTATGGAGATCACAGAAACTATCTGCTGATTTTGAGGAGTGAAATGGCATTTATTTTACTGTTTGAGCCTTCTGGACATGGGGAGGGGAAGGTTTACCTCACTGCTGGAGCAGCTCCCCTGGGGTTTTACCAAAGTTCAAGTGCTGAGTGGGTGCATGATAGCTCTTTAGCAGGCCTAGGCTACATCTCTAGGTTAGTTATGCCCCATTTCCACCACAGATGTTCAAGTGATGCCCTCAGGAACCCTGTACCTCCTTTTTGCCCATTGGTAAATAGAATTCCTTAGATGCCCAGGTTTCAGCAGTGGCCAGGAGTGCATTTGCACAGCTACAACTTGTGGGCCATCTGCACCCATTCCTTAAGATGTAAATCTGGCTTCAGTGACACACACCTTGATTACATAGTGGTTGGACTACTGTAACACACTCTATGTGAGACTGCCTTTGGAAACTGTTCAGAAACTTCAGCGGCTTCAAAATGCGGCAGCTAGAATGCTGATCGGGCCAGTTACAGGGAGCATATAACTCCCTTGCTAAAACAGCCCCACTGGCTACATGTTTGTTTCCGGGCACAATTCAAAGTGCTGGTTATGACCTATAAAGCCCTAAATGGCTTAGGTCCTGGTTATTTGAAAGACCATATCTCCCTGTACAAGCCAGCCGGAACCTTCAGATCTGCTGGAGAAGGCTTTCTCTCTGCCTCACCACCATCCCAGGCTCGGCTGGTGAGGACATGGGAGAGAGCCTTCTCAGTGGTTGCTCCTACCCTGTGGAACCCTTTTCCACAGGAGGCTAGGCATGTCCCCTCCCTGGTTTCCTTTTGATGACTGCCAAAAACTTTTCTCTTCAAAGAGGCTTTCATGTAAGTGAGGCAGCTTTATTTGTTAACAGTTGTATAGGAATATTCTTTTAAGTGTTTTTATGATTTTATATCTGTTTAATGTTTTTAACTGTTTTGAATGTTTTGAATGTATTTAATGTTTTTAATGTTTTTTTAATGTGTATTTATTGTTGGAAGCCACCTTGGGTCCCAATTCTGGGAGAAAGGCAGTCGAGAAATACAGTCAGTCAATCAATCAATCCATATTGAAGGGGTTATTACAGCCAAATTGGTTAATGAAATTATAGCCTAATTAGATGCTTTCGAAGAGGACAAGAATTTGGAGATGATTTCAGGATCCGCTGTTTGCCTGGAGGAGGCTGACCTGTCATCTAATGCAGCTGAACTGATAACTGAACCTGATAAGACCAGCAAGGTGGTACCTAACACAGGTGAGATCATCGATTCAGCTGCTGGCGGGGGGAGCTGGGGGACTTAGTTGGAACATGAAGTGGTCCAGTTAACCAAACTCTCATGCTTCCCCTTCTCCCCAGCACATCAGCTTTCATTCTGGTGGGTAGCTCCTCATCAGTTTTGGTCTTGGGGGCAGCCCTACTGGCCTTGTGGCATGGCCTCCCTCCTAACATGAACCCCCAGTTAGAGAAAGCAGGTGATGTAGGTTCCCCTTTGGGTAATGTAGGTGTAGTGCAACAGGGACAATCCATAGCAAACTATAGCGTTGGGGAAGCATCTTTCTGCTGCCACCACTAATAAGGTAGATGAGGGAAATTACATGAATGTTTTCTTCCTGCTATACTGTGAGCTTGAAAAGAAAGAAAAGGATGAACTAGATGAGAGGGAAACAGAAAAGGAAGCGATTAAGAAGCGTAGACTGGAACTGGGCAAATTAGGTGTCAATTACACTCAGAGGTACTTACTAAAGCCCATATACATAGAGCATGTGTCCTAATCCAATATATGAATATAATTTATACAGTCTACTTTGACTTCACTTCTTTTGAAACTTTCCCAAAGGAATAGGATGGCAGGAACCAATAAGGGCCAACAGAGTGGCAAAAGTGGAGAAAGGTAAAGCCCCTCCACCACCAAAAGAAGACCAGTCATGTTAAGCTTCATAAGAATCCTCTGGAGACTTTCATATCTGGAAAGTTGTGGAAGGGTGATCCGAAAACATGGGTCTAATGATAGGCAGCCATCTTTCCTGATCATACTGAAAGGTTTGGGGATCATCCTAAAAAAGGATAGCTTAAATAAAATGGCATTTTCTTTTCTTTTTTATTGGAGAGGATCCTCAATATCAATGTCTATAGGGCAGGTCAGTATAACATGGGCCTCTTTATGCTAGGAATAGCTGTGTCTATTGAATTTGACTGGTATAGAGGAATAATGTTTTGGTTCATCTTTGAAAAAATTGTGCATAAATTTTTGCACATATCCTGAGCCAGAACCCTGTTGGCTGTGGTAACACTGGTGGGATGAAAGTAATGATGAAATCACAATTAGAGAGAAAAGAAGACAAGGGCAGCAATGATGGTAGCAAGGGAAGACATCTGCTGGATCCCTGCTACCTGTTTCCTAGATGCCAAATATTTGGCTTTTGATGATGGTGGGGAATTTGTAGCTAATGATGCATAGGAGGAGTTGCTTGGAAAACCTGCTGTGCCACATAACACATTATTACCCAGACCAGAACCCCCATAGTTCCTTAGTGCCATGTCCCTCCTCCCTGGAAGATGGCCGTGTGGGAAACCAGTGGCATGAAGATGGGAGCCACCTCTCTTCCCTGCTGTCTTTCTCTTACTTCCAGCATGGTCACAAAAAACTGACACACTGATGCAACAGATTGTTAGTCCACTGCAATAGCATAATAGACTCTCAGCTTGACCCTACCACTGACACATTTCACTATTTTTTTCAATGTTCAGTATTCAGACAGGAGCATTGTGGGGGATTTGAATGGCAGCTCCAAAATCCAGTACCTTGGCATGGATCAGAGAGCTATCACTGTTCACTCTTTTCACTGATTACCACTAATGTAGGAAGGGGCTCAGTGGAGAGCATTTTACCTTTGGTCCCTTAACCTAGATCTGGCACTGTAAGAATATAATAGCTAATAATCAGCTTGGAAACACTCCTTTTAAAGACAACAGCTCCTCAAATGTGGCCATGCTGGTTAGGTGACTTGGAGCTATTGTTAAAAAAAAAAAAGTAACTTTCCCAAGGCCTGCTGATGTTATAGGCTTGCAACATACTCAGCTTGTAGCATCCAATCTTCCACTTGACAGGGGAAAAGAATTGCAGAATATGGTAAGTTTATTTGTTAAAAGTGAATGGTTTGTAGCAGGGAAATGTAGAGTATGAAGTACGTCAAGTTCTTTATGTATGTAATGTAAAACAGGTAAAGTAGATGAGGTAACAAGATTTATGAAATGCACTGAAGTTGTGTTTTGTGTTCTTTCTTTCTTTTTCTTTCTTTTTATATACCTCTTGATATGATAAACTCTCCAAATGGTTTACAGCATTTATAAAAAGCAGCTTGAAAACAGTTTTGAAAGGTAATAAAGACTTTAAAACCCCAGAACAAAGAACACAGAAAACAACCATCCTCGTCAGCTGATCCTATGAAGAAGTAATTCTCGCTTTATAAAAGCAACCTTTTGCTCTCAGAACTACAGCAGAAAAGAGAGGCCCATGGCTAGATATGGTGAATACTCAGAATTACCAGTTGGGAATAGGAATTTGGGCTGGAATCCCGTTGTGGCTTTACATTAGTATAAATGACATTTCACAAGCAGTTATGCTTTTTCAGAGATTATGCATAGGTAATGTTATATTTAGGAAGTACAAACCCTGTTACCTAGAGCTAAAGTACAGCTGTCCAGGGAGTTCCATAAATGTCATCCTTAGGAGTGGGTGGGGAATTGGCTTAGCCGCTGTGTAAACAGATGTGCAATGGTACAATCTAGCAAATCTGCTATAGCAGTGGTTCTCAACCTGTGGGTCCCCAGATGTTTTTGGACTTCAGCTCCCAGAAGCCCCAGCCACTATGGTCAATGCTCAGGGCTTCTGGGAGCTGAAGTCCAAAAACATCTGGGGACCCACAGGTTGAGAACCACTGTGCTATAGTCATGGTGGTGTAATTTTATGCTACACAACCAGTGAACAGGATCTTACCTTTGGTAGTTATACTGTATCATTCCTTTCAAGTATCTTTTCACACATCAGAATGCCCAATCAAGACTCTGAATATGCTCACCGTGCACTCTGGAATCTTTAAGCCATGTTTACTCAGTTTGGAACACAATCGAATGCACGTATGAAGCTAAACTCATGGTTACAAGATATATTTTCAGACTTCAGAGACCTTAGAGAAAAAAGTGCAGTCCCAGATGTTATCTGATTAAGGTCTAAGAAACTTCCTAACTCCAACAGCATATGAAAATCCACACTGAGAAGTAGTTCATGATGACATCTTTAGCTTGCTGTTGGGGTTATGCTTCTTTGATAGGACCCACGACTGACATCTTCCCTTGGAATCCCCTTTAAAATGTGTGGCAGGCACCATTTCAATGCCTTAGAAGAGATGCCACAACCAGAATTCTGTGGGAAAATGAAAATACTACCTTCTAGTTGTGTTGGGCAGCTGTTACCTGGGTCCACTGAGATAGAAGTCAAGCAGGGAGTCCACAGCTTGCTTTGTGTCCACAGCAAGCAGCTAAAATGAGATCTAATGCTAAGCAAAGGAGTTAAAGAAGATAGAGAGGTAATATTCCATCAAGAGTTTCCAAAAGATTGAAATGCTCATTTCCTCACCACTTGAGCTACTGAGCACTGCTCATAGCTGGACTTTTTCTGATTTTTCTTTCCTCCAAAACAGGTCCTTCCTCCTGAAGAGATCTGGTAATAAAGTCTCCTGATAGTTCCTACATTTATTCTGTTCTTTCCTTTGACAATGCTGCTGCCTTTGCTCTTGATGTCTGTGGAGGACAAAGAAGAAAAATGGAGGATAAAGACAAACCTCAGGATACAGGTTGTGAAGCTCCTAGGTGGTATGAGACTTTGGATTACAAGTATAGCAAGTTGTTCTGGTCTTTGAACTGTGGCCATAATCCTTCCTCGTAAGATATTTCCTTAAGATCAAAGTCAAGTGAAATTCTGATACCAAACTCTTAGAGTGGGTGCTGTACAACCATATTTATTCCATATTAACTGAACTATTCCCCAGGCTACATGTTTATGTTTTTTTTAGCTTACAGGAAGAAGAATCTCTCATGCAAATGTCAACAAATAATATGAGTCAGACTTCCACATGAAATGTTTCCGAAGTTTTTATTTCACAAATTGCAGTGACCCATTTTCTATATAAGATTGGACATCGCCTCAAAGTACTTCAGTCTGCTCTACCGTCTAAGGAGGAATCTGTTGAGCTACATCAGAACTTCTTCAGTTTGCAGAGAATTTCTCATACCTTCTGCCTCTGACAGCAGGTGGCATTCATTGGGAGGGACAGTGAATCCAAACTGTACAAGTGAGTGAGATGGTGCATCCAAGTTATTCAAGGTCCTGAACACCATGTCTAAAACAGCACCTTGGATGGCTCCTATAAAGAACAAGGAATTAAGGAAAAAATATTAACAAAATCAAAAGCCACTGTAACTGTACCATACTGATAATGTTACAGTGCTTTACAACTCAGTCTTGTCAGGCTCTTAGAACCTTTCCTCAGAAGGCTGTTAAAGACTTATTCTCCTATATAACTTATCACCACTTAGCTACAGAATTAATGGAGATGCATTAAATTAATATTTTCACATTTCTATCAACGTGGATCTTGAGAGCTGTGGTATTCCAAATGCTTTAGTGTGTGTGTGTGTGTGTGTGCATGCGTGTGTGCGTGTGTGACTAGAAGAAAGAGAGAAGACCTCAAAGTGCTGCTGACTTCAAGGAGTAAGAATCCTTAAGGGGGCTTCCTGAAGGATCCTTTTTTTTAAAAAAAAAAAGATCAATAACTGTTGCACGTATGTATAACATTTACTTTAAAGTGGAGTTTTAATAATCAATATAGATAGAATAAACTCATGTTATGGGAAATTTATAGTGTTTTCTTTTTGCTTATTTCTTTTGAGACTATTGTAAGAATAAAGTCTGACCTCCCCTGCCCCAAAAACAGAACTTAATGAATTAAGGTAATTGACTCTTACTTAGCAGAAATTTATATAATTCTTCAGAAATAGGCCCTCAGGACAAGTGTACCAAATTTATTAGAAGCTTCTACTTGCATACATCTCTTTGTCTTTCAGAGGGAATCCTGATAACTGAGAACACAGTGTGTTGTTCTGACTTTGGAACAACTCTAAGAAAGTAAGACTGGCTTCAATACTACAGTCTTTTCATTGCTGGATCACAACCTATGTAACTATTTTTATTGTCTTTGTCTAAACTTTTATTGTTTTGTTTCTGCTCAGTGTTATGTTTTATAAAGGATTATGGTATACTTTTTATTGTACTATTTTTTTATTATTATTGTACACTTACCTGGAACCTGTTAGGGTGCAAGGCAGCTGAGGAAAAAAAATTCAAAATAAGGAAACAAAAACCGGATGAGGGAATAGGCTGCTTTACACACCAGTTTCCAGCATCGCTTTGTTGTGTTTTTGTTTTCATTTTTGCTGTGCTTTCTTGACAAGCAGACAATGAAAAGAAACCTTCAAAGAGCTGAGGTTGCTAGTGCCTTGAGGTCAGCATCCTGAGATAACAGCTTTTAAAATGGACCCCGGAAGGTAGCAAAAAGCAGATACTGCTGTATTGACTTGGTAAAAGCAGCAAGCCAATATTTTTTTCATCCTGTTTTAACATGTACAGGATCTTTTGTTTATAAAGTGGGCTGGTGAAAAGAATAACAGGAAGATAAAACCTCAATTTGAACAACATCTGAATTGGAAAATTTGTATGCCAGGTGAGTTAATTACAAAGTATGGAAATATCACTAGTGTCTTTAGACTGCCATTGAGGGAACAAGAAGCAGGCTACTAATTTGTTTACAGGCCACGTTGAAAGTGATAGATGCTAACCTTTAAAATGGTGCCTAGCTCATACACTGATTATTTCATGGAATATCTCCACGGTAATCCCTAGGCACTTAGGAACTACTGATGAGATCTTGGACCAAGCTTTTTTATTCTGAGGAGTTCAAGTAAGCATGATTAGTGTCCCCAAGGGGTCTCCTGTCCAGTCATTGATTATACCCAGACTTACATAGCTTTGCTAAGTTTGCTGTATTCTCGCCCTGCTCTGGACCACTGTGAAGAGGATCCAGAAAAACTTACAGTGCTGCCTACAGATTGCATTAAGTTCTTAACTATTTTGTCAGGATTAAATGATGATTATCTGTCTGGCAGTTGGGAATATCTGTCTCAAACAGAACCACCAATCATTTTGTTGAATCTCAATTTATTATTGGAACTGTGGAAGCTACAGAAGGCTGGCGAAAGAGGAAATGGCTAAGGCAGGTTATCATGATCTCTGCTCTATAGAATCCAAGAGCCAAGTTTGGTCCCTATTTGGGAGTTCATGTTTAAATTAATATCACTTACTGCCATCAAGTGTTTGAGCTCTCAAGTCCCTCTGCATTACTTACTAGTGCAGCTATAAAGCAGAAATGTGTCAGTATTCAACTGTTCTTGCCAATTTATGACTGAAGAAAAATAGAAAGAGAGAATGAGCTGGTACATATTGCGTAGATCCCTGCAGTTTTTGCCTCAACAAGGCACAAAGGCAAAAGAGAATCTACCACCTATTCATGGTGGGATCAACCTCTTACAAGTAATGTATAACTGAAAATTCAAAATCAAGAAATTGTCAAGTACTTGATAGGCAAAATATACAGTTGCTTTCCTTACCTTAAGACACTGGAAGCATGATTGCTTTGAAGTCATTTTTGGGAGTGTAAAACGGGCATAAAAAGTTCCTGAATGTCTGTCTACCAGCCACTCTTCAAAGTGTCTATCCAGTAAAATTAGATTCCAGTCAAGAGTCCAGATGTTCATAGTTTAATCTGAGTTTTAAAGACCTGAGAAGAAGAAGGAGGAGGATGTTGTTCTTGATGATGATTAAGACAACTTTGTGATAACTTTGTGAATCACCTTCTGAAACATGTTGGCCTTATTGGATAAGAACAGGATTCTTTTTTTATTTTACCTCCAATTGTTGAATAGCAGGTGATGTCCTTCTTAGGTGTAGATTACTGAGGTGTAGAGACAGGATATGCTAGCTGTGTTCCCATTGTAGTGTCCTTTGTCATCCCTCCTGTCCTTTGCTGTTTTCCTAATGGACTTATGTCTGTGAAGGGGAAATTTTCCAAATGTGCATAGTCAAGTTGGGTTCTTTATAGTTTTTAAATCTATTTAATTTAATTCTATTATATGTGATGTCAACATGCATCAGCAATGCCCTTTAGTATTCTTCATTGGGAAAACAGGCCATTCTCTGTGCCAGAGGATAAACGGTCATAAATCAGACACTGGGAATGGAAATATACAAAAACTAGTTGCAGAACATTTTGGTCTTCCTGGAGATTCTGTCCAGGACCTCCATCCATCAGTCCTTAAACAGAACAGAACAAAATAGAACAACCAAAAACAAAACATACAAAGGAAGACTGGAAAGAGAACCAGCAAAATTAGAATATATCCACAAACTCCAGTATAACAACTCTGGGTTGAACAGAGACAGTGGTTTCCTGGTAACTACACATATTATAACACTAGTAACACCCCAGCCTCATAGGATTCTTTTGCCCAGTTTATCATATTTCATTTCTGGTTCCCATCATACGATACTCCAGTAACTCCTTCCACCATTCATATGTCCATTACTCACCTTGGCGTTAGGCAATATCTTTCATTCTGCCTTTGTCCCTCTATGACCATTGTTCAAACTGAACTTGTCACCTTATCACCATACCAATAATTTTTGCATCTATATTGCTATTCATACATACAACCTGCTCATTCATAGCTGTAAAGATCTGTTCCTAGGCACTTCACTAGGCATGCATCTGATGAAATAGACTTTGGCTATCTCCGCACTACATTATTATAGTGCTATTATTGCACTTCATAGAATAATAATTCTGAATAGAATTAGAATAATAATAATAGAATAATAGAATAATACTAGAATAGAATAATAGAATAGAATAATAATAGTTGTTGAGGACTATTCACATGTGGTTTTTCTGCACAGAAAATCTTGCTTCCTAGACAGGAAACAAGTTTGTTGCACAAAAATAATATTTCCTGTGCAATAAGCGAGTTTCCTGTGCAGAAGATAACATTTTTTTCTGTTCAGGAAAAAAAATACACATGCATTATTCATGCAGTATAAGACCCAAATCTTGAAGATCCATATCTATCCATGATTTTCCTTATCTTCGTTTGAAAGCACTTGGGAAATCTAGTATGTATGAATATTCTCCTCGTATCTAGTCTGTACATTGTTGTATGTGCCTTCAAGTCATTTCTGACTTACGGTGATCCTAAGGTAAACCTATCACAAGGTTTTCTGGGGTTAAGAGTGTGTGACTTGCTCAAGGTCACCCAGTGGGTTTCCATGGCCAAGCAGGGAATCAAACCCTGGTTTCCAGGTTCATTGTCCAGTGCTCAAACCACAACACCACTCTGGCTCTTACTCTGTACATATAGTCCTTCTGATAGAGAATTGTTGTCTGTAAACTAGATGATACAGACAGCCGAGGTGTGAAAGATGCAGAGATGTGCACTTGGCACAAAAGTTTGCTTATATGGTCATTGTCTTAGGCTTTGCCTAAGGTTCTGGTACTTAGGTTCTGGTACTCAGGGAACTCAGTTCTGGGTAAGATAAAGATAATGATATACAGATATCTCCTACGAAGTAAAAAGCCAGGCAAAGCTGATTAAAGCCAGCCAGCCAGCCAGTCATAGCCTTTGAAATGCATTGTGGGATGGAGTACGGATGGGCAGATAGAAAATCCTGTCTGTTAAGGACAGATAGGTGAAGGATGGAATAAAATTAGAGACAGAATGAAGGCCAGTTAGGAAGAAAGGAAGTGAAAAGGTCTAAATAAGTACTGGGGAGATAGGAATGTGGAAAAAGTTCCAGAAGTTCATGATTACCTTTTTTGCTGTTGTTGTTGAATCTGCTATATAATGTTCGCTGGTTTTATTTTTTGCAGCTGTGTCTGACTGTTTAGACTTAATATTGATAAGGAGAACTGGTCACATTTTACCACGGTGAACCCACTGATCAACACAGCCATTTGTCTGGAATAGCAGTCACCTTGTTGCCCAAATACCAGATCCAGGGAAGTATCCTAAAGGTAAAGAGGTAGGGCGAGTGATACTAGCCCAAGGGTTTGACCTGCAGAACTAACCTGTGTAGGAATTCCATCATACTTTAATTTTCTGAACAGTTCAAATTCCTTTTTAGGTCTTCTTTATTATTATTCTAAAAATTTAGATGTTTTCATGCATTGCTAGAGAGAAAATTACTTTACTGGGAGTCCAATGGAATATCCAGTCTTAACTCTTTCTGAACTATCAGCTTGGGAGAAAGATTGAGTGTGTGTGTGTGTGTTTCAACCACAAGTGGTTAAGTAACTGGCAAAGAAATAATGCAGTGAAGCAGAAGAATATAAAAATATATTGCACAGTGGAGGGAGAGATGGAAACTTGTTAAAGGAAAGGAACAAAAATAAAAGAAAATCATTACGGGTGACAAAAGACTTTGATATAAAGTTCTCATAAAAACAGTGCTTTGATCAGTGATGGTTCTGATAGTTGTAAATAACAGCATAGTAGAGATGTACATCAAATACTATTTTTGTAGTATGCCTTTGAGTTTTTTCCTATCATGGGGTTTTCTTGACAAGATTTGTTCAGAGGAATTAGTCTTTGCCTTCCTCGGAGGCTGAGAAAGTGTGATTTGCTCAAGGTCACCCAGTGGGTTTCCATGGCTGAGTGGGGATTTAAACTCTGGTCTTGGGAGTAATAATTCCGTGCTCTAACCAGCACCACACTGGCTCAGCAGTAGTATATTATATTTCTGTACTGATAAATGTTACTACTCACAGCTTGTATAACTGTATTTTCCCCTTTGGACTGCAATGAGCAGGATTTCCACAGCAGTGCCTGGAGGTTTCTGGGAGTTGTAGCTTAAAAAGTAACATTTTAAGACCTGCTGTTTGTTGCTACACCTAGTAATGCTATTAAATATCATGGTAATGAGCTGAACGTCTCTTCCTTTCACTCTAGTACAATACAGTTCAGTGTATTCTTACATGCACAATAATCTAATTGTCATCTCTTATGTGTTGCACTGTTGTTTTCTGTGCACTCACTCAGCTATGTGTGGACACACACACACACTTTTTTTTTTCTGTCTTGTATCTTGCTATCTCTGGAGCAGGTGATTCATGCACTATTGCTCAAGAGATAACTGATTGTTTAGAATTCATTCTTGTCTGTTTTTCTTCAGTTATGTGTTTGGGTGTTTGAGTGACATATGCTTTCCTTCATCTTCTCCACCAAAACAGTTTGCCATGGTGTTAGGGATTCAGAAAGCAACCTGAATTTTAGTGTCACAAATCGTATGCCTTTTCTAGCCACAATAACTCTAATTAGTCTGTTTTGCCAGTATACATTGAGTTGCTACTGTATCATGCAGTAGGCATTTGATCTGAAGTAGGAAACCCTACCTAAAAATGCATCCATCTTGACCACAAGAATCCCGATACTGAATAGGACAGTATCTGAGCCAAGCAATTTGGTGGCCTCCAGAAAGTGCTTCAAAACCACCACCATGAATTGCAAAATAGTACTGGCTCACCAAATAAATTTTAGAATATATATGTTTGAGAAAATTTCTGAGATTTTTCTTTTTCACAATTCTGCCTCAACTTGAAAGAAGGGGAACACTTTGCAGTATTTTATTTAAATACTCTGTGTTATATAAAAACAACAAGAGTCATTCCAGATCAGATCAAAGACCAGCATTCTGTTCACACACTGGGCAACCAGGTGCCACAACGTTGTATGATTACTACACACCTTCCTGCTTCCTGAGCAAGTGGCATAGAAGGACTTACTGGAGACTGGAAGTAATATATGTCACCATCATGACTGCCCTAACCTCTGTGAAGCTGTCAAAAACCCCTTTTAAACTGTCCATGCCGGTGATCATCATTGCAAATTGTGCTGGCAATTTGACATCTTGATTATGTGTGACGTACTTCCTTTTATCTGTACTGAAGCTCCATGGGATGATCCTATATTTTATTATAAGAGACAGATTATAAAAAAATCATCCTTGTCCCTGTTTTCCACACCCTGAAAGTTTTACATGTCTCCTTCCTATGAAATTTCCTTATCTCTTCTCTGCCCTAGATTTTTGTTTAATCTAAAAATTCCTAAATATTCCCAAACAATTTCTAATATTCTCCAATGTCTTCTCATAGAGGAGGAGTTGTAGCTCATTCAGGGCTGCTTAAGACGTTTAAGTCCTTGAAAGAAAGAACAAGATGTTGCTTTCTTCCCAGTCTACATAGTCCAGTATGACCTTCAAAGTCATAAAACTTGTTCATGAGTTGCTGTGGGAAACGAGATGCACTCAGGTTCTGCTTGGTGGTTTTCCATAGGCTCCTGACATGTTGATGTGAGTAGAATATTGGATTAGACAGGACTTTGGTCTGATCCAGCATGACTTCTTCTTATGTTCATGTACAGAAACTGACTGGCTAGGTAGTTGAGTCTTACTAAAATTATGCAATGACATCCTGTACTACATCTGTAAATTGTGTGCCAATTGTTTGGCACAAAAAGCATTATCTTCCAAACATTCCAAACAATTTCAAGAAGAACAGCTGGAAAAGTGTCACTGCTGCCTTTCAGCACTTGCTGCTAGAATCAATCTAATGGCAGAGCCAGCCTTGAATCCTTTGCTCATTTTGGTTCCTCTTTCTTGCAGCTTTCCTGGTTATCTTTGCTGTAGAAGCCACTCCTTAAATTCAGCAAAAGTACACTAAGTCTGTGGTACTGGGAGAGATTTGCCATGGTAAGCAGGCTGCCAATACACTTACTGTTGTTGCTACTTCCAGATATCTTTTAGGAAAAAGAAGGAAAAATGACCTGCTCCTGTCAGTGATGAGCCCCATTCCTGATAAATTATTTGAGTCTTTTTATTTCTCTGGAAAAAGTAGATAATGCCTCTCATCTTGAAGTACCACAAATAAGGGGGGGGGCTTTGAAACAGGTATGGCTCCCCACCCCTTTCTCTTTAGCCTCAGGGTCCTTTTTTATTTTTCAGTTAATCTGTTTCTGTCTATGGTCCCATTATCACCTTCTGGCCAGCTGGCCAGCCAGCTTATGATATTGGTGAAATCCATACAGTTAACATCAATATTACACTTAGTCATTCTTAAGTATTGGAATCTTGGGAGAATGATCAGGTTCTCATTCCAGTGTATGCAAATAGGATGTTACATTTTCATAAAAATCTTTCTCTCTGCATCTTTTAGCAGGCTTCTCTATTGTTAACACATAGAGGAAGAGTATCATCTTAAACAATATCATGCAGCCTTTGATCCATTAAGAAATACAGTCTCTTCTGTTGAGAAACTATAACTCTCTAAACAGGCATCTGTGAATGCACAGGCTTCTAGGGGTTAATATCCTTGAACTTCTAGGGGTTAATATCCTTGAGTTCCTAGATAGAGCATCGCTACATCCAACAATATCTGTTACATAGCTATAAACATCCATAACAGGCACCCATATAATGGGAAATACCAGACATCTACTTAGCACAGAATATTTGTTTCTCTTACCAGCAGTAACTTTCAGTCAAGTTTCCTGATATCTTTATTTACATTTGAGTAAACATTCTTCCTGGCATTAGTGTGTCTTTATGATCTCAGTAACATACACATTGGCCCTTTCCACACGGGGGGGGGGAACACGGGGTAACACAGGGTAGGATGACCTCACCCGGAAGTCGTCCTCACCGTGGAGTGCACTAGGGCAGTTAGAAATGTGGTGGTTCTACACCTCAAACCACCCTCACGCAGCCACGGGGGTGGCACCACGTGTTTTATAAAAGACCACATTTCATGTGGTCTTTATGAAATGCGCGCGCGCTAGCCCGTTGCAGCGCCCTGTGTGGAATTGCAAGGGTACGCAAGCGTGTCCCTGCAGAGCTGCCCGGGGGTGGGCTTCCAGCTGGTGTGCTTCTCCAATTGGCAGAGAACCACCAGAAGCTACCAGACACCATTTTGGGTGCCACTGGATGCCACTGCCATGTAGAGTGGCGAACGCACACTGCTCCCTGCGGCGATGGAGCAACCTGGATAAAGGTGAGCTCCATTTCCACGTACGCTGCCCCGTTTCCCCGCGTTTCATGCTCCCCCCCCCCGGTGTGGAAAGGGCCATTATGTCCTTATGTTCTCAGTAGTGTACACATTCTCTAATACACAAAGTTTTCTGTCTTATATAACACATGATTAATTATATTTCCAGACCACAAAGTTGACAACCAAATTAACAAGGTCTGCTAACAACTTGTATGAGACTGTATGTCCAAAACTAAGATCCCGTGGTTTCAGTTTAAGACCTGGAGTCCCTGAGATAGTTGCTTATAATGGTTTTGAATGAAGGTCTGAGCAAAAATACTGTTCTCCATTTTCTATCCCATTTGTTGCCAGGAAATGCCAGAGGATTTCTGTACTTTGGTGGAAGGTTACAGAGTATTTTGAAAGGTTGGAGGCTGCTAGTGGCTAAGTGGTGGTACATTTCAAGAAGTTTATTTTAGGACAGAGCGTCTATCATAGAATAGGAAGTAGTGATTACTATTTTTCCCTTTCTTCTGATTTCACATACCCTAGACGTAAGACTGTTATATTCATTTTGAATGGCTGCCATTCCCACAGTAAGTTGCAAACTAAATCATTGAACGAATACAGATGACCATCTTGACAAGTAGTTAACACAGGGAAATTTACTTGTCTCTTGAATGTGTGCTAATTAAGGATGTGAAGAAATCTTGTCATTGATAAGATTATAGTTGAGGCTGGCCTTCTCAGAATGGAGAGGTAGTGTCTCAAGGATTCTCTAACCTACTCAAGAGATCTCATGTCCAGCATGAGAATGAGACACTAAATTGGCTTTTCTTGTTTTTGCTGTTAGAATTTGCATAAAACATGCTTTGTTCAAACATCTATCTCTGCACAAAACAGGTTATCTTTTCCCACTGTGAAGTTAGAAAGAAAAACTACAGGCATAACAGAATAGGATGCTTGATCACAAAGGCATAAAAAGCCATCCAAGACTACTACTATTTCTCTCTCTCTGTGTGTGTGTGTGTTTGTGTATGTGTATATGCCTTCAAGTTTCTTATCCCATGAATTTTATAGGGTTTTCTTAGGCACATTCTTAGGAATACTCAGAGATGTTTTTCTATTGCCTTCCTCTGCATTTAGCATACAGCACTTGGTCTTTGCAGTCTCCTATCCACACACTAACCACAACTGATCCTGTCAACATCACATCAGCTACAGAATATTTAGACCTTTGCTCTGTGATATGATAATGATAAACCATTATCATATCACATTTTCCAATACTGAATGTTTTACAAAAGTGTGCACAAACCACATGGGAAAATGTGATTTTTTTCCCCCTAAGACAACAACAACAGAAACCTTCTACCTTGTGGCAGCTGACATCAAAGAAAAATGTCTCATTTCTCACATGAGGAGAAAGCAGGTTGGGATTTGCCTCCCTGTGAGGTGTGAGTCAGCAAACAGTACAGAAAATTGTAACAGGCTCTTGTTTCCTGTGCTTTCTGCATTTCCCTCACTTTCTTTCCTGTTCTACCCCACTTTGCCAACTGTCTAGGCTGCCTGTGGCCTAGCATTGCAGCAGCTACATTGCTCCCCGGCCATGGAACAGCAGTGACCTTTATTCTGAGCAGACTGCAATAATGTAATTGCTATCAAAATTGATTTTGCTCATAACACAGGAAGAGTTCTTTTTTTTTGTTGTTCATTCTACATCTGTCTTGTTAACTGTTTGCACACAGAACAGTACCATTTCACAATAAATCCAGGCCAGAGCTGATTAAACTCTACAGATTACTCATGACTTTAAATCAATGTACCAAAAAAGAGTGAGGGTTATAGGAAAAAGGGAAAGAAAGGAAAGAGTAGCAACTGATGCTTGTTTTCCTTTATAATTTATCCACAGTCCAGCAAAATTGACACCACTAATGATCTCTCTGGCAAGGCAGTTCCAGTGCTGTACCAGTGTGCACAGGATCAGATGTAAAACAAGCAATGGGGAAATCTAGAAAACCAGTGCATGTCTTTCCCTTTGCTTTCTGCCTCTTTCTTTTCTCTTCCTTCTTGTGTGGTAGTGGTAGATTGCAACACTTGTCTCTTTAACAATGTAGATCTTTAAATGATGTAGATCAACAGCCTCAGATGTGAACTACTTACAAAAATGTGGAAAGAAATGTGGTCTAGAACACAGGTGAGACAGAGGCAGTACAATGTAGTGGTTTGAACATTGGACTACAATCCTGGAGACCAGGGTTTGATTCCCTGCTCAGACATGGAACCTATTGGGTGACATTGGGTGTATCACGTACTCTCAACCCTCAGAAAACCCCAAGACAGGTTTGCCTTAGGATCACCATAAGTAGGAAACAACTTGAGAGTACAGAACAAAAACAAAAGTACAAGTGGCACAGAAGGCTTTTCTACTCACGTGGAAAGGTGCGGCCTGGAAGACAGATGACTACAAGGATGCAACTTTCGAGGGCCAAGGAGATCTCAGGATAGACAGGATATGTTGCAGGGTTGATGCTTAGAATCTGGCCTCCTGAAGGTTAGCAGTTCCCTATTCCTTGATATTTCGGAGTTAAAAACTGAGAATGGTATGCAGGATCTTGTGATATTAAGGGGCTGAGTCCTTGTGACAGCCCAGAGGAGGAACAGGCAAGAAGGGTTGAGAAATGTATGAGAACGGCTTCTGTGTCAGCTGAGAGTGGAATGGGCATAAAGTCAATCTGGGTAAAAGCTAATTAATCAGGTAATGATGAATCAGATTTTGGGTTGTGGGGAGGCATATCATTGTTTGGATGGTTGGGTGAGTAGTAAACTGCAGCCAGTACCTGCAGCAATTTCCAATCCCACTAAAACTTGCTACCCCTGTGGCCTTACCTACAACACATATAACATGTAGGCTGTTGCTGGAGCTTTCAGAAAGTTCCTCACCAGCCATCAGGAAACTTTTTCCAGGCCCCGTGCCACTCCTGGTAGACTTGCACAACAAAGTATTTCATGAGTCATGAATCTGAAACCCCATTCCACACCTTGCTTCAAGTGTCACCATGGGCCCAAGAACATTCTCCTGTCATCCTTCATCCCATTCTAGTCCCCTCACTCCTGTTTTTTTGTGTGCGCGCGCATTAGGAGTGTATATGTGCAACACACATACAAACAATTTCACACTGAGCCAGACATCTCTGGTAACAGGTGGACTGGGTGGAGATGGTTGTCCAAGCTTCAATGATATCTCACATAGAAAAATAAAACCTCTCTCTCCTTATCCTAAGATTTGTCTGCCCACTTACAGACACACAACAATTCCCTGAGACTTCAGGAGGCACCATGTGTCATACTGGAATGGGGATTCCAGTGTTAAACTGGGGTTCATACCAGCCCCCCAAGGTTGACTCTCATCCTTGGCAAAGGCTGGCAATTCCCTCAGCATTATTAATTCTGCTACCACCACCCACTGAATTCTGAATAGCTGAGCAGCACAGTGGGAAGCTGCCCAGTGGATTATCAATCCCTGTGTTCAAGGACCTCCCCCCCACCCCCGCTTCTGAGTGAGAGAAGTCCTAGCTAGCGTGTGCCAAAGGCTGACGTGGGAATGGAGAGAAAAAGAGGTTTTACAGAAAGTATTTAATCAGGCATGCAAATAAACAAGACAATATCACATTTGAGAGGCTCCCCCCTCCCAGGCACACTTAAGTTACAAGTAGTTACAAAAACAGATATAAAAGCATGGATACATTCTTAAGATCAGCCAGTCTCCAAAATAATAAACAGCCCTAATGCGGCTAACTACTTAATTCTAGTACTCACAGATGTTCTTAGAAGAAAGAAGCCAGAAGGCCAGGCATGCCTGCCTGCCTACGACTGGCACAGATCTCATCTCTCTTGGTTCTTCTCTCTCTGGCCACATGGCCTCCCAGAAGTTTTATAAACTCTCCTTGGAAGGATCTCGAAGCATCTCCAAGATGCCCACCTCTTTCCTTCTTGATTGGTCAGTTCTCACCCTGTGACCTATGATGCTGACCCACCTAAAATGTAATCTAATCCCAAGACCTCATTAACCCTTGGTTTACCAGAAGAGGGAAGTGTCCCCCTTTTAGCTAAGTCTAGATAATGGGAAGCCCATTATCACACCATGACATTGGCAACACTACTTTCCGCTACATAATAAATGTGCTTCTAAGCTTCTACTTCAATCAATTTATGTATATATTGCACCTTCATTTTTATCTCCACTCACAAAAAAGAGATATGCAAACAGTGTCCCATTCTTGCCTGATTTGTAACTGCATTCTAGAGTGTGTGAATTTTACATGCCCAAACTGCAAAACCTAATTTGGCTTGCTATTCCAGGTTTCACTGTGGGGTTGCACTGTCAGGAATGCCCAGAAGATGCTCTTTACAGCTGTGCAGGAGCTGAGCAACAGTGATGAGCGAACTAAAGCTAGGTTTTCTAGGAAGCTCACTTGCCATAGCTGTTTTCCTAGCAAAGAAACTCTTGATACACACTTCCAACAAAAATCACTTCTTTTAACCCATACGTTAAGCTATGGTCCTGAATTTGTCTATTTGGTTTGTCCGGGTCTGTTTCTACTTCCAAAACCATTGGGATTAATTGCTCCAGATTATGAATATGTCTCCAATACACAATTATCTTTGTTCCATACAGATTGAACTACCATGCTTCCATACAGGTTCTGGAATTTGTAGATGGCTCTAGCTCAGGAAAGTGCAATCTAGCAGAGCATTTTAAATACTTACCAAACTCTATTGCATTCACCTGAATTGCAGATCTTTCCAGCAAGGGATTTTAAATAGCTCAGCAAACTACAAACTCCAGGATTCTGAAGAATAGAGCCCTGTAAACTGAAATAGTAGCAGACTGTGTCATGGAGATACAGGCCCTTTCCTCACAAGGAAGTTAAAACGGGCCACGACGTCCTGGCACGGAGGTTGCCTGCACCTTGGATCGGACTAGGTCCAGACTACTTACCTTAGTTCCACACCTTTGTCTGATCCAAAATGCCCCGAAGTTGTCCTCCAGCGCACTAAGTGAAGACCAGAAAAATCCGGTCTTTCAATCTTCTGGAGCGCACCATTGTGTTCCTGCCGACTAGTGCAGATGTGCAGGCTCGCACCAGTGCGAGCCTGCAATCAGCGGAGGGTGGGCTGTGGGCGTGGCCAGTGTTAGCAATTTGTCTGGACCCACGAAGAAACAGGACGCCACCATTTTCAGCTGAGCAGTGTGGATCTAAAGACCTCGCACTGCTCCGATTCGGCCTGGACTAATGGAGGAGCCCTGCAGAAGGGCTTAAGGGAAAGTCCACGTTACTTTGGAGCCAGAAGACCCAGTAAGTAACAGCACGGAACGATTCACTCGCCTCATGTGGAAAGGGCCACACTCTATGAAAAAGGTACCTAGAAGTCATGAATTCTCACACATTTGTTTCAGGTCAATAATAGTGGAAGAGGAAAATAATTTTTATGGACAAAATTTGCACTATATAGCTGTAGCATATATGAATACGTCTCTGAAATTGTCTCATTGTACGTGCAGAGGTTTGTTCTGGTGAGCTGAGAGAATAATGCTTTGAAAGCAATTAATTTTGTTAAATGAAGAGAATCATTTGATGACTAATATGTAGTCATGAATCTCTTTACAGGAGCAGATACCAATGAATTCCTCCTTTTTCTTTTCTTTTTTTTTTAGAGAACTAGAAATGGCAAGGACATTTTTGACCTGGAAAATGGATATCAACATTGGAAAGAATTTCTAGAGCATTAATAGTGGGAACAGATATTTTTATGAGCCTTTTGTATGAATGGAACAATAGCATTAGCTTTTTTAATTGTTGGGAGCTTCCTAGAATGTGGCTGCTAGAATTCCTGTAACTATCAGATTTGACAGGGAAAGTCATCACTGTCTTCAGTTACAATAACAGAATGGCCAGACTGGACATTAGGTACAGAATAATTTATGAATTTGCTGCAGTAAAAGCTTAAAAGCAATCACTGCCAACTTCAGTTAATTTGCAGTCATGGAGACTCCAGAAAGATGACAGCTGTAGTCTGGGACAGCAATGGGAAGAATGAGGTAGCAAAGTAAGAGATGGGAGGGAAGCTACTCATGATTATCCATACCTTCCTACATTTCATAGATGAAAATGGGTACATGTGTTCCCAGGCAACATCAAAGTGTGGTAAAGATGACAAAAGTTATCAGTGAAGAAACACTCTGGCCGTGCCAGTGTACTTTTGCCTTAGTCAGCTAGGAAGGCAAGATTCCCCCCTTCTCTCCTTCCCTGCTCAGTTATAATTGAGTGCAAACTACTTTTGCACATGGAACTCGGTTTGTAGGAACTGAAGTAAGCTGAGGGCAAAGGGGGGAAATGGAAGAAGGAGAGAGAAACTTGGACATTTTAAAAGCAGCTGAAAAGGTGGGACAAAAGAGGATTATTGTCACTGCCCCTGCCAAATTGGAACAGCTAGAGGCCATGAGATTGTATTTTTATGAAGAATTCTCATCACCATTACCCCATACTAGATTTCTTGGCATTTTTGCAGAAACAATATTCAAACTAATATTAAATCAATGTGAGCATATAATGAAGCCACAATGCCCAAATGCTAAAAACTCCTTCTCTTATAACCTTGTTTTGGTGTGTAACATAGCCCCCTTTCCTTGCAAAATCTTTTATTTTCTTGCTGTCTTCTTTCTAACAGCTTTAATTGTCAGCTTTCTCTAGTGGGGAATGTTGAGAGTTTTAGTCTAGGCTGCAAAATTCCCACTCCTGCTTTATAGAATGACTGAAATGTAGAGTTCTTTATTCTAAGGAAAAGGATTTAATGTAATAGTAAGCAGGTCAGTTCGACTAGGTGTATATGCTAGATGTATATGCTAAGACCCAAGGAGGCGCAGTGAAAACTAACCATTCAAAATAATTTGGCCTTTGCAAGCATTAAATGTTTGTTTTCATGTAGAAATATGCTACTAATATATTCTATTAGCATAAGTAAAAGGGCCATTTCCCACAGTGTCATAAAGTAATAAGTATGATAACAACAAAAATGGGGAAGATATTTTTAGCCTTTGTCATTGGCAGTGGCTCCACAGAAGACCGTGGTGAAATGAATGTGTCCTCACAGGCAGGACCCATGGAAAACAGCTTACTCTTGGTGTGGAAACAAACAAACAAACGATCAGAAACTATTTACTCTATGTTAAGTCTTCTGAGATTTCTGTTTTTGTAAGCTCTTACGGAACCACTGTCTCTGTAAGATTTCCAGAAAGTAAGGTGTGTGGGTTTCAGGATAACCAGGTTGGGAAGATCACAGGAAGCATCATTTTCCACCCTGCAGCTTTTCAAATTAACCTGAAGCCATGCAATCTCTGGCTTCTGTTTTTTGTACCATTAATTTCCGCCTTCACAGCCTATTTGGTGATGAATTCAAGCTTCTCTCCCACTCCCCATCCCTCCTACCTGCCTTTCTACTGTGTCCTTTAATGCCCCTTTTGTTTGCTTACATTCTCTTCTAATTTTATCTCAAAGTTTCTTTTGATGCTTGCTTGTTTCTAGGAAGTTCTTTTTTTTTCTTTTTGTACTTTTTATTTTCTTTCCTAAAGCTGCTCTGTTCCACGTGAGATGCAAAACTCAGGCACCAATCCCTGTCATTCAACTGCCATGAAAAAGCTCAAATTTTGACAGTTCAGCTGCACTATAGTAAGAAATGGCATATGCTCATCTTGGTGAAGTATTAGCAGTTGTCGCTGGCTGAGCAGCTACTGTGTTGTTGTTGTTTTTTAAAAAAACACAACTTAAAATGCAAAGTCCGGTGTAATATAGTGTTGTTTTTATTATTGTTAATTAGTAAGCAAATAAACTTCTGGGCAATGTTGACTTATTTATTGAAACATTTATGGCTGGTTTCTTTATAAATGTCTAAAGCAGCTAACAATACTTTATTTTAAAAATATTTTATTTTTTTAATTTAATTTATTATTTAATTTATTTAAAATTAATTTTAATACTCACCTAGCAGTGGGTATTAGCAGTGAAATAAATATTATTTATTTTATTAAATTAGCAGTGAAATAAATAGCAGTGAAACCTCATTAATAGAGAAGAATAGTTTCCTAGCCATTCTTTCTCAGGCCTCCAGCCGTTCTACTCTGTTGGAAGATAGAAATCTAAATCCTGTTATTAGTTTTCATGAGAGTAGTCTCATTGAATCAATGGAATTTAACTATGTGTTGACTCATCATTCAACAATTGATCAAATGCTTCTATTTTTATTAGAATACCAGGTAATTGCCTTTGCATTATAACAGAACTCCTTAAACTAACCCCTTGCCCTCAGGTGAAGTGGAGGAAATGGTTAGTTTAATTTACCTTTGTAAATAGAAATTTTTTGAGGGAAGGTATTTTCGTCTCATCAGAGATCAGCAGTAAGATTCTAAAACCATCAACCTGAGCCTACCTTCTATGCCAGGAATTTTCAGCGCAGAATGAAGCTCCTCTAAAAATTAAATACATTTCATATGTTGTAGGATGTATAAATGACAGCTCTTGTTTCATGCTATATAAATTAAGTTACATCAGGCATGGGAACAATTGCAGTCCACTGGTCACATGTGATCCTGCGACCCCACTTTTGTGACCTCTGAATCTTACCATCAGTTCCTCAAAGCCCTTCCTAAATTTTTAAAAAAAGGAGTTTTGGCACAATGTGAGGGCAATTTTTGTCCCAAAATCATACAGAAAGCCCCTTAAGACATAGAAATGTGACATTTTGAAAATGCCACCATTTTGAGAGGGACTGGAGAGTAAAATGGATTTATCTGGGGTTTGTATGAGGTTCTGAGGTACTTGTGGGGTTATGTGTTTTCAAGTGTTGATGGAGCTTTCCACATGATTTGGGGCATAAATTTTCCCTTTCCTCTGCAGTCCCTTTCAAAATGGTAACAGGAAGTGATGTGACTCCCTCTCACAATTTTGAAAGGGAGTACAGAGGAAAAGGAAGGTATTAGGGTTTGCTGGGGGATCAGGTGGATCTCCTCTTTATGAATATCACATGTGAGCTTTGTGGTCTCTAAATGGTTCATGTTATTAGGACTGATATCTGTTAATGAGACTGGTCATGACCCTGCATTCAGAGGCTATGATAAGTAACTTTACAATAATAGAGCTATGTCACTAACAAAATATGCAATCACGTGGCAATGATACACAAGATGGGAACCCAGAGACACGTCCCACTGGACAAAGAGGGCTCCTGTGGTGCAATACATTGCACATTGGAACACACTGCATGTCAGGACTGCTGTGCAGTGGACATGCTGTGGCCGTGCGCCTGATTGTATAGCTATGTCTTTGATCCCCTCATGAGAATACAGACATTGTGGAACTTTATGCAATTGCAAGTTGGTTTATGATGATGTAACTTCCCAATATAATGTCAGCTACCATTTCAAAAAGGCAAACTAACTCACTAGCTATCATCATTCTCATACTACATGCAACCTTGCTCCAAAGTGTGTGTGTA